>CM042017.1:12542278-13117278 GCA_023525715.1 Cichorium intybus
ACAAAAAGATTGTATATGATTAAATTTATCAAAGAGAATGAACGACGTGTAAACCCCTTGTCATTCGAAATCTGTATGTAGGTTTGCTTTTTCTAAGATATCACAGCTACTTCTGGTCGATCTATGACACTTGCAATGGATCTTCACACAAATCACTTTTATTAGTTGTTTGAGAAAAATAATAATATTAGTAATTAGTCATACCAATAATTTTGTCATATTATACCTTGACATAATGATATGATCCAATTGGAGTTTCCTGATTTATTTGTCTTTTTTTTTTTTTTTTTTTTTTTGAACGGGAGCCATAACATGACATCTCGAATCCAAATATTAAACACTACACGCCTGTGTTTTAAGAACATCTTCATATCGTGTCCGTCCCAGGCCACCTGTGCTCTATAGGAAGTGCTTTTGCCCATCACTCATTAGAGCTTTTAGGAATTTTAACTAAAGATGTCACATCTGATAACAGGGATCTAACAGAAAAACCGAAATTGGATTTCCTTTTCGTGCCATACCCACTAACCCCTTCCCTTTCCCCGCTGCAAACAAAGAGCCCTACTAGGATTAAAGGCAATGTATAATAGACGTATTACAACGTCCATCGATTTTGTAATAAAGAACTATCTATCCTAAAATTATATCATCTTTTCGTAAAATATTAATGATTTATGACCGACATAATCGTCTGTCGTAAAATTATGTCATATTTATAACATACAAACATGTATGTCGTATTTTAATGTATAAAATGGAAAAAAAAAAAAAAAAACGTGGCTTTTTCTTACCTATCTCGGTCATCTTAGAAAAATATGTCATGATATATTTCCTGCCCCACCGCTTTTCCACCTTTCTTGACCGGTTTCAGACACATAATTATAGGGCTATAATAAACTAAACGTCCATCAAACTGTTAGATAGAAAGTTTGTTTATGTTCGTTTATTTAATGAATGAATAACACGAAGAGATTGAGAAAACGTTTTTGGTCATCAAACCGACCCACTTAACGTGGCCCACACGAGTAGAATTTCCATTAAAATCTCCGCTCGGTTTATTGGAGGCTTTGAAAGAAATACCCAATTTTCTTGTGTAGTTTTCCCCCTACGCTTTTCTATGATCTTAGGGATGATATGTAGAGTTTAATTTGAGATGTTTAATATCAGTAAACATAATTAGAGTAATTAATCCTAATAGGTTAATAATTACTTGAAACATTGTTAACTTTAGGCGACCACTAAATGTTCAATATAAGGGGTAAAATGGGTTATTTTATTGATTGGCATGCGTGATGTATTGTTTCTAATTCCATTTGTTTGAACATTTTGTAACTTCTAGCTCTTTGCTAGCGCTTTCTCTTTAACTAAAGTCTCTTGTCATTAAAAAAAACTAAGTGTTCAATATATATTAGAGTTAAGTGGTGTGCTTAGTTTTGTCAATGTGAGTTTGCTTCCCAAGGATATTGTCTTTACCTTATTTTGATTATTTACTTTTTTTTCTTTTACTTAAAAAGCCATATGATATCATTATGTGTATGTGATCTTTTGGATCTATGAAAATTGATTTATAATAAATTTATGTAAATAAGAAATCTCCAGGTCTTTTGAAAAGAGATTTTGACATCTACATGTTTATTCACTTAGGATGAATTGATTTGTATGGCCACTCTGACTTATAATCCTATATTTTTTCTTGTAGAATACTCGGATAGAGGGATGTAATGACATTCTAGAACATCTCAGATGTATGTGTGGAATTGCTAACCCACATCTGGTCTAGAATGATGGTTCATTGGCTCCTAGTTTGTATATCAGAAAATGATGTGTGGGTTACTATGTGTTAACTATATAAGAGCAAGGATGGACAATGATGTGTATGAGCTTATGTGCCTTTATTTGTGACCCTAAATTTTAACCATCATTGTGAGTTTTGGTCTTGAGGTTGTCTTTAGGTTTAGGAGTGGTTGCATGTTGCATTAGCATATTTTGAGTTTGTAAGTTCATATTATTGAGCTTGAGTTAATTTGAAAATTCCTATATTGAAATGTTTTTGTTTTCCAAAATTTGAAACTTAAATAAATATATTGTTGATTTAAAATGTTATATGGGATTTATACTTTAGGATTGGATTGTTCCTCTTATACGGTACCCTTTAAGCCTAACATTTGTATTTTCACATGTATCTAGATTAGGCGATAAGAAGAGGACGATGACTACAGATGCTTGGAATTTCTAGAAAACTTATGATAGTATTAAGTTTTTCACTTATGCTTATGTTTTGTATTAATTGTGTCATCCTTTCTTTATTAAAACAAGATGTTTAAAACTTTTAGACATAAATTATGCAACTAAACTCTTTTAAAATGAAACTTTTATTAAAATGGTTATTGAAAATTGCTCAACTAAGGGGGTTTCAAATTACTTAAACAACATTCATGTTTCCTTTGAAAATAAAGGTTTAATAACTATCAATTTATTTCCAATATTGAATTTCCTCGATTATCTTAATTGTATAGATTTATTTCTAACTTCAAGATTGTCTTTAATTCTAATTTTGACACTTACTATATTGCATATGCTTCAAAAATCTATTTATAGAATCATTTAATGCCCATCGGGTCTCACAAGTTGCACATGCATACATACACCCTAGAGTTGTATGTGTTTCATTTATTAAATAAAGGGTATATGGTTTTTATGTGTAAGGCTATGGATTAATTTTAAAATGATAGTGGACATATGATGCCTTCCAAAAATGAATTGTTGTATCCGACCAAAAAGTTCACTAGGAAAAAGTCACCTTAAGGTTTGTACAAAAACATTAGCATTACAACTACTTTATTTCACTTATCCTTTTAGTCCAAAAATATAAGGCAGATGATTGAGAATAACAACTTACTTTACTTTTTTTTTGCCAATATAGGCATGTACTTTATTCTTTTACACTAATCGCAAAGTACTTGGTTTTTTCACCCATGCTAACAACATATTTTATTATTTTCTACTAATACTAGCAACATGTAACTCATAATTGCAATGTAGTTACATTTTGCTACTAATATAGGCAATGCACTTAATTTGTTATGCATTTCTATTATCGGTAAAAGAATGTAAGTACATTGTTATTATGGGTAAGAATTGTAAGTGCTTCTTTGTATAAAGAAAATGTAAGTAAGTTGCTATCATCGATAAAAAAAGTAAATATGTTGCAACTATAGGTAAAAAAGTGTAACTACGTTACTATTATGGGTAAAAATTATAGTTTCTATATTGATAAAAAAAGAGTAACGCACGTTGCTATTTATTTCAATTTGACTGAAAATTTACGATACATCTTTTTGCAAGTCATATATACTTTGTTTAGGCCTCGAATCTGAAAACCTCCTTTTGAGGCTTCCTAAATTCATATGGAGTTGGAGAGCTTTGCCATGCATATAGTTCTTTAGTTGAAAGCTCCAATCAGATTTTGTGACTTGCCTCTTTGATGAATACGATTATCCTTCTACTGCTGGAGACATAACATATGCTTTAGATATGATCGAAATCTTTGATTGTACGCTGAATTTCGTACTCAAATCTTCCATATACCATTTTTTTACTTGAAATATATTAATTATTTTACAAACTATACATATGGTGTAATATATTGTTTTTCTTTGTATATATGATACTTTTGTATTATGAGATAATGTGATTACGTATATAGTGTGTGTGTATATATATATATATATATATATATATATATATATATATATATATATATATATATATATATATATATATATATAATATTTGTCAAAAATCTAAAAAGAGTATCAAAAACTAGAACGTTCATAAAGTTTGTCATAAATATCAATACTAAATTTATGACAGACAAATATTTGTTAACTATAGTTTACGATGAGGTTTTCTTAGACAAACATATGACTGTCATGCCAAATGCCTGTCATAAAAAGATTTTTTTCTAATAGTGATTGTCAAAAATAAATGTGATGGCTACTATTAACGGTACAACAAAATATATTAAAACAGTGGCAAGGTTGAGTTGAAACGACCATAAGGTGCATCGATATCCGTTGTGATCATCTTAGGCTGCGGGGTATACCCACACTTAAAGTGCTGCCTCCGCATTGCCATATTATCATCACTTCTTCCCCCACTTCACCAAGGACATAACTCTTGTGAAATATTGTATTTCCATAACTCTTGCAAAATATTGTGGTCTACAGGGTCCAAATTGTTCGTGAAGATGTAGTGCAATGTAGAAATTATAAATATAAATTTTCCAAAACTTTTATTTTATTATCATATTATGTAATATGATACAAGTGTACATTAGGTTGGTTATTTTTTCATTATATCGTGTGCATGCTAGATGTTTCACTATGTCACACTCTTTTTTTAGAACTCAAAAAGCTCGTTAGACATCCTTCCTTGTCGACTCTTGTGCTATCTTGAACAATTATCGTTTTTCATAATGTGGATGTTGGTATGCTTTGACAAATGTAGAGTACCAAGGATATAACTCGTCAACAAGGTAATACCGATGTAGCAATATTAGTATATATATTTTGGGCGATATCAGGTTGTTTTGAGCATTAATTGATATAAAGTGAACAAAAAATACTCATTATGATTCAAAATTATGACTTTACAAGATTCATTGATTATTGAGCGAAACAGGACGGAAAATGGAACGGAATCAGAACATAAATAAAAATGTTGAATTGTTGATGTTAGTGGCACGACTAATTGAGGGTAAAAACATTGTAGGAAGACATCAAGACGCGACTGGCATGAAATTCTGACGCGTTGTGACGATAACTTTTTCGTATAATTGGGGTGTTTGTTAGAATACCGACGCTATTTGAGATTTTAGTGTCAAGATCTTAGGTCAATTAGATACATTATAAATAGTTGATCTTTGCATTCCAGTTGGATATCACACAATACACAGTTGATTTACAGAGCTTCTTTGGTGTTTTTAAGGTGTCGAAACCCTTAGGATCACTTCAAAACATAAATCTTTCGCATTCCATTTCATATTCAAGGCGAAGGATCATCTAGTTCAGAATCATTCGGCTTGTGAATACCGTTCGACCAGGGGAGCATCGTCATCTGCATCCATTTCCAAATTTGAGTACATCTGCATCAAGGTTCCATTTTTTATGCTTTCTCGATCGTTGAAAATCATTTCGTTATGATTTATAGTATGTTATTGGATTTGCTTATGGATTCCTCTATTTTGACAAATATAATATGTTTTTCAATTGTTATGGAAGGCTAAATCATTAAGGTTACCTCCGGAAATGTTTAGGATGATTTGATGAATGTGTTTGATTATTACTTTGTTTCAATCAATTTTAGATCATTTTGTTCTTAATGTTATGATTTGTAGTAATAATAATTGAAGTTGGGCTGTTGGGAGGTGTTTGATTTTACAATTAAGATAGTGTATTGTTCATTCGTTAATCGTTCTGAGTTAACATAGTTTAAGAACTAAGACGATCGGTTGAATCAACATATATTACTCCAAACTTATGATTTTGAATGCTAAACTTTATAATTGGTAAGTGTAAGACATGATATTGGTAAATCACTTATTGTTCCTAATTCAATTAGACTTAGGGAGTAAGACAATTAGCCGAGTAACATATTATGTACCCAAAGTTATTCGTTGCAAAGTAATTGATATTTTTTATGTTTTCGTAAGTAAGTTGGAACTTAAGGGAAGAGAAACACGTGAGTCTTAATCATCCAACACGGAACCAGAAGTACATTTCTTGTCTTATTGTTAATTCTTGTTTTAATGATCATTTCAACATTTAATTTACAATTTTAGTTAATCTTATTTTAAACTCTTTTTCACCATTGCAAGTACTAGTATTTTCTCATTGATTACTATAACACAAAGTTTGACTACAAACTCCTCGTGGATTCGACCCTTACTCACCCTAGCTATCTAGTGGGTTCGAGGTTTACTTTTTACCACGACAACAACCTTGATCAAACACCCATGCTAGTATTCATTTCTGTTCAACATCTAATTTACATGTTTAGTTAATCTTATTTTAAAGTCTTTGTCACCATTGCAATTTGCAGGTACTACTATTTTCTCATTATATAACACATACAATTTGCAAATTATGATGTCAGCGTTTTTATACGTTTAATATTTTTAATGGGCCAACTTTGTAACAATATTATCTTTAGCTCGGCTGGCTGATGCTTGCGTTTATGTACCAGAGCTCGCCAGGTCGAATACGGCCATCTCCATTTGTTTAATTTTTTACCATCTCTTTAGTTTTTATTTTGATTTGACGTCCATTTGTTGTTTTCTTTATTTTTGATTGTTTACTCTTTTTCCATTTATCCTAATGCAAATTATCTCAATTTTTTTTAGTTTAACTTTTAATTATTTTTTACAACTTTAGCGAATAGAATATTTTATTTTCAAATTAGGTCTACAAACTTTTTAAAATTCTTTTTAAACTTCATATCTTTTTTATTCTTTTTTCAATTTCTCTAAATTGTTTTTCAATCTTTTACTTTTTATTTTTTAAAAACCTATTTTCATAGACCTTTTTGTTCCCTTTTTTAATTTGTTTTTCTAACCGAATTGTATAATTAATCATATTAATAATGTGGATTATGTAATCCATGTTATTGTTATTTCCTGTGACAACGCATGAGTTTTCAATATATATATATATATATATATATATATATATATATATATATATATATATATATATATATATATATATATATATATATATATATATATATATATATATATATATATATATATATATATACACACACTTCATTATACAAATATAGTTTTAGTTTTTGTTTGTATTACAACTATACATTGGTAAGGTCATTACGTTACTTTTCCATCTTTGCAAACTTTGTTTACGGACCCCACAGCAACGCACGGGCTAATAACCCTAGTTGATTACTATAACACAAAGTTTGACCACAAACTCCATGTGGATGCGACCTTTATTCACCCCTAGCTATCTAGTGGGTTTAAGGTTTACTTTTTACCACGACAACGACCTCGATCAAATACCCATGCTAGTATTCATTTCCATTCACTACTTATGGATAGTCAGGTGCCTTGCTAGTTAGCCTATCATTGAATATCGACGACTCATTAATAACGTTTATGTCATTGTTTGATCAAACAACACCAAACAACACATGTCAAATCCTTAGATCGTATGATGCCACTACTCTAGTATCATCGTCAGGACTCAATGATCACTTCGCGTGAATTGACATCGTCATGCAGTTGGACAATGTTTCCAATCCCAATGCGTACAATCAAGGCTTTCAAACATTCCTGGGAAACCGTGTGCTGCTCTATGTGCCTCAAATAATTGTTCGACATCACTTTTCGTAGGTTTCCGTGAATATATATTGTGGTAAGTTCGATAACATATTTAGCAAACAAATGCGTATATTCATGTGTTGTTCTCCCGGACATCTTCAAGTATACATCTGTTGCATCGGCGATAATGCCTAAAGCGGAAAGTTGAAGTACAGTTGTACACTACTAATATGTAGTAAATCTCTATCGACTTCTAGCCCATCTCAATTGAAAGAATTCGTAATTCTCTTCCAAATCGTTAGCTATACATAGGAATAATGATTTACTAAAACGAAACCGTCATTTGAATGCCTTGTCGTCATACAAGCAATCATCGGTAAAATAATCACGTATAGAAGATCTAGTTTTCGAGATGCCACCAGAGCTTTCTGCTTGTTGATCAAAAAAGGGGCTACCACTTTCACGGACATAATATTTTATCGTTTGGCGAAGATAAAAAAAATAATATTCCATGTAACAACCGGCAAATAACTTTTTGTGAAAATTTTATTGAAGAAAGGTTATGTCGTAGTAGTATGATCGTTGAATGTTTGGTATTTTTAGAAAAAATAATATAAATTTTAAATTTTCTTTTATAAATTGGAGCTACGGTCCTTTTGACCGTTTAAAGTTTTTTCCTTGCAGCACATGCCTAATCCAGGCCGAAAAAGACAGTGTTCCAAGCCATGGCTCAATGTCACATCAACGTTACGTTGGAGCCGTCTCCCTCTATACCGCATAGCCCTATTAAGTAAAGACCAATAAATTGCATCAACATTTATCTAATAACATATGCATATAAAACACGTAATTCGCTCCATGGGCAATGAACTCGCAAAATCCTCAATAGTTACAGGTAAAATCAAATTGCGAAACCAAAATTCCAATCACGAATTGATAATAATGATAAAACACGTCTCGTAAAAGATCTCAAATCTCACGATAAAGATTGGATTAGGTTTTTAAGGGCATCTGTGGGGACAAAGACCTTTCTTTTCGGTTATAATCTCCTACTTTTAGAAATTAAGCCGCCCTAGGATTTAATCTTTTGTTTATATGAAACTCAAATAAAAAATTCAACAATGCTCCCACATCGATACACCATCCAACGCAAATAAACAAATAAGTCATTTAATGTAAAAACTTACAAATAGTATATATACTTTTAGAAACCTAAAAAATATCACACTTGCTCGGATGAATGTCGTCTCCTGTTTAACCAACTAAAAGCATATTTTATCGTCGATTTTAATAACTAAATAGTAATATTTATTTAAAAAGAATTATAACGACTCATGTGATAATTATTATAATATATAATTTTATCATAAAATTTATAATTATAAACTAACGAGAACATTAATATTGAATTCAAATAATTGTCTCATAATAAAATATCAATTAGCAATTATTATTTAAAGGTATTTAAAAGTCATTGGAGTTTCAAATATAAGATGTGACCTAATGTGAAACTCGCTAATATTTATTTATGTACAGTTTTCAGATTGTCATGTACCTGTTCAACTAATTGTACAAATTATATATAATAAAATTAAAAAACATATTTTTATCGTCAACGTTTAACAACTAAATACTAATGTTTAATTATAATAAATTATTATAATTAATGTGATAATAGAATTATAATATCTAACTTTATTATAAGATATATGATTACAAACTAATTATAATGTATTGATGATACACATACAAAAAGTGTGTTCTTACATACATTTCATTTTGAACATTACATATACAACAAAATTAAAACATATTTTATCGTCAACTTTGAATAACTAAAAACTAATATTTAATTAAAACAATTATAATGATTCAGGTGATAATATTATTATATTATAAAACATAATCATAACATTATGATTTAAAACTAATGATAACATTAATATTGAATTCAAATAATTATCTCACATTAAAAAATTAGCAAAAATTAATCAAAAGAATTAGAAAAGTCATTGGAGTTTTAAACGAATAGGTTGAATAAAAATGCTTCCATTATATTATATTAGGCGAATGTTCACGCGTTGCGCAAAAAAATTTATGTAGTTATAATTTTGACAAATACATGTTATTCTTATACCATTTTTAAAAAGTTTATATAAAAATGCCATCGTTATTTTCAATTATATAATATCTTTATACATGTATGATGCATCAAAAACTTAAAAGACAAAAAATTGTAAAAATTACAATAATTTAATAAAATATATGAAATAAAATTAGAATTATTATGGTTCAAGATAAATATTTATCTCAAATCACATGATTTTAGCATCTTCATAGAGGTTGTGCATTTATAAAATTGATGTATAATTTGGATTTAGTTTTATTTTTATCTATTTTTAAATCAATTTAAAAACTACATATTTGGTCATGTTTCAATTTAAAATATTTAATTTAAATTAATAGTATGCTATTTGTTTTTAATATATATTTTTATTATAATTAAGATTTTATTTGAATTGTGTGTGTATATATATATATATATATATATATATATATATATATATATATATATATATATATATATATATATATATATATATATATATATATATATATATATATATATATATATATATATATATATATATATATATATATATATATATATATATAGGGCTAATAACATAAAAACCACTACAGTTTGGCCAAAATCCGGTTTAAGCACTATATTTTTTTTTGTTCTAAAAAAACCACTCATACTTTCAAAAAAATTCGTAAAAACCACTCATATTTTCAAAAAGATACATTGCGACCACTATAACAAATAAAAGTCGAGATTTTATGCCGCCAACTCGGAACACTTCTTACCCCCTGCCGCATTCAAAATTTAGTGGATTCACTTGGACACCCTATGCATTCACAACGTGACCGAAAAGCTGCACTTACGAAGACCAAAATCACATGTAGAAAACTTTATGTATCATTTTCACTGCAATGAAGTTCCAATATTTGCTTCAAATGTCGATATGAAACTTTTCACATAATATTTCGATGAAAATAATCATTAAAAGTTATAAAATAAAATGAACAGTGGTCAATATGAATTTTTTTGAAAGTATGAGTGGCTTTTATGGAACAAAAAAAATATAGTGGTTAAACCAGAATTTCGAGCAAACTACAGTGGTTTTTATGTTATTAACCCATATATATATATATATATATATATATATATATATATATATATATATATATATATATATATATATATATATATATATATATATATATATATATATATATATATATATATATATATACACGCGCACACACACCCAAACACATATACACACACATAGACACACACACACACATAACTATATTAAATGGTTAAGAATCTATAATTATAAATTCTACAAAATACAATTTTTCATATGTTTTATTATATTTATTTTCTAAATAGTCTTATTGGCTATAAATGAAATATTAAGATACTACCTCTTAATAATAAAAATTTTGCTTGAAATATTAAATAGTTTAAATAATAAAACCTTAAAAAAAACTAAAAAATCATTCTAAATAATATGCCAAAATTAGTTGATATTCAATGTTATATATTTAACTAAATATTCAACAAAAAGAAAAATAAAACTAATAAAAAGTTGTAATTGATTTAAAAATATATTCTACGTATTGTTGAAATATAAATTATTTAAAACAATATAAACCTAAAATAACAAATGATGATTTTTAATAAAATCTAGATATTGGTTTTATACTTTTTAGTTTTTTTGATATGCTCTTATATTTGTATATGCGGATTTTAAGTAACGATTGTATCGCCAAAAGTTCTAAGCTGTGTTATATGGTGCGACGAATGTAGTTTTATGTAATTTAATGATATAATTTAATTAGGAGATTGGCTCCTTATATTTTTAAACCACAACATTATTAGAATAAAAATAATAAATCTTTTAACTATATATTTCGTTCAACTTTAATATTTCAAATGATTTCCAAGGATAAAAAATTACTAATGAATTATATAGTTATTTTTAACTTTGGGAGAGACCTTTATTTATAGAATAACAAAGCTTTTTAAGTTGGTTTATCATGACGATGTGGGATCAAACTTTCCTTCATCGTGTGTAATGTTTGTATTATGTTTCTCATCCTACATCGCTTAACAAACAACATTGAAGAGAAATCAAACATCTATAAGAGACTTATACAATTTTCATCCCACATCACTTAATATTATAAGTTCAAGAGAAAGTAAACATCTATAAATAGATAGGCCAAACAATTTCCTTTATAGCTTTGTTCTTCTGTTATATTAAATTTGATTTAGACATCACTTGCAACATTCCGTGAACCATTGGTTCCCAAGTTTGGGATCGAGTTTGTAAAATTTGATCTACCCACCGGTGCTAACTTATATTCTTTTAAAAATTTAAATTAATATGGTAAAATGTAAATTTTATCTTGAACTACATTGATTAAATGAACTATATGATAAGATTGAAAACCGTCAAAGAAATAAATGGATGAAATCTACAAATACCAACAATAATTGAGGGATAGTATACGTATTTTTCTATAGTTTTTTTGTTTATTGATCTCGTAGATTGCCAAAGAAGATCCCCAACAGAAACACTCGAAATGGTTTTTTAATGGGAAGTGATCCGTACACAACAATTTTTAACCATACCACGACAATTTAAGGTATTTTATGCATAATGTAGTAATGTACAATCCCTCTAATGTATAAATTGTTGTGTATGGTTAAAAATTGTTGTGTACGGATCACTTCCCTTTTTTAATACAAGAAAGATATTATAAAAAATATCCTTCGTAGTTTCGTGTCTTTTTAACGTTTGTAATTTCTCGTTTTTAATTAATTTGTAGTTTGTTGTTTTATTTAATCATTTGTAGTTTTATTTACTAAATTAATGAAGAGTTTTTTTTAAATTAGTTTTTTAAATTAGTTTAATTAATACTTGTTATTTAGTTTATATTATTTATTTAATTAAATAAGTGAGGGTTGATAAGAGTTTACCATTTCTAAGATGCAATAGGGTAAGGGTTAGTTGGGGTTCTATGACGTGACGTCTATGTATAGGCAAAAAGCGAGTGGCGGTTAGAGGAGGTTTTATAACCCCGCACCTTTTGGTCTAATGCGTATGTATACATAGCGAAGATACCAAAGAGCTTATAGTTCAGCGGTACTAAGGCATGTCCATCAACCCAAGTGGTGAAGGTTTTAGTCATTTTTAGGAACAAAATGTGTAAAATAGAAGGTGTAAAGTAGAAACAGTTAGTTTGTCGTTCAAAAAGAAAAACATAGCAAAGGTTTTTTTTTTTTCCGCATTCCATAGGAACTATGTATAACTAATTAATAAGTTTCGGTGGCCATTTATAAGACTCTTCAAACATATCATATCAACTTTATTGTAAAATTTAAATTGATAAATAAATGCCCGTTTAGAGGATGTTTTATAGTCAATGTCCTTATTCCTAATTTTAGAATTTAGTTTGATGTACAATATGCAATTCATGAATTTTTAATTCGATTCAATCTATTTTAATCTATCATTCTAAAATATCTTTATCTTAATAATTCCTTAGTTTAATACAATCATCAATATTTTGACATTAAGAAATCAAATATTGACTTGGTGCTTTTGACAGATGGGTAGTATCTGTTTTGATTTTTTGAAAAAAAAATAGTTCCAAATGTACATGTCCATCGGATTTAATGAAGGTTAATTTTTATATAGAAAACAACTCGATCTTTATCAAATTTCAACGATACAACTTTAAACCATCATTTCAGAAAATAAACCCTATGGTTCAATTGTTACATCCAGTAGTAGTTAACCCACACAATCACATGATGATCATATTTGGTTTAAAGGTAAAGATGTATTGGTTCAATTATGGACAATATCTTTCTTTAGCCTATAGGCATTGAGATTCACATTTCCCATATTCGCCTATACCGAGATGGGAACGTCCAAAAATGTTAGGTTCTTCACCTTCGGTTCCGGCTTAAATTATCATAATCAAGTTCCCTTGTGTATTGTACTTTGCTTGGCAGTTAGGTCCCACAGTGGACTCTTAATTTTAAATTCATATACACATACAGAAACAACTACCAGAGATGGAATGATTAGCCATTAAATAATTTAAGTCAAACCTTACTAATATTCTTCATTAAGGGTATAAATATGTTTCTCAATATCTCCATCTCCCCAAGCACCTATCAAAACCTTTTCTTTTATCATCATCAACCTTCTCTAACACTAGCCCTTGAATCCAGATTCTCAGAGAAGATGGAGTCTTTCGCAAGCTTTTTTGATGAAGAATGGGAAAGTTTGAGCAGAATGTTATCTGATGATCAAGATTCCGGCAACTTTTCCGGCCATGGTTTACTTTCTTGTGAACAAGGTCATGGTTCGAACTTTGAAATTCATTCCATTGTTTCGACTGCTATGACTGAAGCAAATCATACTAACTCGTCGTTCATCAATGATCATGGTTTATGTTATGCTTCTGAAAATATTAACCCTAATCTCTACCATTACTTCTCTCAAGAGAGTAATGACAACGTCTCTCTTCCCTTCCAATCTTCTAATATTATTTCCTTACCAAAAAATGGTGTGTGTAATCACGACTCAGTTGATCTATACGATGAAAACGACTATCATTCCTCATTACTAGCCCAAGTTTTTTCTGATGATTCTATGGAAGAATTTCTATGCTTGAGACAAGATGTCAATATCCAGAATTCCGCTGATCCGTCTGTGCCAATTGCTGATAAACACGAGAATATTACCCCCGCCAAGAGGAAGATTCAAATGCCCGAAATGCCAAATGCAGTGGAAGAGAAAGTCAACGACGAAAAATCCACTGAGAATCTGAAGAAGAAAACTAGGGTTTCAAGAGATATTGTAAGTATAGTATTTTATGTAGTTACTGCGAGGTTATGGAATTAATTTATAATATCTTCATCGCATCTTGAAATAAAATTATATAGAATATTTTCTTATCAATCCTTTTTGAACAGAAAAATAAGAAGAAAGTGCAGCCAAAGAAGAAACAGAAGGTGATGACAACTACTGTAAATGACAATGAGGTTGAAGGGGATGATAACATTAAAGGGGGAGGGAAAGCATCCATCGCGAGTTCAAGTTCTTGCAGTTCTGAGGATGATTTGAATCCTTGTCAAGATTCGAGTGGAGGTGCAGTGAACTCGAACTGGAAAACTAGAGCCGGTAGAGGTGCAGCGACTGATCCACAAAGCCTCTATGCAAGGGTGAGTGTTGATCACTTGCTTCCATATTTGCAACTCAATCTCGTGTTTTCTTATTAAATGATGTGAAATTGATGAGTTTTTGTTTGGGTTTTCAGAAAAGAAGAGAGAGGATAAACGAAAGACTGAAAGTCCTCCAGAGCCTGGTACCAAATGGGACGAAGGTTGACATTAGCACAATGCTTGAAGAAGCTGTCCAGTATGTGAAGTTCTTGCAGCTTCAAATTAAGGTATATACGATTACTAGAGCTTAATACACAGTCATTTAAATTTAATAATACCGATATGAGTTCACAAAACACATATGGCATATGCAGTTGTACATGCATATGTTGTTTGGGTGGCATTCGAATAAGCATAGGGCTATGGTAAAGCTATAAATAATCGTATTAAATATCATAAGTTCATATTTCCATATTAATTTTGACAGTTAAAATATGGTGACTAATTTTTTTTCATGAACCTTATGCAGTTGCTAAGCTCCGATGACATGTGGATGTTTGCTCCAATAGCTTACAATGGGATGGACATGGGTCTCTACCAGAAGCTTTCACAATCTCGAAATTAGGATCGATTTTGTATCATTGTCAATTACTAAATTTAGTAACCTAAAAGGAACGAAAAAACGATACACATATATATTCTGACTAATTGTAATTATGAGATTCATATTTTTTCTGGTCATGAGAAAACACCTCATGTTGTTGATTTATATATTTATTAACAAAATGTTGTATTCCTTGTTAATAATTAAATATATGGTGGGTTTTTATTTGAAATTTTATTCTACAAGTTCAATCCAAATTTAACAGATAGACTGATAAAGTTAATTACAAACCATGCATATTTGCTCATTTGATATGATTAACATTGTGGTAAACAATATATAGATCTAGGTTCATATATAAACTATTAGAGGTAGAATTTCATTTACGTCCTTACAAATCTTAATAATTACTTATATATCCGTATAAAATTTAAAATTACATATATATCCTTACTAACCCTAAAAAATTGCATATATGCCAAAAAGATTAATTTAATAATAATTAATCATTATAAAAATTAAAAAACTATTTTTAAATATATTTTTTATAGTTTTAAAAACCAATTAAACTATGACATTACCATACTACCATTGTCCCAAATTTCTAAGCATATCAGTCGTTACAATTTCTTATCATTCGATATGTAATATGTAATCATAGTCGAATATGTCGTGATAAGTTGTTTAAGTAAGAAGGAATTGTTGATTATGGAAGGATTCAATAGGTATATTTTAGTAACTTAGTTATAATCTAATTTAAAAAATTGTTTTTATTTTTTTTTAAGATTAATTGTTATAAATTTAATCTTTTTGCTATATATGTGATTTTTTAGGTTTTGTAAAGATATATACGTAATTTCAAATTTTATAATGATACATACGTAATTATAGAGGTTTGTAAGGATATAAAATAAAATTCTCCCTAAACTGGGGGTGTGAATTTATGACTAATTATGGACCAATCACCATCTAAAGGCATATTAGTCAATTTGTATAATATAATTATGATTGTTATTAATTTATTAGTTAAATTACCCTAATTAAAGTTGTGTAAATTAGGAAAATATATATCTCTCTCCTTATAAAGAAACAGGTCACGATCTCTTATCTCACAATCTGCATACCCATCATTATCTTCAACCTCCTCTCCCATCTTACCCACTTCCACATCAAATCGATTGCAGAAGTAAGAAACCAAATCCAAATCGTTTTTTGAAAAGTTAGTATTCATTGATTACGGAAACAAGAAATCAAATCGGAATCACCGACGAGTCACTGACAGATCAGTGACGGAAGAGGATTAACTTCAATGTTGTGTTCCATTTAATAATCTGTATTTTCTACGTTCCATTCTTCAAGAATCAGTTTCTGTTTCATGTAATATTCTTCAATAATCATTTTGTGTGTGATCTGATTGCAGCAAATACATACCATTATTTGAGAATGTCTTTACATTTTTTCAAGAATGTTTGCATTATTCTTTAAGAATATCACTTATGTACTTGTAACTCATGGTATATTCTTCAAGCATGAGAATAATAATAATTGGAAGTTGAATTCAAATCGATTTTTGGAAAGTTAGGATTCATTGATTATGAAAACAAGAAATTAAATCGGAATCATCGACGAATCACTGAGGGATCATCGATGGATCGTCGACAGATCAACGATAGATCAGCGACGGAAGAGGAAAACTTCAATGTTCTGTTCCTTCATTTGCATACATGTAGGATGGGATTGGACTTGTGTGTACCCCGGGAACTTATTGAATTTATTCCTTTTTGACTTGGTCGGCAACGAATTAAAGTGTGATGCTCTATCTAGAAGTGGAGCCAAAATAAGCACAGATGCTTAGGGATGGACTTTGCTAACCCATTCCATGGGTTCAAGTGTTATGGTCACTTGTTCCCTAAATGTTGATATTTGTGGTCATGTTGGGCGATGAGTTTGAGGTTGCTACTCCTTTCCAGATTAACAACCATAGACCATCGAGACCATAATGTGAAAAGGGTGGGGTTGGGTTTAGATGCATATCCATTACATTAATGCATTTATATTTTGGCTTCTTGTGAAATTTTACTTGAATTGTTTCTTAGCCCCAACCCCTTACATGTATAAAGAAGTTTTGCAAAAACATAAGTATAAATGATTTTGAAAATGTTTTTGGGAAATTTAACTTCAAAGTTGGATTGTTGTTCTTATCTAACTTCACCAGAAAGACAACTTTTCGAGTTTACTCACTAGACTCCCCAAGCATAACTTTATTAGTTTGGCATATACTTGTAGTGAAAGACATTTGGAAGACCTAGAGGTAACCATTGGAGGATTAACATCAGATAATTAGAAGAATGTATTTAAGCTATTTGAATGTATTTGATTTGTGTGAACTTATGTTCTTGATGCTTCGTGACACCCTCGTTGGACTTGACAACCCTAAGTCTTAATGAATTTTATCATTTGGGACCAAGCTCTACTGCATACGAATTTTCTCAAAGGCGATGTTTTTTATAAAATTTAGTTAATGATTTGCAACTTGTTTGAAATTATCATTTAGAGACATAATTCCTTCTATGTTTGGGCTTTGGGATCTTATTTCCACAACTCTTTCTAATTGAACACATTTTGAAAACTATATCACATTCTTTTAATATAAGCCAATTAGAGGTGAGGTGGCAGTGAGATGACAAGGCGCCAACGGAAACACCGTCCCCATCTCTAGGTACCGCAAAAATTATGTCAATACAAGATTGTCATGTCGGTCGTGGTCCGGATATAAGGAAAAAATGAACGAGCAATTGATGCTCTATGCCGATCAGGATGCTTGGTAAGGTGGCAAACGGTATGATGGGTGTATAGGGCATTTCCAATGGTTAAGCTCTTAAAAGCTTTTTACTTTTTTACCATATTAGATTTTCACTAATATTTTTGATCAAAAAGTTATTGGTATAAACTTACTCCAATTGTTAACCTTTTAAGAAACATTTTGTTTTAGAATTACTAATTTATCTTTATCTTTTTCATATGTTATATAAACCATCTTCGTATCTTCGTATAATGTTTCAAAATTTGAGGCTATTTCATATCTTTGAAAAATAACATTAGTTCATATTAATATTTTAATAGAAAAACGGTTATATAGCATGTTAGGTGATGTTTCTTAATTTTTGGTATATGTACCGTTTTAAAGTTTTGATAATTACTTTTTTTATGATATAAATTTCTATAAAATATATTTGAATCTATTTTGTATATATCTAATCAAAGAAATTATTTGATAAAAAAATAAAAAATTTATTATCTAAATATAATTAAAATGTAAAATAAATAATTATAAAAATATAATAGACAAAATAAATAAAAACCATTAAAAATTAAAGTGAAAAATTATTTTCTCCAATGATAATATTTTTCCAAAAATTAAAAAATTTAGAAAGAGAAAAAGAAAAACCTAATATCGAAATGCTCATATGGGATAAATCTCACCGGTCTTAACCTGATGCAGTTTTGACTTTGGAGTTGAGCAAAAGCCAAAACCGTAGTGGCCTCCGACGGGCCGACCTACTATTTTGCACATTTCCACCGCATTGATACGACATCGTTTGCCACTCCGCAAATACATCGCTGCGTCATTGGTCCACCTTCCAAATCGAGATTTCATTTTGCAACCCAAATATCCAAATTTACATCGACGCTTCTGAACTCATCACCATCACCTAAAACCCTAACGAAGCACAGAGTATCATACACACAAACGAACCTTTTTGTAATGTCGAACAATCAACGATACAATAGCAGGAGTTTACCGAACAAAACCCAGCAACAGAGGTTCGTACCTAAAGCCGCAGCGTCCCAAACTCTCAATTCGAGGCCGACGCTCTCCGATTCTCTTCGACAACAGCAGCAGCAATCATCTTCATCTGGTACTAGTAAGAGCTCCAGTGGGCAGCGTAGGATCCAAGCTGGTGGCGGAAGTGGCAAATTTATAAGTTACTTGCCGCAGGACGAGGCGGTTGCGGCAGGTCTAGGCGCTGATGAAGGGGGTCTGGATCCTGTGGAATCTCAAGGAGTTGTTGATTTGTTGAATCGCGAATGCTCTCTCTTACTCAAGTTAAACCCCAAAGATTTTTGGAGAGAAGGTTTTTCCAAATCCGTAATTTCGTTAGAAAGCTTAAATCACATCAATCGTTACTTACTCGTAAACTGTTTTGCGTTCTTTGATGTAGTGCTTAATTGCTTACATTTTGGCTTCCGTGACTCAATGTGCGAGAAATTGCGATAATAAGTAACTGTAAAATCTTCTAACGAAAACCAATCGCAATTTACTTACGATTGGTTTCAATGCACGATAAGTAATAAAACTTCGTGAAATCCTCACTTCTTTTTGGTGTTTCTCTTTCCCTTTGCTCTCAGTGGCTAGTGATACTTCTCTTCATGCATTTCTGGAAAGTTTTCTGAAGTTTAGAAGCAGATGGTACGACTTTCCATATCGTGGAGCTAAAGGAATAGTTGCAGGGGTGATTGTGGGCGAGCATGAACTAAGCCGACGTGTGTTTATGATTCTCTATCGCATGTATGTTCAATTCATAACCCTCTTTGAATTTTCATTTTTCACCACAATTTTGACAACATCATTCACTTTATGGTTGCACAACTTTCCCTGTGAAGATCTTCAAATCGGGACCCTGGTGCCAAGGCTTCTGATAGTCTTAGTGCAAAAGATCATGCAGGTGTGCCGAATTTTAATATGGAAGCTATAAAATCATTTTCACATTTTATGGCGTCCTTGTTTACTAGATATACATGTAGTCATTTTGCAGGAAAAGAAGTTGCTTGACTTGCCTAAGTTGCTAGATATCTGTGCCATCTATGGTCATGAGAATGAAGAGTTGACACGATTAATTGTAAGTTTTTATGTGGTGAAGATTCAAAATACCAAAACCACCCTTTTTCTAACACAAACACCATTTTTTCAGGTTACAAATGCAATAAAAGCCCAGCCTTTGATTCATGACAGCTTCAATACAGTTATTTCTCATTTTCTTAACATAGTTCATACCATGTATGAACGCTGCAGCACATCCTTAGAGGTAGTGTCCTTTAAACTTTTTTCTTTTTTACTATTTTTATGTTTTTATATTAAATGTTTGTCTGTTGGGTTGAAGTGTAGGTTTTATTGTCATCTCATAGCACTCAAGATGAGGGTCCCACTCGACTTCACTCAGACTATCTCGAGGTGACCTAAAAACCTTTTTATAAACAAAAAAGATTGGTTCTTTTTTGCTTATTTGTCTTATATATTCTTCTTTTTAGGTAATGGATTTTATAAATGATGCTATTGTATCAATGGATGTTTTAGTTACTGCTTACAAACATGCTGCTGTTTACTTTTCCTGCCCCGTTGAAACAAGGTGCACGTTATGACACTAAATCTTGATTGTTGACTTCTTCATAGAAGTATTTGACCAAGAATTTGATTGGTTTTTCTTGTTGCAGTTATGGAAGTGATGAACTGCTTAAAGTTCTTGCAAGATTGCATGATTCATTGTTGCCAAGTTTACATCGGGGATTCCAAATGATATTTTCATCAAAGAGAAACGGAAATGAAACCACTTCTTCAGACATGTTGCCAAAAGTTGTGATTAGTTTGAAGATGTTATCATCTCGAATAGCTGATTTTTGTTGGAAGTTAGTGAATTTGTGTTACTTAAGTGAAGAATTGTTTGGAGAGAATATGCCTCATCCATCTGCTTCAAAGATCTTTCCTGCCCAAGTGGAAGATCCGGTCATCCGGGCAGATATATTGGTTCAGACATTTCGGGAAATTATTGAAGAATGTTCAATCGTTCAAGAGGAAAGAAGTTTAAATTCGTTGCTTCAAAGTGTTGAAAAGAAGTACCAATTGATGGGCAGACTTCAAATCCTATGTAATGAAGGTATGAAACTATGAATCTTGAACTTGGTTATAATTATCATGGAATGTAATGACTGATTCCATTCCGTTCCTTTTTCGTCCGCTTTCTTTACAGGATGGATCTCAATAGACAACGAACAATTCCAATTCCTCTCCGGAATCATATCCGTCCCCACCACCACCGAAATACCAAAATTACCCTCCCCAACAAACACAACAATCGAAATGGACGAAGACAACGCGATAATCGAATCAAAAATCAGCCAAATAAAAGACCTCTTTCCCGATTACGGTAAAGGCTTTATTTCCGCTTGCCTTGAAGTATACAACCAAAACCCTGAAGAAGTGATTCAAAGAATTCTAGAAGGTACCCTTCATAGCGACCTACTTTCACTCGACACCTCCCTACCCATACCCCTACCCCCACCCAACCCCACCCCCCCTCCCATCCCCCATAAAGATAAAGGAAAAGGGAAATTAATCGATCTTACAACACCTACACCAACACCCTTATCCACAAAACTCGTGGGCCCAAGCCCATCTTCAACATCGTCGTCTTCAATTGGAAGATTTGTAAGAAAGTCAACAACGAATGTATCGGGTTCTGGAATTCTTGATGTAAAAGATGAAACTTCCAAGAATTTTGCTCTTCAATCTGTTCTTGAATATGAAGACGAGTATGATGATTCGTTTGATGATCTTGGATTGAGTGTTGTGGATTCCGGATTGGATGATTTGAGTGAAAAGGTGAATTCTAGGGAGAATTCGGCTCCGGAAGCTTCTAGATGGGGGTCGAGACAGAAACCTCAGTTTTATGTTAAAGACGGAAAGAATTATAGTTACAAAGTGTCGGGATCTGTGGCGGCTGCGAATTATAACGAGGCTAATATTGTAAATCAAGCGCAGAAAGAAATGATTCATGGGCTGGGGCGTGGCGGTAATTTACCGTTGGGTGCGGTGCAAAAAGTGGTGGAAATGAATGAGGTGGTGGGAGGGGGGAGGGGTGGTGGTAAGGGGAATGACCGGAATGCCCCTGTGAAGACGAGTGATGGTGAGGAAAGGAAGGTGGGTCGAGGGAGGGGATGGGGTAGGGGTAATATTGTAAAAGAGGAAAATGTTGGGGAGGTGAATGGTGAGGAGGGTGGGAATGAGGGTGGCGGGGAACGTGGGAGGGGGAGGGGGAGAGGGAGGAGGGGTGGTGGAGGGGGGAGGAGTAATCATTACCGGAAAGATCAAGCGATGAAAAAGCATTTTTCTGGGCTTGGTGGATTTTGACTTTTTTGGTCAAACAAGGTTTTTGATTGGTTTACATACTTGCACATGTTAAAAGAAAGACTTAAAAGTAAAATGAAAATTCGGGTGTTTGAATTTGGTTACAATGGGTTTGTTAATCGTTAACCCATATATATATTGTATTGAATACATGTTTGTTTTTGTTGCCCTTTACTTAGGAAATGAACTACAATTATATTTGTTGGCTATGCTACTGAGTTCTTTTTTCTTTTTTTTTGGTTTATGATAATCATTTACATTTCCTTCTGACATTAGATCTTGTAATTGATCCATCGTTTTATTTTGCTTTTTCGAAAAAAAAAAAAAGTTTGGCTTATCTTGATTCTCAGTTAGCTTTTCTACTTTTTCTTATTCATCTTTGCCGTTGTATTTCTTTTAAACGGCTACAATTAGAAGAAATGGGTAAACAACGTACGTGACAACTTTTTGCCATTAGTCGTGTATGATATTGTAAGTTTTTGGATGTAAGTGTGTTTAGGTGACTTATGGCATTATGAGATTCAATCGAACTAGGGGTTCTGTTTAATTGGTATATCTTTTCTGATGTTCCTCGTTGCAATCTTGGTTCTTTTCTTTGAATAAATGGTTTCCAAATAAAAAAAAGTATAAGCCTAGTCGTGAGGCCGGGCGGAACTGGCCACAAATCAGAGTGGGTTGAACATAGTGACCGGCGTCACGGCCCTGCCGTATGTGGGTAGTCGGATGGTGGGTGAAACACGGGTTGGTGAAGCCATGACGTTTTGTTGATTTTAAATGAAAAGGAAAAACAAAAATACCTTTAAAATAAATTACCACTATCCCTATAAATACCCGCTGGTACCAGATCAGAATTCATACATTTCTTTTATTAACTCTTAAAAATCTCAAATTAACTCTGTAAAAATTTAAAAATTGGCTGCATTAGGAAACAACTGCATGTCATGTACTCCAATCGAGGAGGTGGCGTTGGCAACCGGCGGCGAGTGGAAATGTACGGTGAAACTATTTCACATAATATTGAGCACACCAAACTTTATCGGTCTAGACATCAACTTAATAACAAGTTGATGGATGTGAAACTAAAACTGATAAAATTTAACGCTATTTACGACAACCTATCGGCGAATCGACAAAATTGAGCTACCGATGATGAGATTTTCGAACAAGCTCTAGACAAATATCGTTTGGCATACATCAAAGACTTTACGAATATTGAAGCTTGGAATATTGTAAAAATTTGACCTAGGTTTTCCCAACTCGGCACTGCAACTTTTCTAGTCACCTTAACTGCGGTCTACATCGAGAGCAGGACCACATGTTTGGTTTGTGTAACAACAATGAGGTCAAATGGTTGATAAGACTCTACAACTTAAGAAGTATTAAAAGAAGCATTTCTCGCTCTTAAATCTCGTTCAGAATTATCAAAGATTGCATTTGTCAACCATTTTATGGCTTGTTTATTTAATGATATCAATCTGATTGCTTTATTAATCTTATTTTTTGGACAACAATAGTTGCTAGATTGCTTGGTTGTAATTAGGGCTGTAAACGAACTGAATCGTTCGTGAACTGTTCGGCAAGAAGTTTGTTTATGTTCATTTATTTAATAAATGAGCGAACATGAATACAAATTATCATTTGCTTAGTTAAACGAATGAACACGAACAATGATATTGTTCACTCAATTATGTTCGTGAACGTTCCTTTATGTTTTTTATGTTCATATATGTCCGATTGTATTTGATTACGTTACAATATTATTATTAGTTTATGTTTATATATGTTTAGTTGTGTCTGTTTATCTATGTTCATTTATGTTCGTTTAGCATGTTCACGGACATAAACGAACGAACATGAACAAGAAACCTCGTTCGTTTATCCGTTCGTATTCATTCGTTTTTTCGGCTAACTTAAACGAATGAACATGAAAAAACCCTCGTTCGTGTACGTTCGTTTCATTTACGGCCCTAGTTGTAATTACTTTTGATGGAGGAAATAAATAAGAGGAAACCGATAGGCGTATACAAATAATGTATGCATCTCTTTACCCTATAATTATTTCCTATTATCTTACACAAAAGAACATACAAGTATCAAATGCATTATAAACATTAGATAGTTGAATACAAAAATACAACAAATGTCAAATTCAAATACATGTATCACATGTGAATATTCATTACAAGGATACAAGTGAATTCAAATATCCAATTTATTGTTTCAAATGCAAGAATGTAGACTGAATCCCGTCCAATCCGAGTGTACACCCCTATCTATAATACGCCTTACTGGTATCATAATGTATAAACACAAATAGTTGCCCTCATCAATTTGAATACAAGTGAATCAACTTCAACTTTTGAGAATCACCAAATATTATGAAGTTCTTATATTTTGATAGATCTACCACTAACAAAAATAAATCATTTTTTGCATAATAAGGTTCCAGATCTGTAACAGCATGCTGTGGTTTTCACTCTTCATTAAACCCCGAAGCATAATGACCCGCATTTTTATCCTGCACAAAAATATACCATATTTTCAACAACTTAAACATGTATCTAGAATGTTGCATATTTAAACCTTTTAGAAAAAGAAAAAAAAAAAAAAAGTTACCTGTGACAACATTCGCTGCTTGTTGAGGTATTGTGTCCTCGCCTTATTGAGGGCCGAATTTGGAGACTTGTACATCCTCTGTTCCAAGAACAAACGAAAAAGAAAGAAAGTTCTTTAAGGAACTAAATGTGCAAAAACCAATATTCATTTTAGAAAAATGTATTAAATCAATAAAAAAAGAAGTATCAACGAACCTTCTCGGTTCCAGATACACGGTCCCCGCCCGAGAAAAGCTTCTTCTTCGGTGTGAAATCAAACACATCATGAAGAAATTCATTTTCCTGTTTAGTTAAAATCATAAATTAACATCAATATGCAATAATAATATTGTAAAAATGATAAACCCATATCAATAATATCCGTCACGCAAATCAAACCTGCATGTGTTTAATAAATCCCCCTCGAAGAAAACGCTTTAAAAAGTTCAACTGCCAAAAAAAACCAAAAACTTTTAAGTACACGAAAGGCCTAACATCGTGCGTACCAGACACAATGTGTGCTTATGTAACACATTGTGTCTAGTTATATGCATCAGGCACACTGTGTTGAAAATAGTGTGCCTGATGCATACATTGTGCGTGATGCACACCTGTATTAACTGGCACCATGTTGTAGTGGTAAGCGAATCTCCACCAATCTTCAAAGACGTTTCCGGACTATAACCATCCTATTTATTTCACAAAAAAAAAAGTCGTTAACATTAACATAATCAATCAACGGGACTAAATTTTTCTAGAAGGTGGTGTAGACGTACCTCGAGAAATTCTAGAATGTCCCGGAAGGTGTTACGTTGGTTGTTAAGGTCTTTCTTGGTCAAACCCTTTCCACCCGCTTCAGCCGAAAGTGTCCTAACTTGATTCAATATTTTTGCTCTTAGACCTTGAATATGTGTAATATCTCGCGCATTATTCCCCTCTTGAATAGAGTTGTCACTCGAATATTTACTTGAAAATTTCTCCAAATTTCCAATTTCAAAAATTAATGCAAGCGCTTCACCAGCCGCGATACGTATAGATCTGTCGTCCTTTTCTAGCAATGTAGAAAAATAAGAAATTGACCTGCGCAATTTTTAAAAATAGTTAGTTCACAGTTTTCTGTGACATGACATGACATAACAGAACAGATAGTACTGTGTTTAGTACCCTTGCCAGCTTTTTGGATCAAGTGTCCACCCATCCATTGTTGTAAGAAGAAACGACCAAGCGGATACCATAGATGTTATCACTTGTGGTGATGGTTTGGTGGCAACAACCTAAAAGTGTGACGTAATAATATTTTGAATATTTTATGAAATCAAAAAAGATAAAAAAAATAAAAAGAAAAGAGATATGTACATTGGAGCCCAATTTGGGATGGACCACTTGCCACATTATTTGCATGCACTTATCGGTTTCTTCTGGTTCGTTTCCTCCAACAAAAGTTATCACAGCCAAGCAATCTAGCAACTATGATTGGTTTTTTCACCAAAAATATAAATTAATTTTATCATTAAAAAGGCACGAGATTTTTAATTTTATGTGTATATACCGATGCTATTTTTGATGATTCTGAACGAGATTTAAGAGCTTCTGAAATGGGAACAACTGATTCTTCTAGTATTTCTTGTGCTTTTTTACCAGAACCAGCGGTTAGAGCTAGTAGTCCTTTTATTAAAAAAAAAGTATAAATATGTAGAGTATTTAATAGAACTTATTAAATTAATGTATTATAAAAAAGTATAATTGTATACCTATAGCGTGAGATGCTAAGGCTACCTCTTTTGCTGAACCCTTTTTAACAGAATTCAGACATTGATGAAGCATCGTTGCAAATCTAATAAGAAAAGCAAAATAAAAATGTTGATGATGTAATAAATGAAATGAAAATAACGACATAAATGCACAAAAGTTCTTACTTCTTTTCAACAAATTCATGAGGCAAGCTGCTGTTAAAAGCCTCTATGATTGTTACCAAAGCTTTCTCCCTTGTTGATCCCCTTTAAATGTGGAAATAGTGAATATATTGTGTTTATTTTTTACTTATTACAGAAAAAAGAAAGGACTTAATTGAAGGAAAAAGATTACCTTTTTTCATATAACGCATCTAAACTTTGATCCAACACACTTTCTTTATCGATTTGCACATCCTCCCCACCATTTCCGAGCATTTGATCAGAACGGGTAGTTGATGAAGAACTCAAACTATCTGTGTCATCACTATCGAGCATTGCAGCATTCTTACGCTGATTACGACCTATAAAATCAGTTGAACTTTAATCAATTTTGAAGTCCGATGACCAAAATGAATTATGTTGTTGTTAATTTCAAGCTGATTAGGGCGTATAGAAGTTTGTTTGATAAAAAAACGATGACAAATCACAAATTCACAACTGGGTTTATACCCTTTTTATTTGGAAACTAATTATAAGATTGTGAACAACATCGAAAAGGATGTATAATCAAACAGAACCCTAATTCGATTGAACCCGATGAATTTCCAAAATAGACGTAATTATATCCAAAATTATAAAATCGTACATGAGCAATGATTGAAAATTGTTACTTACGTTGTTTACCCATTGGTGACAGCTCCTAATTGAAGTCGTTAGAAGGAAGTACAAGGCCGACGATGAATAAGAAAGCGCATAAAACCCAACTTGGAATCAAGTATAAAACGAATTGTTCTTGATAAACCGATAGACGATGGATCCATGAAAGGATTTAATGCTAGAAAGAGATGACGATGACGATGACGATGATTGATATGGATTTTTGGTTAGGGATGGGATGAATTTCTTGTTTCCCGGTGAGAGGAGAAAGAGGAGCAAGGCTGCGTATTTGTATGGATGAGGTGGAGCGATCTTGGCCTTTGGTTTCCGGGGACTGTTGAAAAGCGTATGCACCGAACCCAATATACCGGCTAGGATTTGGGGGGTGATACCGCCGTATTGGACTGCAAAATTCAATTCTCTTCTAGAATCCCATTAGCGCAAAAGGCAAGGTCAAATATTCTTGCCTTCTACAACCAATGAAGTTTCTTTAAATACGTTTAAATGACTGGTTATATATTGAAAATAAATGATCATGGTTCATGTGTTTTTCAACTTAATTAATTAGCGTTATGATTTTCTTAAACCACGACACCTTAGGTTATTTATATCCTTTCCATAACGATAATTTAAACCACGACACCTTAGGTTTTACATTGAAGTTCCTAAAGAAAATTTGGGACACTTTGAGTGGTGATATTATGAAGTTTGTCAAACAATTTGAGGAATTTGGTACTTTGGCTCGCGGCTGTAACTCGTCTTTCATTACCTTAGTCCTCAAAACGAAGGATCCCGTCCTCCTTAGTGATTATCGCCCAATAAACTTGATTGGTTGTCTTTATAAGATGCTTTCTAAGGTATTGGCATCTAGACTCAAATCGGTGATTGGTGGTGTGATCGGTGATGTGCAATCAGCCTATGTGGAAGGTCGGAACATTTTAGATGGCCCCTTAATTATCAACCAGTTATGTTTTTGGGCAAAATTGACAAAAAAGAAGATACTTCTATTCAAAGTAGACTTTGATAAAGCTTTAGACTCCATTAACCGAGAGTATCTCGACTCGGTTCTTATACAGATGGGTTTTGGAGATAAGTGGCATGGATGCAAGGTTGTCTCCGTTCCGCTTGTGCCTCGGTCATTGTCAATGGTTCCCCGACTGCGGAGTTTGAAATCACAAGAGGGGTGTGCCAAGGGGATCCCCTTTCTCCCTTTCTCTTTATCGTGACCATGGAAGGGCTCAATGTTGCGTTGAAATCTGCATGCGATAAAGGTTTATACAAAGAGGGTTAAAATTCCGAACAACGACCTGTCCATATCACACTTATTTTACGTGGACGATGCTATATTTGTTGGGGAATATTTTAGTACAAATGTCAAAAACCTAGCTTGAATTCTTAGATGTTTTCACGTGACGTCCAGTTTGAAAGTAAATCTTCAAAAATCCAAAGTATACGGTATTGGTAGTAATTCTAGTGAATCTAATTGGTGGGCCAACATCCTTGAATGTAAACGAAGTGAGCTCCCTTTCAACTATTCAAGTGTTCCGGTTGGTACCAACATGAATCTCATAAAGAATTAGAAGCCTAAATCGATTGCTTCAACTCAAAAGTGTCAATTTGGAAGTCTAAGGTCGTCTCCTTCGGGGGTAGACTAACTCTCTTAAAAGCGTTGCTTGGCAAATTACCAACTACTACCTATCACTATTCAAAGCTCCATTGGAGTCTTGGAGATATTGGAAAAGATAAGACTGAAATTCTTATGGAGCGGTTCGAATTCAAACTCAAAAATCAATTGGGTTTCATGGATAAGGTTATTGCATCCAAAAGAAATGGCGGGCTCGGAGTTCGACCATTTCACGCCCTTAACATGGGTCTAATCGCAAAGTGGTGGTGGCGACTGAAGTTGGACCAGTCAAACTTATGGTGCCGGGTTATACGTGGCATTCATAACCTATCCAATAAGCCTTCAGATACTTGTCAAAGAAAACGATAACTAGGGTGTGGAATAACATTGCTGCCACTAAAAGGGATATTAGTAAGGACGATATCAGTTTTAGCAGCATTCTAAAGAAGGTTGTCAGGACGGGAGATGATACCATGTTTTGGCTGGATGTATGGATAGGTGGCGAAACACTAAAGTCGAAATTTCCCAATTTGTACTGTTTGGAAAACAAAAAGAAATGCTCTGTTGCTGACAGAATCAGGCACGACGAGTTTTGTTAGGATTAGACCAATAATCCCCACTCATTCAATCTTACTCAGGAACCGTGTCAACTCATGAGTATAGTTAGTTCTTTTCGCCCTAACAAGTCGCCTTGCACCTGATGGGAAATTCTCGGTAAGTATTTGTTAGTGTATCCCACATTGGTGCGACACGGTCCTATAAGTTTGTATATATGTTGGAGTCTCCCCTCTCTCCACAAGGGCTCTTTTGGAGAGACACTCTTGGGCTCCACATATATTTACATGGTATCAGAGTCGGTGTCCCGCACCCCTGTAACCTCATCGAGCCTACGTCTCTGAGGGGGAGTGTTAGTGTATCCCATATTGGTACGACACGGTCCTATAAGTTTGTATATATGTTGGAGTCTCCCTCTCTCCACAAGGGCTCTTTTGGAAAGACACTCTTGGGCTCCGCATATATTTAGTATTATCAGGAAGAAAATTGATGGATTACATAATGGTAACTGCAGTAACAATGTTCATTGGTTAAAAGAAGTCCCAATTAAAGTAACATACTTTGCTTGGAGAGCAATAATGGGGAGAATACCCATGACAGAGGCACTGTTATATCATGGAGTAAACTTATTGTCCTCAATAAGCAGGCACTATAATTCTATTGTTGAAAGTTTTGATCACGTCCTTGTCAAGTGTGGTTTTGCAAAAGAGACTATGGAGTTAATTATGGGATGGTGTGACGTGACTCAATGTCGAGCCTCAAATACGGGGGTACTACTAAATTATAGATGTGCTGCAACATGTGGGAATTGCCCAAAGAAAAGGAGAATACTTTTGATCATCATCTATGACATGATTTGGTGCGTATGGAAGACTCGAAATGATAGAATCTTCAAGAAGTACAAGATCTCTCCATCAAAACTGGTGGAAAACATCAAGTCTATTGTTTAACGTATTGTTAGTATTTTCACAGTAATTCTTGTACCTTGCTACTGCCATGCCTAGTGCCTTGCTAGCTGTGGGTGATAGTTTTTTTTTGGTTTAACATAGATTTGCCGTTTAAAAAAAAAGACGATACTTCATTTAATTAGCTGTTTTAAAATAAAAATTGGTATCTCTGTATTTTGAGATTTTTTTAGAAAAAGAGTAAGAAAAAAATCTTTTGTAAAAAATTTGTATTCGATGTATGACGTCTTGAAACCTCTTTGCTTGTGGGGATAAAAAATTTGTTGATACAAAAACTTTTTAATAGGAAATAATTGTCACCATATCACAATCATCAACCGACTTTTAGACCACTTGCAATACCCATCACTAGCATCAAATGTGATGGGCGTCACATCAGCGCCACCTCACCATCACACACCATCACATTCCCATCACACCATACTAAAAATACACATCACACCACATCATCTTTTCCAAATAAAAATAATTCAATAATAATAATAATTGTAGGTCGTGATTGGTTGGTTATATATATGAAGGGTAAATTAAAAAGAAAAAAAAAGGAAAAAAAGTCTCATTGGCCATGGTCAACCGTGAAGGCCATCACATTCCATCACGAAATAACCCATCACGGTGCACACGAGGCGGTGTGCACGACCGTGATGGGGTGCTGACTAAGAATCACAGGCTCACCGTGATGAGTATTCCGCTTGGCCTTAGGTCGACAAGTAATGAACACGTTGTTCATCATAGAATACAAAATATTATTATGAATTTTTACCTTTTTATTATATATTTTCTAGTAAAAAAGTAAGAATTATATTATTCATAGTCAAACTCAAAATATTGTTTATAAACTATTATAAAAATTATTAATTACATCATTTGAACGGTTCATGATGACTCGTTCCAAGGCCAATGTAAAAGTGAATCACGCAAACAATATTTTAGGTGTATTGAGATTTAAACCCTAAACATCTTGTATGTAATTATACAGCTTAACAATTACACTTTCTATTTCTGAATCTATTTGTAAACCATTACCTTCTTATTATGGGTGTGTTCGACACGTAATTTTTGAGAGTTTTTGGGAATTTTTAACTTTTAAGAAAAAACTCGAAAAAAAGAAGCTTCGTTCGGCAGCAGTAACTTTTAGTAAATTCTATATTAAACAAAAAGCTACTTGAAATAACTTTTACCTTTTGATTTTTATATTATTTTACACTTATGTTGGCTTTTGTCAAACACTTTTACACAAATAAAAATCACAACTACTAGCTTCCATCTACCAGCTACAAGCTTTTTGTTTCCAGCTTCCAGTTACCAACTAGTTTTGAAAAAACACATCATATATATACAAATTACTCAATATCTAAAAGGTTTATAGTTTGTGAAATAAACCAATGCCATCTTCTTGTTGTTTTGACAACTTTATAAGGGAGAATTTCGTCTATATCCTTATAAATTTTTATAATTACGTCTATATCCTTGTAAAATTTCAAATTACATGTATATCCTTATAAAACTCATAAACTCACATATATGCCCAAATACTTAATTTAATTATAATTAATTTTTTTTAAAATGAAAAAAACATTCATTAAGTTGATTTTTTATTATTAATCGTGGTTGACTTCATATCAGATTTTGGATTTGGGACTCTCACTCTGTTTAATCGATCGATATCTAGGGTAGGATTTTGGATTCGATACTTGCTTTGAATCGATGGTAGCTCCAAACAGATGAGTTCAATCGATTATCGATCAGCATCTTTGAAGTAGCTACCAGTGGACTGTGAATTTTGGTTGATGTAATAAATATCAATTGTGGAACAATGACAGCTCCATGCCAATTTTTAAATTTGGGACCAAAACTTTGTTCATTCAGTTGATATTTCGGCTAGATTTCTTTTGATATGTTTATGATATTTGGGAGAAGGGTAATATCATAATGTTACAATTTAATTAGTTTTTTAATAATAAAAAGTCAATTTAAAGATATTTTTTCATTTTTAAAAAGATTAATTATCATTAAATTAAGCGTTTGGGTATATATATATATATATATATATATATATATATATATATATATATATATATATATATATATATATATATATATATATATATATATATATATATATATATATATATATATATATATATATGTGTGTGTGTGTGTGTGTGTGTGTGTGAATTTATTAGGTTTTATAAGAATATACATGTAATTTAAAGTTTTACAAAGATATATGCGTAATTATGAAACGTTTACAATGATATATTTGAAATTCTTCCATTTTATAAAAATTCTATAATTGTTTATGAAAGGACGTTTCATATTTTCTTCTGTTTGCAACAAAGAGATTTTCTTAAACTAAAATGCCAACCATAAATATATTTTATGATCAAAATTGTAAATTTTGTTTGTAAGTTATTTAACTTGATGTGCAATTCTGATATAAATTGCTAAAGAAAAGGAAATTCATAAGATAAATTAGTTTAAAGAAATTGAAACATTTTGCATAAAAAAGTATTTGATCGGTTTCGGTTTGGGAGAAAAGAAGTTCTCTAAAAGGCCATCTAATACATGAATTAAAAATGACAAAACATTCCATAGACCATAAATAAACATTTACTGTTTTCTAAAAGAAAACAACTAGTATATAAATTTTACTAATGACACATACAATTTTAAATATGAGTATATTTTTCATGAAACGTGCTTTCATAAATTGATCTTTGTAATGGCAAACTCTTCGAAGTAAGCGTTTTTGTGATAATACACTGCTACTTATCAGTTATCACAATGAATCTTAAGCATCACGGGTTGATATGATCATAAATTCTGAAATATGTTTAGTTTTTATATCTATCCTCATACACAAATCACACTTTAGAATTTGCCATACACAATACAAGTCCACGTGTTAGACGTTGTTATGCTCATTTCACATTTTAAAATGTTTGTTAACAGTATGAAACACAATTTATACATTTGTTTAATTAGCGTGATTTTGGTGGCATGTAACGTTTTTTTTCTTTGTAACGCGGGTCGTGGGTTTTTTGGATCCAAGTTGGATCCGTTTTCTTCCACCGACACATCCATTTCTCGTCCCTAATCTGATGCTTTCCATTTGTTACCCACCGCCTCCACCCTCTTCTCTCCAGTCTCCATTGATGGTGGTGAATGCCGTTGCAGCAATCTCACGCAAAATCGACATCCACCTCACGCGAAATCGGGAAAACGGAGACAGGGTGCTAGATCGAGGGATTGAGCAATCAATTGTGTACGATTCACTGAAAGTTACCGATGGGCTTTGTAGGTGGTGACCTCCGGTGACGGCCTCGGTCGATGATCGTTGGGGTGTAGTCCGATTTCAGGTATACAACAACCCTAACATTCAAATTTTCTGTTTGTGCCCTTCACCGTGGTTGCTTTCCTGTACAGCGCCTAGACGAGTCTCTTCTAAACTCTTAGCGCTCAGGTCTGTCGCCAGACCTTATCGTGTCGTTACTTCTTCGATATCACCGACGGCTCTTCGGCCGTCCGCGACTATTGTCACCCGTCACTATTCAGGTACTTTTCTGACCTTCCGTCAGATCTGAATTAATTTGCGTTTAAGAGTTCCGTCTATTGGTTGTATGTGCAATTGTTTCGAGATTTATGAATTTGGATGTGTATTGATTGTAAATGGTAGCAAATGTTTCGAAGAGAGTCGAAGATGTGATGCCTATTGCGACCGGTCACGAACGTGAGGAGCTAGAAGCTGAGCTTGAGGTCAGTTTTTTTGACGGACTGACGGTTCGGTTTGTAGAGCTATTTGTTAGTATTCAGTTTTAGCATGACTCATCGAGATTAATATTCATTCTTATTTTGTGTAATTAGGGTTGACCCGGGCCCGGACGAACCTTTCAACAAGCAGAATAGAAGGTGACCACAAAGCCATCTCTGTGGGAGGTGTTCGACGATATGCCACAAAGAATTTTTTATGTAAGTTCTCAACAGTTAAACTTCCCTTAATTTTTAAAGATTTGTCTAAGTATCTATGTGCATTTTAGGGTTGTTATGTTTTAAGCCAGGATTTGGGACCTCAAGCGGTTGAAAAAACAGTTGAAGTGTTGTCTTAAATTTGTTTCTCTTTTATACGATCGATGAAGCACAACTACAAATAGAGGGCTATCATAACTTATTATTCTAGCATAGCAGTTTGATATCGGTCTCGCTGCCAAATTAACATCAGTATTGACATTTTTAATACGTGTAATAAGCTTAGTGCAGTACCAAATTGGGAAAGTTTTGTAAATCGACTCATCTTTCAGAATGAAGAGATCGTTTCAGTTTTTGTAATATGGGAAAATTGAGAAATGAGAGTGATTTTTTTAGGTTCGTTTAATGTGCTTTTTGATGATAAAATGTGGGATTGCTGTAGGATTGTTAATATTGGGAATAAGAATTATCCACTTCGGCCATTCATTGGGTGTCCATTTGGTTCTTTGTTTCAAGTAGAAAGTGGAGAAAATGCTCCTTCATTGGGTCGGGTGATTTCATCTTCTGAAGGTTTGTTCACTGTCTTTTGTTTATATTTCATTATTTCTTGATCTTTTCCACCTTTTGGGTATTTGTTTCAAGTAGAAAGTGGAGAAAATGCTCCTTCATTGGGTCGGGTGATTTCATCTTCTGAAGGTTTGTTCACTGTCTTTTGTTTTTGTATTTCATTATTTCTTGATCTTTTCCACCTTTTTCTTTATAATTTACATTTTGTAAAACCCTTAGATCCATAACTATGAAAGTAGAATCCTATTCTAAATATCTTTTTCCTTTTTTTTGTTCTTTTTTAATAGATAATAACACTGAAGACAAGAAGGAATGTGACTTAAAAGAAGAGTCAAGAGACAACCGTGCATTGATTGATAATAATACAGCCCAAACACTTACCGGTGAAGATATAGAAGGAATGCAAAGGTTAAAACTTGATGTTTCTCTTTTAAACCCTTACAAAATGATCATTTTGCCCTTCCATCTCCTTCAACATCCCAATCTTTTGCAAAACCCAATCATAAAGCATGACCAAATATGTGTCCATTAAAAATGATGAACCACATTGACGATTTTTGTAATTAAGTCAAAATATATGTTCTTGAAATTTATTTTATTTATTTTTTGTTAATTTTGATAAATATGACTTATATATAGCTTTAATGGGAATGATATAGTTGAAGCTATTATTGTCAACAGTGCAACATTTGAGAATAATACATCTTTTTCACAAGTGAGAACTTTACTTGCCATTTTAAAAATTATGCTTTAATGTGTGTTGTATACTGAACTTTTACGCTTTTACCCTTTGTAGGAAAAATACAGGCTTAAGAAACAAAAAAAAAGTATGCTCCTAAAAAAAGTATGCTTCTAAAGTACTCTTGAGACGCCCCTTTGCGCGAAGGTAATTAGGAATAAGTTTTTAGGGCTAAATTATAAATGCAATAAATAGCAATGTACTTTTATATTCTTGTGTATTATAATATCATACTTTCATTTATTCTTATTATAACATCATATCTTCATTTTTCAACATTTATCAACATGCAAGATTTAGTAATAATCAAGTTAATTAAAGTCTTGCATTTAACTGTAAATTTTTAATATCAATTTAATTCTTAATCCTTGTAGTATATGTGACACTTACTTCAAGAAATATCCAGCAAGAATTGGGTAAATAATAATACCATTAGTGACTTAATTAATCATAAAGGGGATATGTAATTTATAGCAGGGCGTGATGCAAGATTACCAGCTATCATTGTTGGGAACACTCTGTTTTACCTCTGACGATCTGGAGGCTCGGGGGATCTGGTTGATTACATAGGTCAAATGGCCATATGCAAGCTTTAGACCATTTTTCACTAGGTTAACTTCATAATTTGGTCACTTTGGTTTAAGTACAATAAATAATATTCTTTACCCCTGGACAGTAGATTGATAATTATAACTTTTTTACCCTTGGACAGTTGGACGGTTGTAATTATGCTGGGATGGTGATTCCTTAAAATGGTATACTCACAAATATGGACGGATATACTAATTGTTAACTGAATTGTAGTGTCCCGATACTCCCCGACCTACTCAACGAGCTGGGCCGCCTACAGAACTGACGGAACCCGTGCATCGCACGGGGCGCCACTAGTTACTTTTTAAAATGTATTGTTATAACTTATAAATGGTTATACTTTGGAAAAATATCATCATGTAAATCTATCGTGCCTAGAAAATTGTCATTGTATCATTATTATTTATTTTTTTCTATATCTTAAATCTTTGTTGTTCTTATTCCGCACATATCAATCATCCATTCTGATCCTACAACGAAATTACAATTTACAATGTGTGGGGATTTACTTGTTTGATTTCAAAAAGAATGGTGTGATTTGCAATGATCTAAATACCATTTACGATTAAGTGATGTAAATTTTGCATTCGTTTATATGATAATATGAGTGAGTTAACGAGTGTGGTGCAGACACTTAAAAGAATTCTGAAGATCCAAATGCATGATAAAAACGATTGTGTTGACATTTTAAAACGACATTACATATATGGTGTATTTGGTTCTTTCAAGTCCTTGTGTGAAACATGTGGTTGTGGTTCACATTCTACTTAGGTATTGTTTGATTTACCTCTTACTGGTCAGTAAGACCTAATGTCTGACTCGGTCCGAGTCAGACTGTTTGATAGCCCAATAATTTCACATCTTACTCGGTCCATTTATCTTAATCGGCCAGTTAGGAAATAACGCTGAGTGGAAAGAAACACGTATCATTCCCGATTTTGCCCTACCATCTCCGCCTTCATCAACGATTGAACCAGAAAGAAGCGATCGCTGCTCCCTCGCCGCCGTTCAAAGCCCTCGCCGTTCCAGTCCTCGTCGTTCCAACCCTCGTCGCCGTCGCCGCTCCATCTCCGCCTTCATCAGCGATTGTAATATGTTCTCTTGACTCTTGCTCTCGACCTACTGTTCCATCCATCACTTTTCATCTATATGGCTCTAAGTAAAAATCAGGTTACGATGTCTTGATTGTGTTCTCATAAATTAATTATAAAAATGGATTTGGCTGTTTTTGTTGTTGGGGTGGTTTAAATTTTTTCCCGTACTTTTTTTACTAGTTTTTGTTCTTGTGTTTCTGTAAGAGAAAGATAGCAGCAACATAAAGATGTATGAAACTTTTTTCACTGGTTTTTGTTCTTGTGTTTTTTATGGTTTTTGTTCTTCGGTAAAATATTGAAGTTTCAAGATTAAAACCTTTTTTAGACAAATTAGCGGTTTAAAGGGCCATTGGATCAATCATGGTTAAATCGTTATTGAATCTTTTGTGAAGAATGTTGTATATAATGATGTGTATGAAACTTTTGTGAAGAACGTTGTATATAATCATACCAAGTTGCTTCATTATGGGTTTTCCCGGTTCAAAAGTGGCACGTCTAGATTCTTTGCTTTCCTGATTATGCTAAAACTCAATTGACAATGAGATTAAAGTAGGATGCTACAATAAACAATCAATAAAAGTATGTTGCTATTCTTGTATTTTGGCCTAATAGAAAAAAACTAGTCAGCATGCAAGAAGGGTAATATGGTCATTTTTTATCATTTAGCATATTCAGTCAGATGCATTATCAAACAACATTGTTTCAGTCAGAGGCTGACTCAGTCTGAGCTTCTGACTCAAGCCTCTGACTACTCAATCAGATCTAACTCAGTCAGCAACTATCAAACGCAGGCTTAGATTCATGAGATAACTCTTTGTTGTGTATTTTTTATGCTAGCTTACAAACATGATCTAGGGAAACCACTACTTGACCAAGACAATAGATAATGATTATGACAAGATGATTTAGGATTGGGAATTACATTACATATTATGCGTTATATTGTTTAAATACACAATATGCTTTATAAGTGATTACGATTAAATGTACGAATATAGATGCAATGTTTTCCCATTTTGATGATTTTATGATTTACAATGTCTAAATGACGAATGATGGTTTTTTTTAATAACGGGGAATATATTAGTATATTTACTTTTTATGATTATCTAATACCTAATATAAAAACTAATAAAATAAAGTAATTTTAAAATTAAAATTCGATAATGAAGGAATTATCCCTTATCAATTCCTATAATTATGGAACTTCCTCAAACCATTTGACCTAGCCATGATTTCTCCTCCCTCTCTATGTTTTCGACAATCATCACCATCACCACCAGCCCAACAAATCACCGACGAATCGTGTTCCATTCTTCAATAATCATTTTGTGTGTCATTCTGATTGCAGCAGACACATACCTTATTCATCAATAGCACTTGGAGAAGACAGTGAATAGTACCATTTGAGCAAGAAGACTTAGTGTTCGATTTTAGTGCAGTCATACTTACATATTATTGAAGAATATTTGCAGACATTCTAATATATTTTCTTTTTCACATATTCTTTAAGAATGTTTGAATACATTCTGACGTAATCTCTTTCTCTTCGAAGTAGTAGTACATACCATTGTGTATATTTTTTAGGATTGTTGTATATATTATAAAGAAAGTAGTAGTATAGAATGTTGTGTATATTCTTCAAGAATGTTGTATATATTCTTGTGTTTTAGTATAAAATGTTGTGTATATATTTTCAAGAATATTGTATATATTCTTGTTTTAGTATATAGAATGATGTGTATATGTTTCAAAATATTGTATATATTTGTCTTTAGGTTATAATAATGGTTGTTTTATGTTATAAGAATGGTTATAATATTCTTTATGAATGAAATCGTATTTTTAAAGAATGAACTAGTGATGATATATGTTCATCGAAATATGAGTTTTTTTTAATATAATTGATGTAATTACTAATCATCTAATACATGTTTAAATTTAAAATAATAAGAAAGCAAATTATTGAATAAAATTCAACCAAATTAGAAGATAATAAGTGATCTTCCTTTTTTAAATCTTGACTAATAGACTGATAAATTAAGTTTTATATATTTACGTTTAAGCTCTTGAATCTAAGACCATATAATATTTAAAAGCAGATGACCTACGAGAGAGAGAGAGAGAGAGAGAGAGAGAGAGAGAGAGAGAGAGAGAGAGAGAGAGAGAGAGAGAGAGAGAGAAAATCAAAGATTAAATGAGAACTTAAAAATATCGAGAACTTGAGAAATTTTTCTCTATAGTTTTTTGTTTTTTTTTTTTTGAAAAAAAAAAAACAGAAAACATACACATAGGCTTCCTCTAAAATGTTCGCTCTAAAAAAAATGATTTCATTTGTTTACATGCACATATGCATATGTATATATGCAAATTAATCATAACAAGTATATTGGAAAATGAATTCCTAGTGAGTAATTAATATTGTAAAGGCTTGGTTACGTTATAAAGTATGTCTTAATATAAAGTTAAGGGATAAGCTACTTGTAATTGTATATTTAGAAGTTGATATAGTAATGTGAATATACAATTGTGTATTTTTAATAATGGTTGTGAGACAATTGAATAGGATTGAAAAAGGGTGTTGAATACGAGCAATTCTAGAAACGACAAGATTAGAAGTTAGTTAAGACAAACTACCAAACGTTAGTATATATGGATTCTTTTAGCTTGTATACGTGTGTCAATTTCTTTTTACTACAATTGCTTTTGTAATGAAATGTCATCTATATGATCGAAAGTTTCTTATAAAATGATATGTTTACAAGTTGATTTCATATGACAAAGTTGAATATGATACATTATATTGCATAATGAATGTTCATGTACTTGCATCGAATGTGATTGCATATAGACAGTTAAAGGGTCTAGACTATAAAGATGCCTCTACTAGGGACGACCTAAGATACTTCTGGTAAGGATGAGTATGATCTTTTTGATAAGGATAATCAAAGAGCCCTTTGATAGGGAATAAGATTGCTAGCGTCAAAGTGTTTGAGTTCATGCATTGAATTGTATTTTCACGTTAGCATGAAAGTAAGTTAGAAGTTAGAAGTATGTTATAAGATTGATAAATGTTTGAGCTAAAGGCTTTTGTAAATGTTGATAAAGATTTTTTGTCTAAACCCTATATACCTCATGAGATGGAAGTCTTACATATTCTTTGTTTTATGATATGTACTTCAGGATCAAAGAGAAGTAGTAGCGACCTAGATCACTGGCGTGACTTATGAGACATTAGAATACTTACTTTTAGAAGATTGTTATGGTAAGCATGCCATAGTTACTTTTGATTTGTAAACAGTGTAATAACTTCTAATGCTCTCATACGGTTATGTATATTGGTTTGTAACTTCTTTTGTGGAATTAATGTCCAAAATGTTTTTCTTGTGATCACCTTTGTTTTAAAAGGCCAAGAAATTGTTTCATATAATGCCTATTTTCATTTTCTGAAAATGTATAAGAAAAAAGCTGGGTGTCAGAGGCAGAGACAGTAGGGGAACGAGAGAGTGCTCTGCCCCCCTAATATCTTTAATTGAATCACCATATTTTTATTATAGATACTTTTTGTATTAAAACATTAATAGATATTGTCTGGTTTATGTATCCACCATCCCCTTTATTCCTTTAATATCTAGTGGGCCATAGCCCAATTTTTTTTATTGGATGACTTTCAATTGAGACTCCTCAATTTAATAGGCAATTAATCGAAACTTACGTAACACAAAAAGAACGCCAATTTCATCGTTGTTCATCTTCAATACTTTCTACGACAAATTCAATTTCATAAACAGGTAATCTTAATTTCTTATTAGTTATTATGTATTTAGTTTTTAAACGACATGGTTTGTAATTAGAAGTATTATGATGATCGGTTTCATATAATTATAGGGCAAATCATGAGTAAGAAAAAATACCATCGATTCTTTCATTGTGATGTATGCTTCTCTTATTCTAAAATCCTAGCTCCACCCCTGCCGGGTGTTACAATAATATTAAGTACAGTGTTTTATGGTTTTGTGTGACTTTAAACTAACTCAAGAGACAATTTGTGTAAACAAGGGAAAAGCCAAAAGTTGGTATCGACTACTATATGAGTATATGTGTAATCAATAAGCCAGAAAATGTATATTTTCCACTTTGTGTAGTTTTCTATGTTGCACAACATGTTTCATTGTTGCACAACATGTTTTAACCATGTATCCTTGATCAAATTATTTACCCTTCAAATGTGAGAAGACAAAGTACTAGACTACATACCCATCAAAACCGCACAAAAACTATCAAAATAGACCATCAAAAGAAATTTTTATACAAAAAGATGATATATTTGGAAAACTTACACAAGATTACATTTATTTTTCTAACCTATACCCAATTTGCTCATATAAAACTCCAAGATGAGTTTATGAATTATCATTCCTATAGTATCTATGAATACGCATATGAAAAAAACAAACAAACATATGATACTCGCATAACCTCTCGACGATGAAGGGCAAAGTTGGAATTTCCAGTATTGTGTTAGTAATTTGTATTTCAGTAAATGGTCAAAGGGACATCACCTTCATAGCTCATAGTCTTGTCATTGTACCTCGACGTACAAGTTGTAATGCGTGTGCTCTCAAGCTACAATCCTCCACCTGGTTTCATTCAACTCTTTAATTTTTTTGATATTTGTCATCGTTTATTTAAATAAATAAATAAAAGAAACCCTTTAAAGGAGACTTGCCTCCAAGAATGTCAACGTTGAGAATAAATCCTTGCATTGATCAAGCAAAAAACATTCGCCTTTTGTTGTACTTTCAAGTTCAGATGCCAATAAATTGACATTCTCCACCTGTCACAAAATAAACTGTTTTAATATAACGTTCCATTTATAAAAAATAAAAAATAAAAAAATTCTAGAGTTAATAAACTTGATTCATCATTCATCTCACCTTGGTTGCTAAAGAACATATAGAGAATGATATTGCCTGCATTACATCAACACTTGAGAAAATTGCATCCTTCAAAATTTCAACATCTGCCTGTAAAATAAAACCAATGAATGTTACGTATAATTCTTTAAATTACTTTCTAAAACCATTAAGATTTGGGATAATTTACCTTTGCCCCACATAAAACTGGAAGACAAAGGGAGCTAGATTTTAGAGCCTCAATAGCACCAGATAAAGATATTGAGTGATTCATTTCAGTTTGATCCCAGTTGTCCAAATAAGGCATCTGTATGTGCCAAATACATATAATAAGAACACTACCATATACCAGGGGAGAAATGAACGAAAAGATTGAAGTAAGATCAAAGTGAATTCAGAGTCTTACTTGTTTCTTGAGGACAGAGTACAACTTCAAGTCCTGCTTCAGTTGTTGTATCTGTGATCTTTTGGATATGACAGAATGCCACATCTTGGAGATAGTCACCCATGCGTTGTATAGACTTTTCTGAAAGAAATTATAATGGTTTAGATGAGAGGTCAGAGTTTGTACGAACTAGTTTAAGATGATTCGATGTCGTTACCTGAGCAGTTGCTTGCTGGACCACCATGACGGCGTCCACTTTAGCATTTGCAAACCGCCATTGGAGATGTTTGTTATGTAACAGTCTTAAAGCATGTGCATCAACGAGCTTGTTCTCTCCCACCTTCCCTCTCCTTGCGTCAACGGAGAAATTGAGAATGGAAGGTTTGTTTAGCAAATTACTGTTGGATCCTAATCCGTTACGCTTTAGAGATGGACTGAGCTTGGGTTTCCCCATTGATGGAGATGGAGGGAGTGGAATAGCTCCTCCAACCGGAGAAAATGGTGATACTCGTGGAGATAGTTTATTGCTTTTGGACAACGGTGGTGAAAGAGACTCTGGGTGCACTCGTTTGAGTAGATTGATAGTTTCTTGCCAAAACCTAGCCGGGACGACGACAGCACGACGCCCTCCACCTCGAACGTTACCTAGGGAGCTACCGGAGGAAATGCTCTCTGTATCGGAAGAAGCATGATCGGAATTATCAGAATCATATACAAGCTTATTAACAGTTCCGTCAATCTCTGGAATCTCTAGTCTATTATGTTTCACTTTCGTCTCAGCGGTCATGAATTTTCGTAAAGCCCTAACGGCACTTGCTGTTCCAGATCCACTTAATTTCGTCTTCTGATCTGTGAAATCTAAACTCATCGTCATAGAACTCCCCTGCCATGACCTCCCAGGCCATCTTTGCTTGTCAATGGGGTGCGAATCGTCAGAAGTCCTGACTGGCGTCGCTGCAGCCTTCCTCCTTTCCGGTGTGCCGTTTCTTAATCCATTATTCCCTGGTTTTGCCACCTTGCTAACCGGAAGCGCAAATGATTCTCCTTGAAATGAAACCGACAAACTCCTTGCAGACGTTCTCGTCAACATCTTCGCGCTCGCCGGCGTCTCATTTGTACGTAGATTTCCAGGATGACGCCGTTCCGTGGAATGATCCCGCTTGTCATTCATCGCAGATATCGGCGTCACGGAATTCGTTCGAGAAATGAGCGGCGACGGAAACCTCCTCCTAGGAGTGCACACAGAATTCGAAGACGAAGTCGTCGTTGTAGTAGAAGAACACGACGAGGAGGAAGATGACATCGTTGTATATGTGTTAGGAGGTGACATAGAAGACAAGTACCGTGAAGTAACTTCTTGAGATTTCTGTCGCCGTGGCAGAGGAGGACCATTGTTATCACTCCTCGAAGGCAACAGCGGTGCACGTTTCTCCTTTGCCGGCGCCGGCAAACGTGATAACGCTTTCGGTTTTGGTGTTGTATGGGTAGAAGAAACGGCAGCAACCATTATCTCACATTCTCTAACCAAAATGTGCAAAACAAAACCCTGATACCAAACCAATTGCAAATCGTCTAACACAAATGAAATCCAGCAACGAATGAAATCGGAGCAAACAGTTATTTAAAATGCAGTACAGCAGTGGCTGTGAGATTGGGGATATGCCTGTTTGTCCGACGAGAAAGAGGAGAGAGGATTCTGTTGAAGGTTAAGTGTGTGTGTGCGTGTGTGTGAGATGAAGGTATATATAGTTGTATTATTATAATCGAGGAATTATAGCCAACATGAAACAAGATATCAGTAAAAGTGTGAGTGAAATGGAATTGGTGGTTGAGAAGCGGTATATGACAACAACTAGAAATAGAAATAGAAAAGGATAAACCCATAATAACTTCATATTGAAGAATGTTTTCTCCGTGGGGTCGAGTGAATTTGGATGTTGTAGTGTACCCACCAACTTAGCTACTCGGCACTACCAGTTTGGAAGCAGATGTTTCAATTTCATTACCAGCTTGAAATAATAGCACAACTACTTATTACTGCAAGTGAAGCCCAGCCTAGCTGGGTGGATGCACCCAGGTTATATACCCATGTGGTGGGAGGTCTGGAGTTCGACTCCGTCTAACCTCATGTGGGAGATTTTCCTGGAAGGCGAATTAGGTGGAGGGGAAAGGCCTTTGCGCCTTAGGTAATCACCAACCGCACTGGGTTGCGGGGTTGATTACCCTCAGGTGAAACCATATCTATTCGCTGGTTCCAAAAAAAAAAATACTTATTACTATATTGTGATAAGTTAAGTAACCAAAACAATAACTTCATATCGAAAATTACATTGTTATTTGTTGCAATTTGTTTGTTTATCTTCAGAAAGGAAACATCATTATATTATACAAACATCATTATAGACTTTTTGAATCATACTTAATGGAAAAGGTCGTATGAAACGGATTGTTAAAACTGAAACTATTTAACACGTGACCAAACTAATTCAAAGATTATAATCTTAATGTCTATAATAGCATATTCTAATAAAATATTAGCAACCTGTTATTATGAAACATATGGTTTTTTGACATCTCTTGCAAAATGATCGAGCATCATGTAAAAAAAGATTTCGAGATTTTCAGCAGGTAGTGAAGGATCTGAACAGATCCGACATTTTTGAGGCATTATCCGAAAATCAAAATGAAACCCATAATTTTTTTTTAAATAGTGTTAAGTAAATTCCCCATCGTTAAAACAATAAATTATATACAAGTTTATGAATTCATATATTGAAATACGCTATTCATATATTGTATAATGAATTTTGCATGTTATAATGTATAATAGTAATATTTTCACAAAAAATAACATATGTTTATATGCTATAACGTAATCTATGATATATTTTACGATTAAGGTTTATAAATGAACCTATTTTTGTGTGGTTGAAGGCGTAGCATTAGAACTGCTATGTAGGCTTTTGCTTACCGAGGGTTCGAATCCCTCTCTTTCCGTACCTTCACCTAATTCATCGATCTTACTAACCACAATAGATCAAATAGCAATGGATACAACTATTCCAATAGTTAGACCTTTCTTTGATATGGATTCTCTATTCCTAATGGCTGTGGTACGGAAAATACTGTGAAAGAAAAGAGTAGAGTAGACAAGGAATGAAAATCTCCCTCTCGGTCTATGATACCTAAATGGAAGAAAAATCCGGATCAACCCCTTATTTATCTTAACCTTAGGTTAATTTACTTCGCCGAAAGGGAGCAAAATGGGTCGAACCCTTATTCTTATTAGTGTTGATTTTATTTTTGTTAGGTTCAAGTCTGACGAGAATAATATTCTACAACTAGCAATTCATTTATTTTCAAACCGACCCATTTACTATCTATTATTTGATTGACTAATCCTTTATATTGGAATGGTTGGAGAGTCAAATGGTTTGGCAATTCCTCATGAAGGGATGAATAGAGAGAATTTTGGATTAGAGCTTTAGATTTTTGTTCATCCCTCGCCGCAATAGTATCTCGGGGTTTGCAGCGATAACTTGGTATATCTACTATACGACCATTGACTAAAATATGTCTATGGTTAACTAATTGGCGAGCTCCCGGAATAGTCGGAGCCATACCCAACCGAAAAAGAATGTTATATATATATATATATATATATATATATATATATATATATATATATATATATATATATATATATATATATATATATATATATATATATGTATATATATATATATATATATATATATATATATATATATATATATATATATATATATATATATATATATATATATATATATATATATATATATATATATATATTCAAAGGAGATAAGAATGATAGGACAAATAAGAGAAGCGAAGGATGATCTATGTGCTTAAGTCGTTCCTCACCCACATTTTGGTGGTACCGGTGAGTTGGGGGTGGTGTTTCCTTAGGTACGACCCTCCATATCCCTTCCGAGTAGCCTTCTTGAACCACACCTTCCACTCGTACAAGTTAGTTTGTCAAGCTATGCATTTGCCGCGAGGAAAATATTGAAAATTTGAAACTTTTAATTGCAAATGAAGTCCAAATTGTCTCTAGTTTTCTTCTTTGTTTTCTGATGATCCTACGGATGATACTAAGAGTATAATATGGGATGTTTGGGATTATTAAATATATTTAGGATAGTTAATTGTAATTAATCAATACTTACTTGAGTTGTTAATAACTAGTTGATCACTAAGAGTTCAACCTATACTAGGAGTGAAGTGGTGTATCCGTGCTTGTAAAGGTGAGTATTACCAAGAATACATGTCCGTATAATATATTAGGATTTTTTTGAATTATTTTCACATTATATTCCTTAATGTGCAATGTGATTAGTATAAGTATTTTGTGCTTTTCACAAAAACTTATTTTTGGAAGATGTTTTATTCTCAAATAAGGATTTGGATTTGAATTGAAATGTTTTGAACATATGACGTCAGTATTCAGTCAGGATTGGAAACTTTAGGGGTCATTCATGATATCCATATACGATTTAACTAGTTTAAAAGTGATTTTATTTCTAGATAATCATCAATATACACAAGGTGGTTAGCTACATCTTACGTGGTGATTGTGTGATACAAGTCACCTAACTTTGAAATCTAGTAAGGATGTTAAAAGTGTATTGAGTATAAATGGCTACCATGTATGAGTCCAAATTGATGGGGAATTAAAAGTACATTAAGTACAAATGGCTACCGTACATGAGCCTAATATAACCAACATTTGATACGAGTCCTTGAGATTTACTTGGGGATTGGCAGTAGTTGCATATGCATTGCATCACTTCCTTTGAATATCGATGTTGATTTCGAATTTGTTTAGGTTAACTTTTTTATCCCCAAATTTAAGCATCTTTGAAGTGCTTCATCCCTAACTTTGAAATATTTGAGAATTGTTGATTATGAACTATTAACTTTGAGATTAATGATTTATTGAACCTTTGAAAGTATGTTGCAAGAAGTTTAGATGTTGCAAAATTAGAAGCCGATATATACTATATTGATCCGACTTGCCAACCTTGTCCACAAGACATCCCTTGCAGCTACCCATCAAGTTTCGAAACAAACAAGAAGAAATTGTTAGAGTCATTCAAAACCCCATCATATTAGTATCTCTCTCAAACAGTTCAAATAACTCTCGCACACAAAAAAAGAATGTGAGGAAAATAATAAAAATTAATATTATTGTTTTTTGGTAATATATATCTAAACTTTTAAATTAATCAATATAGTGTTTTTATCTATATTCTATGTTAACTTGTTCCTTTTACTTTATAATTTTTTTATCGTGAATTTAGTTGATCGTCATAAGCGTTTAACGTTCATTAAATGACATAAATATTGAGTTGTGGAGCCTGACATTCGCTTTGATCTCATTGTTGCTACACACTTCATATAACAGTTTCGATATCAACATCTAAAGACACGCTTTTTACATGGGGTTACATCTATACTCGGGAGATCAACTTATGAGAATGAGTTGACGTAAAATGGCTTGTAGGCGTGTTCCACAAGACCATAATGTCATCAACGAATCTGGCATATTGTCATGCACATTAACCCTTAATACCTAAGGGCAACTGCCTACACAACACAACAGGTGCACTACATAATTCTCATAAAAGAACATCAGACCTTGTCAACAAGATACATGACAGACCTTATCTAGATACAACAGATCTTGCATCGAGACACAACAGGCCTTGAGTTTTGATGAATGACTACAAAAAAATTTTCAGTAAAAAAGTACGTAGGTTCTCACGAAAAAAAGGATTCTCATTTGGACTTTACTCTCTCTCTCTCTCTCCATATATATATATATATATATATATATATATATATATATATATATATATATATATATATATATATATATATATATATATATATATATATATATATATATATGGAAAGGCAACATGAATTAAAAGACGGAATACACCAGCATCTTGCTGGGGCAAACCCACGAGGAGTACAAACGAAACAAGCTACATGGTACAAGCTAATCTAGGGTACGTAAGCCAAACACTCCTATCTAGCTTAAGTTTAGACGCCCTGCTATCTAACCAAAGAAAGGAATCACGTTGAATTTGAGCAAACAGGTCTGCAGCGTTTCTCCTTTTATCCGTGAAAGTGGCCTCATTCCTGTTGAACCAAATCGTTGCAATGGTAGCAGCAGCAACCACGAACAGGATTTTACTCTCCTTAGCATTACCGCCTTCAACAATTATCCAGTCGATCACGCCATCAATAGAAGTGACATCTTTGCTTCTTAAATCCCACCAGTTTGTTATTTTAGACCATACCTCTTTAGCTACAGTACAGTCTAGAAAAACATGGAATATGGACTCATAATCATTTTTGCAAACATCGCAAGTTGTGTTTCTAACAGTGATTTGTCTAGAAACTAGGATATCTTTAGTCGCCAATCTTCCTTTACATGCTCTCCATACCAAGATATTGGTTTTTTTGTAATCCATTTACACCATTTACTTTTTTGAATTCCCGACTGATCTTTATCTGAAATCTTCTTTCTCATCCACGCAATTGAGAACTGATCTTTTGGACCTCCTGAACATGACCAAAAATATTCTCTTTCATTGAGATCCGTATGAGAAATTAGAGCTACCATGTTTTCGATTTCGCCTTTAGACCTTCCTTCTCGCACCGCATCTGTCCAGGCCCATCTGGGATATGATCAAGATATTACCATATTTATAGTGATCTTATTCCATAAATCAAGGATAATCTCGAATAGGCAGCTGTCAAATTCGTCATATGAGGCAACGTTAATCATTAATGATTAACACATAGTTACATATGTCATCAGTCTGTGGTTCAAAAATAATTAATGTAAACAGTCTTATTCATCAATGATTAATGGTTAACAAGTGTGGTTCCATGTATAGTTTATCAATGATTAAATTATTTGATGGTGTGATAATCAGTCTTATTCGACATTATTCATTAATGATTAACACATAGTTACGTATGTCATCAGTCTATGTTTCTAAAATCATAAATCACTACAAAAGATGACACAAACTAAATAATCAAGCAACCAAACTTAATTATATATATAAAAATCGATATGTCCAAAAAAGCAAATCAATTAAGATATTTACAAATGAATGAACAAACATATAAAAAATCCAACGCATTTGTAATCATAAAGTCGATGTTTGCAGCCTTGATCATTTTTCTTGCTTCTACCATCACATCTACAAACAAAGATGGGGCATTCATCATCATTTTTGTTCTTGCTTCACACCTGTAAAATCAAGTTTAAAAATATTAAAAAAAAAACAAATCAAATTCTATAGTGTTGTGTATGCATATTCATAAATGATTATATGTCTATATCTAACCAATTCAAAGTTATAATCATAACAGATTATAACTATAACTGATTTGTTAATAATAATCGATTATAACTTTTTTTTTAGAACGGCAATCTAATCTACTCCTAAACTACACCTTAATACCACCTATGTCTCGAACGAGACTTGAACCCTCGACCTCAAGTAGGGAGGGCAACACCTGATGCCGCTGGGCTAGAAGCCCTTTGGCAATAATCGATTATAACTAAAGTTATAGTTATAATAGTGTTCTGATCATTTAGTATGCATTAATAAACCTGCCTATAGCTATAATCCCAAATGATTATAATTAATTTTCTAATAATTTATACAATCTCAAATTGCATAATTACTAGTACAAACATAGTTATAATCATTAATGATTATAACTAATTAGAAATGACTATACCTAGTGTTCTAATATTCTATGCAACAAAGAAACAAACTAGCATAACTTCAATTGAATAAAAAAGCCACAAATGTGCAAAACATGAAAGCATGTAAGAAATCGCTTCTTATTAAGTCCAAAGGTTTTTCTTGAATTAAATTAAAGCCACAAGTTTTTTCTTAAATTGAATTAAAGCCACAAGCAGGTAAGAAATGAAATGAATTGAATTAAAGTCACAAGCAGGTAAGAAATGGTTGCTTCCTTGAATTGAATTAAAGCATTAACATGACCAAATTGAGAACAGAGGAATGAAGAAGAAAGAACAGGGGAATACTTGACCTCAGTTGGGTGGTCAATCTTTAATTCGCAGAGGAAGAAAAGCAATGAAAAAGTAATAAAATTACTTTGAGGACTTTCATTGAATACCAGGTGTTCATAAAAATTGTTGATGTTCTTGCTACAGAAAACAGATAACACTTTCAATTGTTGATTGTAAATCTCAAATTTTAGTTAAATATGTATCACGGATGACCAAACATAATAAATAAAATCGAAAAAATGAAAACTTGTTTAGGAACCAGAAATCATATACCAAACGAGTTTACGCGTTGATGATTATGAGCATTGATAATAATAACTAACCTCCTGATGCAGTGTTGATGTTCTGAGCTGCATTGCCTTCTTTTTTCTCCATCCGAACTATACAGGCTAGTTCTCGAAGATGATCACGATTTTACTAACAAACTAGGGTTTCTTTTGTGAAGGTAATCAGATTCCAAAATCGTTGAATATGGTGTATACGATTTCTATAGGTTATAAATAAGGAATTTGGAAGATTATCGTATCTATGAATTGCTAATTAATCGGAAGAATATCACCAGAAAGCTAATTTGAAGGAATCATGAAGAACTAGAAATGACGCATACACCCTTTATCGGATTTATTAGGTTTATAAGTTGATTTTCTATTTAAATAATTAAATAATTCCTCAATTAATGTAAATCATAGATCTTGAAAAATAAAGGGTCCAGATTCTTTCTCATCTTCTCAACCTTTTCACCATTCTCATTTTATCTTACCTCTATATATATATATATATATATATATATATATATATATATATATATATATATATATATATATATATATATATATATATATATATATATATATATATATATATATATTATTTATTATTTATTATTTATTATTATTTATTATTATTATTATTATTATTATTATTATTATATTTTTTTAGAACGACAAATCTATCCTACGTTTACTTCTAAACTACTCCTTGTTATGTTAGTGTCAGAGTTTGAACCCATGACCTCCTTATGTGTCTTTTCTCGATCCATGTTATAATGTTAGATTTTATGTCAAGATAATAAAAGGAAATAATCATTGTGTACATATTTGCCACAAAGTTGTAATATTTTGGCAGAAATAGATGTGAAATATATTGTCCAACAATGAAATAAGAGGCATTATGTAACGAAGCTGATATTAAGCCACAAAAAGGTATTGTGGCCAACACGAAACAAGATATGAGTAAAAGAATATTGTGTTATAGTTTTAATTAAAAAAAAAAAACGATTACAACAAATAAAAAAAAGATAATTGTTTTTGTATTTGTGTATAATTTTAATCGATACCATTTAACTTATTAGGGTTTTGTTTAATTGGAGTTTTGTCATTGCATGTATCAGCTACTTATGTTTGTTGCATCACTTAATGGCGGGTGATACAATTATTATGTATTAGTTAGTCAAATCACACTATCTCAGTATAAATTAGGCTAACAAATTAAATTTGCGTTATTACTAAAAACATAAAGTGGTTTTCATGTTCCCTAATATCGATGGTGGTAATTATAGAAATAGTTTGGAGAAAGATGTGAGTGAAATGGAATTGGTGGTTGAGAAGCGGTAAATGATAACAACTAGAGATATAAATAAAAGGGTTAATTTCATCTATATCCTTAGAAATTTCGAATTTTACATCAATATCCTTACAAAATTTAATATTACGTATATATCATTATAAATGTATAAAATTTATATTAATGTCCAAAATCCTATTTTAAATAAAACTAAACAGATTTAATATTAAAAAGATTATCTAAAAATCTAAATCTCATAGTAATTACCACACTACCCTTTCCAAAAAGAGGTCTCCTCGTTCTTTGACCACTATCAGATTCTCATGAGTACCTGACCATCTTCGTGTACTTTCTTCTTCTTTGTTTCACCATCGCCAAACTTGAACATTTAGATTTACAATCTAGATGTTGATTAGAAATCGCAACTGAGATGGGTAGGATTCAAAGCAAGAGAAGCTTAGGGCTGGGATCGAGAGTGCTATCGTGAAGGCTGAAATGAAACGCGATGTTGCTGGGATCAATAGTGCTAAGCAAGCTTTAGAGGAGGCGGCGGCTCGTTGACTCAAAGTTGCTGAAGGTATGATTCGATTTATCCTTTCCGGAGTTCAATTTCTTAAGTAATAAAAGCTTAATTTGAGAAAAATATATGAGATGTTCGATACCCTTTGGGTGTGCCTGCTGTAGATTATTTGAAAAAGAAATTCAATGGAGAATCCGATCAAGGAATGCATACCTGATACCACACAAAAACTAAACAGCTAATTAAGCATGAACTAGCAAGGAAAATTTCAAATTGGGAAAAAGAATCAAAAGGTTCACTGATTAGAATCCTTTTGCTATGGGCCCAAATTTGGTTTGTAGAAAAATCGTTTCAAAATTTGAGATTGGCATCTAAATAATGAAGCAATTTGTACCGTAGACATGGAGGTCGTCCAAAACAGAACTTTTGTTTGCTTTTAGTGTTTCTTTGATTTTTTTGTGAAACCCTTTATTAACAGCTTTTGACCTTAAATTTACCAAGAAAAAACTAATTTAGATGCTCTAATTTATTGAACAAAGTGAAAATTTGAAGCTAAATTCGAAATTTCCATGATTACTGCATAGTCTTAGTTTTATAAAGTTTTTGTATAGTCTTAGTTTTCTAACCCTTGTAAGGTAATTCAACGTCATTTTTTGCTTTGAAAATGTTTTAACTTTTGACTAAGAGTTCATAATCCCATTATTGCTTTGGAAACGTTTAACTTGTAATTATTCTAGTCTCTTATTTATTTGGAAGTGAATGTTCTTGTTAGGGTGAAAATTATTTTGTGTTAAAAGGGCAAATTGGTCAGTAACGCACATGGGAGCACATAACGAATCACATAACCATATTTACTTATGTTTAAGTTGCATAATTATTGTTTATTGCTTTATTTTTGTTCCGGTGACTAAATCATATTAATCTCACTTGTAATGTAGACGCAGATGGCAGGTGATGGCGTACAAGAACAAAGACTGGGAAGCGACTTCACGAGCCACATCATACTGTTCATGATTTTCAACATAAAATCGTGATTTTCAATATTCAATCACGATTAAACTGATTTCTTTGTAATCCCTAATTAGGGAAGGGTACTTTAGTAATATAACATGGTATTTTTATGTTTAGGTAATTTATTTAAATATTAAATTAGTTTAAACCTAATTTAAATAGAAATTTGGATATGGATGTAAATTTTAAAATTTTAGAATGACATATATGTAGTTTTAAAGTTTGTAAGGATATTGAAGTAATATTTAAACTTTACAAGGATATACATGAAATTTGGCCTAAATAAAAAAGGATAATCCAATAATAAGTTTAGGTTGAAGAATGTTTTGTCCGTGGGGTCAAGTGAATTTGGATGTTGTAGTGTACCTACCAACTTAGCTACTCGGCATTACCAGTTTGGAAACAGATGTTTCAATTTCATTTACCAGCTTGAAATAATAGCACAACTACTTATTACTATATTATGATAAGTTAGTAACCAAAATAAAATATACGTTGTTATTTGTTGCAATTTGTTTGTTTATCTTCTAAAAAGAAACATCATTATCGACTTTTTGAATCCTAATTAATGGAAGAAGTCGTAAGAAACGGACTGTTAAAACTGAAACGATTTAACACGTGACCAAACTAATTCAAATATTATAATATTAATGTCTATAATAAGCATACTCTAATAATATATTAGCACTTTAGCAGCTCTGTTAGGCCTTCCGGTGTGCCCGAGCTCGGGCTTGTGCGAGGTGTGCGGGCTCAAGGGGAACACCGCCCCCCTAGTGAGAGCCCCTCGCAGTTTTGACACAGCATGAGGGTGGGACGTCGTGCGAGCAAAGAAGGAAACAGGTTGCTTGGTTGTACATTAAGCATAATTACCTGTACCAAATGTGAGGAGAAGTGAGAGGTAACTATTTCCAAAGGTGAGGAGAGGAGTGAGGAGTGCTGATATGGAAGAGAAAAAGTGAGAGTGTGTGCATGGGCACACCGGATGGCCTTATTATGAAACATACGGTTACCTTTTTGACATCTCTTGCAAAATGATCGAGCATAATGTAAAAAAATATTTCGAGGTTTTCCAGCTGGTAATGAATGATCTCCACTACATTTCGTGACATCTTTTTGTGAACCGTGAATAGTACTTTTTGAAATTGTATAGATCGCACATCCGGTAAACGATTTGTGCAACAAAATGTCATAAAAAAAAGTAAGCATCCAACATGTTTGGGTAGACTCTTCCGAAATTGGTTTATGATGAGAGATACGTTTTGCAAATTAGAAATATTTGGGAAAACCACTAATTATCATTAAAAAAAAATTTAATATATTAAAGTCTCGGAAGAAATTTTTATTTTTTTATACTTATCTTACAATTATTAACCAATTTATAATTATTATTTAAAAACATTTGAAAAGTTATGAGATTTTCAATGAATATGATGCAATGAATATGACATTTTTTTATAATATACTAGTCATATGGCTGAGTGTTGTGCAGAAATAAGATTAAATGACTAAAATAATATTGAACAAAATTTCAAATATACAGAAATTCATGTTCACACAAATAAAGAACCCATAAATAACATATTTTGTTATTAGTATGCATATAGGAAATGCATGGTTTTTTTACAACGTTCAAACTAACACTTCTGTGTAAATAATGTGTTTTTCCACAACCTCTTATATCACATGTTCATCTACATTCAGAAGGACCATAATGTTTTTTTCTTACCACATATATTCTTTATTTCTTAAAGTATGTCATGATCTAGTAAAGCATGATGCACGGGAAAAGATTTCGGATGCCACAAAATGTAAATAACATATTTCTTTGTGTCAGTAGTGATCGCCATCATTTAAAGAGAAATCAAAGTGTCAATAGAAACGCTTCATCCTTAACTTTGAAATATTTGAGAATTGTTGATTATGAACTATTGAAACTTAGAACTTTGAGATTAATGATTTATTCACTACAAATAAAATAACATTCAGTGGCACAAGTTTTTAGTGGCATAAACTTTTTTGTGCCACTGTATTATATTTTTAGTGGCATATTTTTTGCTGTGCCACAATAAGATTGAAAATTGCGCGTCTAATTCCCTCCGGCATTAAAAATTGTACAACCCACCCCAAAGCTTTTGGCTTTTAAATGGTTATCCCTTACCTTAACTTTCCTAATTCCATCATTCCTCCTTCCGTTAGGGCTCGAACTACAAATATTCGGTAATCCAAAAATTCTCATTTCCATCTACTGAATCTATGTAGTTTCTCTCTTATCTCAAGTTTGTAGCTAAATTAATGATTTGTCTGTTTTTGACATCGATCGATTCTGTGTCTGTATCCCTATTACGCTCAATCGCAAAAGATGTGAATCATGGTGACGGGGTTAGCATTGGTGGCCGTGCTGGAGGCTTTCAAGGCAACAATCACGGTTCATTCGATTGCCAAATTGATGCTGCCCAATATTAGACGCAACCTTCCGTTCTTCTCTTCTCACCTCCGACATTTCTTCTACATCCAGTGACTTCTCGTCTCCAATGTCTTTCTCACCACAGGTAAGCTATATTATTTTTCTGTTATTCTGGTCAAATTTGAGGCTGGACGTGTTCGTCCGATTGCTATTGTGAATGGTACGGATCAACAATATTAATTCCTTGGCGTACATGTAATCGGATACTGATCAGTTGGGGAAGAAGAGGAGGGAGACTGAGGGTAATCTCGCACATCTACCGCCTAAGGTTTACTGGTTCTAATTATGCTTGTTATTGTTCCAAAACTAGATGGTGACGATGTAAGACTTGAACTCTCTATCTTTACTTGAATTAGTCTGATGAAAATTCGTGTTTGTAGGAATACATGGCACACTTCTACAAGCAAATTTTGGATCTAGATCACTTCTTATAAAAGCTCTATCATTTGTCTTACTTGGTCCTTCGGTTGCCATAATAATTTCTCCTGAATTCCTTGCACTGAATGGAAATGTAAGTTGTATCTGAATCATTTAGGTGAATTTGATTGCCAATCATACCTTACCATAATATTCTAAATGCTAAATACAGAATTTCAAGCATATAATGTAGGAATTACAATAGGTCTATAGTTATTGCATCAACTGTTCAAGCATTTCTTGGATACAGTGGACTAATGACTCAATTCTTGAGGTGTGTATCACTTCTTTTTATTTGGTTATTTGTTCAGTTCATTGAGTTTGAAATATACTACAAATCTAAACATTTTACAAAAGATTTTTTGTTGATTGGTTAACCTAGTGGTTGTGTCCCCAACTATTGTTGGTGTTGGACTTTCGTTCAATAGTTATAGTTTCCCACAAATGGGTGTGTGTATGTTTTTTTTTTTTTTTTGATAACCGAGGACCCCACCCGACCCATCCTTTGGATGACCCTGATGAAGCAACCTCGGGGCCCATGCACACCTGGCAGCAGGGTGGTCCGGGTCAATCACCTATGGGGGTAGAGAGGTGGCCAGTGGCCATCCCCTGATTGAAACCTAACACTCCCTATGGGGAAAGGGAGGGAGTGGGATTAGAACTCGGAACCTCCTTATGGGGGAAGAGAAGGAGTCCTAAGCGTTATCCACTAGGCCATCAGGGTGATGGTTAATGGGTGTGTGTTTAAGATCCATGTGATGCATATTCTTTTTGTTATTATGTTTTATCTAGTAAGTTCTCTTCCTGTATTTCCCTTTTGAACTTTTATCTAGTAAGTTCTCTTCCTGTATTTCCCTTTTGAACCTTGGATAGTTTTTGGTAGTTTTCCTAATTTTGATTGTTTTTGAAGTTCAAAAACTATGTTATAGATGTTGGACATGTGGATCAGTTAATAACTTTTGGTATGTGGATCAGTTAATAACTTGTAGTTATTCAGAAGTTTAGGTAGTAGAGAGGACAAAGGACAAAAAATTGAACAATTTGAAATCAAAAGATGATGCATGTGATCTTGGAATTATAACAAGTGACCTGAATATTTTTTGTTTTTTTGTAGAAGAGGAACTTGATGTTGTTGGTTAGCTTTCTTCAAGTGTAAGCAATGTATCGAAATGAGGCATGGTGGCATAAAGGTTGAAGTTTTCGGTTGAACCGATTCAGACCTGCTGGAGTTGCTTTCTGTAAGTGTAAGCAATGTATCAAAACATGGCACTACAAAATTGTAGAAGACTTGGGTCAAGTTGTTTGTGGCCACCTCCTTGACCAGAAATTCATCAGTCTAACTGATGTCTAGGTCATCTATTTTTGTTATTTCTTTAAGGGTATGCATTTTCTTTAATTTCGAATAAAGTTTATAATTTTTATAGCATGCTACAAAATTATGCCTTTTGATATAGGGTTCCTGTATGTTATGGAGCTTACAAGAAACTACAATACCCTTGGTATTATCGTGTTTTGCAATGCTTTCCATTGCATGCATAATTACTTTGAAGGTAGTTTCAAGTTTCTTACTTCTATGTAGTTATGCAATTTCTTTATGAACCTTTTAATTTTTTTTGCATCCCATTTTTAGTTGAACTTTTTTTTTGCAGATCTGTATTGAGAGTGATGAAGAAACAAGGTGCCAAATCCACCATATCTAGTCAATATTATGATGATGATATTACAAGGTATAAAGGAAGGTTATTATCCACATTACATATTAGGTAATAAATAGTCTCGTATATATATAATATAATAAAAAGGAGCTCAAGTGGATGAGTTTATAAACAACACATCCCAAATGGGGATTAATTCTTCATATGTGGGAGTTTGTAATAACTTAGCCGACATGGAGACAAAAGCTAGAAAAAGTTGAAGTAAGATAGTTTATAAATAACCCATTGATATCAAGTGAGGCCTATGATCTGCTTATAATATGAGCATCGATAACTAATAATGATAGAGTTTCATTTTTTTCATTGTTGTGAAAATTTAACTTTTTCGTTAAGCAAAAACCAATTATTCATTTTTTTGCAACAGCGGAATTTCCTAAAGCAAGATGCTAGAGAATCAAAAGAATACCGAGTGAGTTATCACTAATTATAGTTTGTTTTTTGTAAGATAATTGATTATAGTGGCATATTTTGTTGCTAATATATAGTTTATAGTTTGTTACATTCAGTTTGTGTAGTGAAGATTATGAACAGATGTTTGGCGACACAACTTTAAGCACTTTCAATGGTACATTCTCTTAGCATGTTTTTTCATTAAGCTTATATTATGTTTTTGACATTTTGCGTGACAGACATTGAATGGTTACATGGAAAATGTTTGACACAAAATATCTTAAAAAAGAAGCCTAAAAAGGGTTCCAAGAATGCTAAACCTATTACAAAGACTGAAAATTGTGAAAGTTTTTTCAACTTTTTTAGCCCTCCACAAGTTCCTGAAGACGACGATGATATCAATGAGGATGTGGTAATATTTTAATAACAAATTAAGAGTAAATTACAAAAATGGTCACCGTGCTTAATCCAAAATTGAAACCTTTCTCAAGTCTTGGTCCTTGAAGATTTCAGGAAGCAAAATTGATACGAAACCTTAAAATAAGGACCAAAATTGAAAAAAGGTTTCAATTTTGGACATACCTTGCCACCTTGGTAAAATAAGAAAGCGCACAGACCATTTTTGTAATTCTTATATATTAATATATAAACTGTTAGATTCTTATTGTATCGGGTATGATTTGCAGGCTGAAGAACTACAAAATCTGATGGAACAATACTATGACATTGGGTTAGTTTTATTCTTCATTTAACCTGTTAAGTTTTGACAGTCAAAAAATGGCAACATACTTTATTATGCTTAAATCTTGTTAACACAATATGTATTCTACTTGTTTTGCAGTTCAACCATACGCGATAAAATTATCTCATGGTTTACAGGTGAGGCTGCTGAAGAAGATGAGTTTGAAGGTATTGATGAAGATGAGGAAGAAGAAGATAACAGTCCAAAAAGAAGGTGACACACTGAATTTTTTGATTAATTCATTTTTGTTTTACATTTTGGAACATGTAATTAGTTTCGTTTGTATTTTTGTTTCATGCAATCTTGCAGTCTCATGGACACAAGGTAAGATAAACTCAACATGTTTATAGTAATATTTGTTATGTTTGATTTTATGGAGGTTTTATTTTGTTATTCATTGTGAATTGCAGAAAGGTGGAGTTGCTGGCGGTGAACAGGGCGAGCAACCTCCTGAGTGCAAGCAACAGGAGCTTCAATCTGGATTGGATTTTTTGGGTTTGTGATGGAGTCGTTTTTGATGATGTTTTTAGGTTATTGAATTATTTAAAGGTAAAATAGAGAGAGTATATGGGGACTAGGGTGTTTGGTTTTAAATGCTACTTGTACAATATTTGTACAATACAAGTTAATATTTATCTTAAGTAATGGCATTTTATGTTCTCCATCTGTTCTCGTAATTATTTTTTCATTTTGTTCCATTACAATAAAAAAAGAATCAAATTTAATTTTTGAATATGACTTTTGTGGCTCAAAAAATATGCCAAGAAAACCTGAAAAGACTATAGTGGCATAACTAAAAAGTGCCACTAAAACCTGAATTTGCTGCAGCGGCATAACCAAAAAGTGCCACTAAATGCTTTTAGTGGCAGCGCTTCTAGTGACACTTTTTTTTGTGTCGCTGATTACCAAGAGGGTCTTTAGTGGCACTTTTTTGGTTTTTAGTGACACTTTTTTTGTGCCACTAAATGTTTATTTGTAGTGATTGAATCTTTGGAAGTATGTTGCAAGAAGTTTAGATGTTGCAACATTAGAAGCCGATATAACTATATTGATCCGACTTGCCAACCTTATTCACAAGACATCCCTTGTGGCTCACCATGGAGTATCTAACCAAACAAGAAGCACATGTCATATTCATCCCAAACTCCACCATATTAGTATCTCTCTCAAATAGATCAAATACCTCTCGCACACAAAAAAAAAGAATTTGAGGAAAATAATAAAATTTATATTATTGTTTTTTTTGGTAATATATATCTAAACTTTTAAATGAATCAATATTAGTGTTATATATATATTCTATGTTAACTTGTTCCTTTTACTTTATAAATTTTTTTTATCATGAATTTAGTTGATCATCGTAAGTATTTAGCATTCGTCAAATGACATAAATATTGAGTTGTGGAGGCTGACATTCGCTTTAACTTCATTGTTGCTACACACTTCATATAGTAGTTTGACATCAACATCTAAAGACACGCCTTTTTGCATGGGTTACATCCATACTCGGGAGATTAACTTATAACAATGAGTTGACGTAAAACGGCTTCTAGGCATGTCCTACAAGGCCATAGTGTCATCAACGAATCTGGCATTTTGGTCATGCACATTAACCCTAATACCTAAGCGGAGCTGCCTACAGAATATGTGCACAATAGACTACACAACAGACACTACATAATTCTTATAAAGGAACATAAGACCTTGTCAGCAAGACACAACAGACCTTATCTAGACATAAGAGATCTTGCCACCGAGACACAACAGGCCTTGAATTTTGATGAATGTCTTCAAGTTGCCAAAAAGTTTAGAAACGGTTGTAAAATGGTTTTTAAAAGTTTTTTTCAAAAAAAATCTTAAAATGTTTAAAAAATATTGTAAAAAATGTGTAAAATGGTTGTAAAAAAGTTTAAATAAAGTATAAATAAAGTTGTAAAAAAAGAAGTCTTTAAAAGTAGTAAAAAGACGTAAACTTTGCAAATAAATAAAAACCGATTTTGAGGCAAATTTGTAAAGGAAAACCGTTTGGACCATATTTTGCTACAAAAGTTGAAAGGTTGAAACAAATTCGTAACAAAATTTAAAACATGAGCCAAAAATATAAATATAAAATATGACCTACTATTAGAGGCAGAAATCAAAATAACACAGTTCGTTGCCCTTTTATTATATAATTTATTTTGTTGGTAACTTGAACATACTAAAATAAAAATAGTTTATTTCCTCAAAATCATTGTTAACCCTTATTCAAAATATCATGTTTCATAAACATAACATCCTCCGATTTGCATGAAGCGGATGGGTTGCATAAATCATAATAATACAATTAGGACTTCTATACATAAAAGTTCAAAATCATACAATTGAAATCCTCAAGATACATACACCCTAATACCCACAAGTCTCGAAACCTATTCAAGAGAAGTTCTAAGGAAAGACATCAACATGATTGCCATGATCTGATCCAGGAGGTGGAGTCGTGGGGTCCTTGGGGATGTAAGGCATAAGAGGAGTGCCATGTTGAATGGGTCCAGGCCTTATCGATTGCTTGGAACTTGGCACTGGATTTATCCGGTGATAATCTTGCAGATCGATGTTACTTGCATCGTCCTCATAACCATCAACATTGATATCCTCCTGCAAGATCAATATCAAGTCAAAATAACAATCATTAACAATTTTGAATTCAAATGATATTAGTGTTGAATGGGTAATATATATGTTGTCTCAATAAAGTGTTGCATTAATAATATAAACAACCATGTATAGTTGTTGATATTAAGTTCTTAATGCATTAAGCTATCTAAATGAAAGATAAACAGCCGTAAATGTCAAATTATATTCATTATTACTTAACGTCGGTGTTTGTGTGTGTGTGTGTGTGTGTGTGCATTCTTTTGTAATTGTGTAAAAGAAGCATATACCTTCAGTTTCCTGGACTTGTGAAGTTTCATGCTTGCTTCTTCATGGCCACATACAAAAATAATTGTTAGTGAATTGGGTCAAAAAAAAACTAATTCCTTCCCTTCAAAAAATATACAAAATGAAATACTTTCTCGACTTTGGATTATCCTATAAAACTACTGTTCTCTTTAATGAGAATGATTTTTTTTTCAAGATTTATCTTTTTGTATGTTGTACGTCTCGAGACTTGTCACTAAGTTATTAAGTAGATTAGAGGAAATATAAAGAGTAAAAAGCAAGGATTAGAGATATTACCAGGTAACGAGGGAAAACTTAAACAGATTAAAGATGTTCCAAACACCACCAACAAAACCCATAATCCAAAAGCCTTCATGATGAAATCAAATCAAATCAAAGAAGATCGATATGCCTTTTCTCGTTAAATACGATCAAACCCTCTTCTATTTTTGAATCAGAACACCAAAGTCGACCAGGCAGTTATCGACCCAAGTCAAGTTTACTAAAAATATAGTAATATAGAACCCACCACTTGGAAATCCCATCAAAACTACCCCTAAATCGCGCATATGTCTGCTGGATACAGCGGTGAGAAATGAAGGATGTGATGAGGCTCCATTAATGGCTTATTAATTGGGAATGGCACTGTTTGCAGATACAATCGAGTCGGCAATGTAACTCGAATTAATGGCAATTGCATTTATCTGAATTTGTGCAGTGTGTCGTGTTGGGATTTCCGACATTTGGTGCTACACCGCGCTCCTTTTCCTAATTTCAAAACTATTTGCATACAAAACAATCCAGTCCACATATTATATATTTTATGATATCCAGTTACATTTGTGCATCTTTTTCTATACATATATCCTTCCATACTATATTATTTACATTAATATATTAAAATATCAATTATATTTCATCATATTACAACCCTAAAATTTGGGAAGTTAGATAGTTTATGTATGTTTCTGTTAGGATTAAAAGAACTTCAACAATTAACACATACACGATAATAAAGATTTTGGGAAGTTAGATAGTTTATGTATGTTCTATTAGGATTAAAAGAACTTCAACAATTAACACATACACGATAATAAAGATACGAAGAATAATAAGAACACGGAGATTTAAAGTGGTTCACTTGATTAAAGTAATCAAGCTACGTCCAGACTAAAGAGAGATTTTATTGATAATCTTGATGACCACGCTAAACCGTGTTTCTGCTTTCACTTGTTACATTGACATATTGAGGTTATAATCATAGAGAATTATGTATAACAGTCGTTTGACCTAAAACTTTTTTGTAGCCCATGGGCCTACGTCATCATTAGCATAAATTGATTTATAGACTCACAATCATACATACCAAACTTAGTCCCCAAGTTAACATGTCAATAGTTGTTCTTGATCACTTAGAAGTCGAAGCATGATGTATACCGAAGGTGAAGCTCAAGTGATGAGTTTTGTAACCCGTATATGCGCTTCGGTGTTTGAGGTTGTCGCCATTATTTAGTCTTCGCTTCTCTACTTCGTTCAATGCTCCTCTTCCTGGTCATGCTTCTGATCTCAACTGCAGCTTCCATTCTCTTCAGTTTCTTACGCTTCAAACTTCTCGTTTGTAGCTGTTGTCCAAACTCCAAAGTTCCATGTTTTGATGCTAATTACGATAGATATACTGCTCTCAAATAATTTTCTTCATGAGGCATTGCCCCATGCTTGGTCTCCATAGCAGCAATAAGGTTAATGAGAGATCAGAATCTGTAGCTCAACAATTTCAATTTATATTCAAATCACTCAAAAATATATGCAAACCGGAGAACTCCTTAATATATTCCAGATAACAATGAACATAACAATTGTGTGTTTCTTATCTCTACCATTGCAAAATATGAAAACTATTATTTATTCCCTACCGATACCTGAGAAAAATAAGTAATTAGCACATTAGAGACTTGTTGCTTACAGGAAGGGACGTTAATTGGAACATGAATAGTTAGAATGGACCTAACACGTATATGTGTATGATTCTGGTATAATCTTGGTATTTGTTTGTGTTTATTACTTTGGATATCATTAATGTGTGTGGAAACTTGTTGAAATATTTGTTTCAATGGCTGAAAAACTCTAGTTTGCTTAAGGACAAGCAAAGTCCAAGTGTGAGGTAGTTTGATATCACATTATTTGTTGCGATATTTCATGCGATATCAGGGTATTCTTGAGTGACAATTGACTTAAATGAACATTATATACTTACTTTCCTTAGAAGTTTCTTTGTATAGAATTCGAAGATTTTCAGGTGAAAATGATACAAAATGGAACAGAATCGAAGCAAAACAAGACATAGCAACATTATCAAAAGACGAGTAGCGGCAATATGACGACATAACAACACTATCAGAAGATGAGTAGCGGCACTAATGACAACATAGCAACGCTACTGTTAAAAGATAGTGTCGCTATCTGGAGCCAGGATACACATTTTATTGGGAAGTTTGTTATCTTAGCGACGCTATGACAAGCCCATAGTGACGTGATCTTTAGAAGATAAGATCATTATAAATAGCTGATCCCAAGAGTACAGGAGGGCATCATCTGATCATCTATGACTTTTTCACTCTCATATACTTTCTATCAGTTCTCCAGAGGGCTCCCACACCCTTGCTTCACTTCTTTTGAGTCTCGGTGTTAGAGGCCATTTTTTGGGTGTTTTAGAGTATTCCTAACCGTTCGGGTGACTCTAAGCATCTGATTCCTCTGTATTATATCTGGAGTGCAATCATTGGGCTCCTGGATCAAGATCATTTCATAGATTTAAGCATGAACGTGTAAAGGTTGCTTTGTTCGTGTTATGAACAATTTTTGACGTTTATTTACTAAATTCAAGTTCTTTGTTGTTTTCAGTTATGCAATAAGTTTGTTCTTTGTTTATGTTTTGTTTGTCGTTTGAATTGGAAGGCTGAAACCTTCACGGAGACTTCCGGAAATTTTAATGGTAAAATGACAAGCATGTTTTGATTATTACTTTTGTTTAAGTTTAGTTATCATTTGTTCAAGTATGAAGTTTAGTATGATAATTAGAGTTGGGTTAATTATAAATGTATGAATTTATAATTAAGATGGTAGATTGTTCATTCACTAATTGTTTCGAGTTCATTAGCTTTATGAATTAAGACGGTCGGTTGAACCAACATATGCTATGCTAAACTTGTGATTTTCAACAATAAACTATAGTTGGTAAGTATAAGACATGGTATTGGTGAATCATTAATTATGTTGAGTCCAAACAACAGTAAGGATCAAAACAGTTAGTCGAGTGGCATATCGTGTACCGAAAGGTATTGATTACAACGGTCAAAACCTTAATTATGTTTTTGTAATTAAATTAGAACTTAAATGAAGATAAACAAGTGAGTCTAAATTACCTGATATTGAACCGGAAGTGCCCTATCTTTTTTTATTGATAATCTAGTTTTAATTCCATCGTTTGTAATAGCACTTTACTGTTTTTCTTGTTTAACTACTCAAACACAACAATTTGACCACAAACTATTTTTGGATTCGACTCTTACTTACCATATCTATTAGTGGTATTAAGGTTTATTTTTTGTTTCATTGTCAATTACTTCAAGAACCAAAACTCAAAATACCCTAATGCACGTACTCTAACGGTCGTATCTTGAATGTAATTTATCAATCATACAAAGTAAATACAATACAAGTCGTTTCCGTATCAACTAGTTGGGGAAAACACCTATACTAGATAATTAAAAAAGGGTACTGAGAAACATATTGGAATACCAAAATTGCATGATAAACCCGAAAGTGTACAACAACCATTTTTTTAGTCAACTCCTATAACTTTAATACAAACATAATCCATAAATCGCATCTCGAACGAAGTTGCTCCAATTCCCGGTAAACTTGTTTTCTTCTAGAAAACCCATTTACCTGTCACAATTAATTTTTTCTTTAATTTCACAAGCTCCCACAACTTATTCTTATGAAATGACTCAAAACCATTAATAATCACGTTACATCATAAACACACCCCTATAAGACAAACACCTCCCAATAAGTAGTTGGTTCATCCGGATAGTCAACATCTCTATTTACTTGTAATGCATCGAATACCATGTTCTCACAATTATACCGAACTTGAATATATATTCACTCTTTTGGACCTATCTCGTGCAACCAAAGAACATCCCTTTTTATACTGTCACCATATCACAAAAATATCATTTTCTTCAAACGAGTTCCAAGTTTCCTTTAACAGCATGACAATACACAATCTGAGCAAAAGCTTTAAGAACCGTATAATCGGTCGGTTTCCCAAGCCATTACTCAATGGTGTTTTATAGTCAATAGTCATCAAAGATGACCACCTTACGAAATAACCACGATGTTGACAACCTCGACCTAATAGCACCAATCCAACTTGTCACTTGAGAGAAAAAAACCGAAGGTAATATTTTGTTTTGGAGTGATTATAAATGTCTTGTGTCTTCCAATACCATTTTCCTGAAAAAAGTCATCAAAATCTTTTGAACAATTCATCCCGTTCTCTGTCTTTATTTGTTTAGCCATTTGAACCATTTTATTTTCTACCGAAATCTTCTAACTTGAACACTTTTATCAAAGGCTTTACCTTACTTTTCATCATGAAAACCTAACACGATCTTGAGTAGGCATCCATATTAGAGAAAAAATAACTCGCAACTGCATGTGTAAATTATCAAGGGTTTGTTTCATTTGATAAATGTCTTTCAGGAAGGCAAACCAATGTTGCTTCCCTTATACTCAATGTTCACACAACTCTAACTTTGCTACGTTATGTTTCCCAAAAAACTTTATTACTCAAAAGTAACATACTTTTTTCATCCATTTAACACAATCTCATATGCAAATACATGGCATCTCCAAGTTAGCATCTTTAAAATAAGAGATCGCTATTGATCCCAAAATAGTGTCACCCTTTAGCACATATAAAGTTGACTGTCTAACTCCTTTCGTAACTACCAATACATTTTTTTTACACCCTTGGCAACTCATGTTGACATACTTGAATACCTTCAATTCCAAAGTACCTAAGGTAATCTTTTTTATTGAGTTTGGGAAGACGTTCAACCTCTATGAGTGTTCTCATAATCCCATCGTGCATCTACATGTTGATGACCAGATGCCAATCACTTTACATCAATCGTATTTTCTGATGAAAATGTTTCCCAAATCAACCCTTCTATAAGTAGCAAACCATGTTTGGTTTGGTTACATCTAAAAGGGGCACTAGGAATCGAGTACCCGAAGATTCAGCCCTTTTAAAAATTGGAACCGATCCTTCAGGTCACCCACAGCATGGCTTTTCAATCAAAAGAGTTGTGTACTTTGAAATTCCAACCCTAGCACTTCATTGACCAAATTTAATGACTTTTATAAATTCAATACATTCTATAAACTTAATTTATCAATATATTAATATCCATAACTATATAATCCAAATCTAAGAGATTAACTAAAAAATTCAGATAAACTCAGGTTGGAATATGGATAAATGGGGTATGCCCGCTAACTAGTGGTAATCAATATCGGATGGATGCCCTCATGAAATTACTTGATTCAAGAATTACAACATCACTAGCATGCCCAATTCCGTGGTGTAAGTTGGTGCCATTAAAAGTTCAAGTTTTGGTTTGGAGGGCACATCTAAAAAGAATTCCAACAAACGAGTCTCTCTCTAAAAGGGTTTTGGTCGCTAGCGTTCAATGTTCATCTTGTGGCACGGACCTTGAAACGGTTGATCACTGTTTCATCACTTACCTGAGAGCACAATAAATAATGGGCTGGATTAGGAGATGGTGCAACGTTCCTAACCTTACTTGTCAATCAGTAGAGGAGACCATCAACTTTGCACGTAAGTGGGGGACCTGTAAAACGAAAATGAAGAGCCTTGCAACAATTTTATATGGGAGTCTCTGGTGCATATGGAAAGCTCGAAATAAATTAACTTTTAAAAGGATGCAAAGGTCTCCACCGGTAATTGCAGATGAGATTATAGCAACAGTTTGTTCTTGGGTAAAAGCAAGGGGTAAAATAAGGGCTGATAGTAATATTTGGTGTATTAATCCTTTTACAGGCATGTAATATTTGAAACTGTTTGTAATGTTGCTAGCATCTTGCTACTACAGTTTGTGTTGAATAAATCTTTTGCCGTTTCAAAAAAGAAAAAAAAACTAAAAAAATTCAAGTTTAAGTTTCATTTATTCTAGAGTCAACCACGAGTATTTAAGTTCACAAATGATTGTTATTGGAAATCATGAATCCACACTCCAAAGGTAAATAAACTTGGTTAACAACCTACGTTTAGTAATTAACTAAATAAATTAATATCTCCGTGATTTTACTTTACAAAAATCCATTTCTACTTGTTAAAATCTGTTTTAGTTAAAAGTAAGAGTTAATCATCATAAGTTGAACCTAGCATTCACCGATATGATTTCAATTGATCATTCCAAGCTAGTATTGTTAGGATCGAGACACTTAGCATACGAACACTAAACTCACACACTCGGCTCACAAATTAAGAACACAAGAATTTAACGTGGTTCGGTCCAAAACTGACCTACGTCCACGGTGGGTAACTAGGAGTTTATATTCAACTACATTGTTGTGGTGTGGTACATTTGTGTTCTTTGTGCAGCCTCATATTTATAGGCTTAGGAATACAATGTGAATTGAAGTATGAAATCAAAGAAAAACACATGCATGAGAAGCAGGCAAGACAATCAACAATTTGCTTCCACCTTTGTTGACATTTGACATTTGTGTGTTCCAACATTCACACTTAACAATCTCCCACTTGAATGTTTGAACAACTTAGTCTTTCTCTGCCATCCAAATCTTGCAACGATCCTTAAACACACACTCTCTCTCACTTGAAGCCACGGAACAATCTTCACCTGTGCTTCAACTGTGTATTCCAAAAAACACTTTCGATCTTAGCTCCTTCCTAGTTACCCCGGCCTTCTCATCAGTTAACCTGAAAGGGCCTGTTAAAACTCCCATGAGTTTCAACATGTTCGTCATGACTTAAACTGTCCTTGACCTGTTCTCTATCCCTATCGGCTCCCACTGAAAACGAACTACTGAATCCTGGAACAATATGAGAACAAACAATAACACTCTCCATATTTAGCAAGTTATCAAAACCGGAGAGACTTTTACAGCTGAAAACTGGTTCTAAATCCACTGTCGTCCTGGACCTATGATTGAAACACGACCTATGCTCCCACTGTTGCAAAACCCTGCAACTGAAACAATAATCTGTGCTCTCATTACCGCAATATCCTTCGACTGATTTTTCTGAACCTTTCCATGCTCGTTCAACCTGAATCTTCCTTGTAGCTCTAGGCTTCCTACTTGCAAAAGGTCACCCTCTTCTGCCCATGAGATTCTGTGAACCGGACTTTGTTTCTCTTCTGAACTGGGACGGTCACTCCCTCAGACGGTAATCCGACCATATACAGCGAACATTCATCGTTCACAAGTCTTACCTTTCCAAAGTCTCCAACTTTCAGATTCTGCAGTGCTTCACTACTGTGGGTAGCGTGAAATGAAGCACCAGAATTCTTGACCCAAGAGTCTTCACTGCCTTCCACTGAGTCCCAATGCATCAAACCCAGACACATTCTCAGAAGCAGAATTTCCTCTATTTGGACATCGACTCTAAAGAATGTCCACACCTCAAAGTCATGAATAACACCAAACTTTCTGATCCCGTGATTACACCTAAGTCTGCTGACTTTCTAATCACTGCTGGATCTACCGAAAACGGATTTTCTCTTAATTACTTGATCTGTTCATCCCATGATCAGTTCTTGAACCCTGAAACTCTGATCATCGCTGGATTTGTCTGAACGTCTGATCTTCTGTAATTCTCTAATTTTCTCCCTTTACCAATACCACATCTTGAACTTTCTGACACATAAAGCCTCAATCTGCGTCTTCCACCAACTTTTCAATCTTCACTAAACGAAGCCTTGTCTGAACTTAACGACTGTTCTTGGCTCGTTATTTGCAAAATATAATCCCCACCCAAATTATTTTCTGGCTAAACTGCCCAAAACAAATGTTTGAGTGACTGTTTTGCGACTTTGACAAAGTTGAAGAACCAAACTGCAATTTTCCTGAAGTTCAGGGACCAAACTGCAATTTTTCTGAAGTTCAGGGACCAAACTGCAATTTTTCTGAAGTTCAGGGGCTAAACTGCACTTTTCTGAAAGTTCTGGGACCAAACTGTAATTTTCCTGAAGTTTAGGGACTAAACTGCAATTTTCCTGAAGTTCAGGGACCAAACTGTAATTTTCTGAAGTTCAGGGACTAAACCGCAATTTTCCCGAAGTTCAGGGACCAAACTGCAATTTTTCTGAAGTTCAGGGGCTAAACTGCACTTTTCTGAAAGTTCAGGGGCTAAACTGCACTTTTTCTGAAGTTCAAGGACCAAACTGCAATTTTCCTGAAGTTCAGGGACTAAACTGCACTTTTCTGGAACTTCAAGGACCTGTTTTGCAAATTCTGGAACCTCAGGGACCTGTTTTGCAAATTCTGAAACCTCAGGGACCTGTTTTGCAAATTCTGGAACCTCAGGGACCTGTTTTGCAAATGCTACAGTGTCGTCTTCTCCGGCGAAACTCCGGTGCTACAGTGTCGTCTTCTCCGGCGAACTGGTTTTTCCGGCCAACTTTCCGGCGAGTTTTGACCAACTTTGACCGGTGATTTGGAGGTCTTCCGACGCTCAAAAAATTCGAAAAAATATATTTTCGGAATCTGCGGAACGAGACCTTTCGAACGGCGTAAACCAAAATCGTTTTTGAGACAAAACATTTTCGACCCAAAAACAGAAAATCACTCTCTGGAGCTATACCAAGGCTCTGATACCACTTGTTAGGATCGAGACACTTAGCATACGAACACTAAACTCACACACTCGGCTCACAAATTAAGAACACAAGAATTTAATGTGGTTCGGTCCAAAACTGACCTACGTCCACGGTGGGTAACTAGGAGTTTATATTCAACTACATTGTTGTGGTGTGGTACATTTGTGTTCTTTGTGCAGCCTCATATTTATAGGCTTAGGAATACAATGTGAATTGAAGTATGAAATCAAAGAAAAACACATGCATGAGAAGCAGGCAAGACAATCAACAATTTGCTTCCACCTTTGTTGACATTTGACATTTGTGTGTTCCAACATTCACACTTAACAAGTCTAGTAGCATGAACTCAAAATCTAATGCAATATTTCAAAAACTTATTAAATTTAGGATTAGAATGCCATTGAAGACTTATGAACTCAAATCGAAGCTTGAACTTCTTCATAATTTGAATTTAGGATTAAAATGCCACTGCCTAAATTCATGATTTGAATTTAGAAAATTGATTTGTGAATTAAAATCATGATTCAAATCCAAATTAACAATCAATTTTTTTCCTATTATATCAAATTGAAAATCTTATAAATTATGGTTTGTGTTTCTCATAATAACTTCTCGAACTCAAATTCCATTATTTTTGGATTTAAGAGTTAAACTAGAAATCAAATTCAAAAATCTAATCCAAATCAAAAGTCAAAGGTCAAATTGGATAATGATTCTTAAACCTAGATGCCAAAATAGTAAGAATTATTGAGATTTTCTACCGTACTAGAGATTCTTGGATGTTTCAAGTGCTATATTCATTAGATTTCTTCAAACACGATTCCAGTTTTAGTCTATCCTTCAAAATCGACATCCCCAAGCTCGTATCCATCTCAAAAATTGATCCAAATGAGGAGAGTATTGGGTTTTGGGGGGTTTATGCTCCAAGTTCCAAATTTAGGCAAAAAGGCCCCTAATTCTTAATTTTTCCGAATTAACCCCAACTGCTTTCTAACATAACCACTAACCTTGCAATTACCGACATTTACTTATTTTGTTAAATTCTTGAACAGTTTTAGTCCATTTCATGCTTAGTCGAGTGATCGAGTCCAATCAAGGTCATACCTTAATTTTCCATTTTTGCAAGACAACCTCCAATTCTTGAAGTCTTGACTCAACTTCCACCTAAAAACTAGATTATTCATTATTTTATTTAAATACTATTAATTATAGATTTTAATTTTGTTTTATTTATTTTAAATAAAATTTTATTTTTCTCTAGAATCCAGGTGTTACAATTACCTCCTATTAGTTCAAGTTTGTTACTTTCTAATTCTTTCCAAAATTGTAAGCAGTCCAAACAAACTTCACACGGTTTCAAGTCAATTTGATTAAAGGACTTGTAATATTTGAAAACCTCTTTATAAATGTTTGACGATAACCCGCTAACCTCAAGAAAATTTGGATCTCGGTCAGATTTTTAGACGATTCCGATATTATCATCACTTTCAATCTTCACTAGATCTACCTTGATTCCTTCTAAAGTTCAAAACATGAAAACTCACAGAATCGATAATGCCAAACATGCAATTTATTGAAGAAACTTGCTTAAAACTCCAATAATCAATCCCATACAACCCTCACGGTTATATACGTATATATACTAACCTATCATGTAGTATATCTAACTCAATTTGAACTAGTAATTATCCCTAAATATTAGCACTAGATAATTACACATTTAATTGAATTAATAGGATAAGTTCGTTGCTGAACCGATACACGCCTAAGCCACAATCGGATCAGGAATTCTCCAACAATCACCCCCTGAATTTCTGAGTCGTTGAGGGTAATTCTTGCACACCGAGCAACGACCTCATTTCAGCAAATCTTACTCTCGCCAACGCCTTTGTTAAAATATCCGCCTTTTGCTTGTCTCCGGGAACGTGTTCAACGACCACTTGCTTCTTTTCAACTCGTTCGCGAATGAAGTGGTATCGGGTATGTATATGCTTACTTCTTCCATGAAATACCGGGTTCTTTGACAAGGCAATTGCAGATTTGTTGTCTATCCGAATGAGTACCTCTTGCTCCTTCATTCCGGTTAGCTCCGCCAACAATTCTCTTAGCCATATAGCTTGGCACGCGGCTGCAGTGGCTGCCATAAATTCAGCTTCACACGATGATAAAGCTACCGTGTCTTGCTTCTGTGAACACCAAGTAATGGGCGAGTTGCCAAGGTAGAAGACATGTCCCGTTGTGCTTCTCCCGTCATCTACATCGACATTGTGACTGCTGTCACTGTAACCAAGCAGTTTCAAATCACAACACCGCTCGTATTTGATCCCGAATGATGTTGTCCCACGAAGATACCGGAGTATTTGTTTGATGGCACGTGCATGTGACTCTCGTGGGCTTTGCATATAACGGCTAACAACCCCAACCTAGTATGCTAAGTCCGGTCGGGTATGCAATAGATACCTCAAACATCCCACTATTTTTCGGTAGTAAGTGGCTTCGACTTCCGGTTCATCTTCAGCTTTAGATAGTTTTAAACCCGGCTCCATGGGACATTGTGTGGCGTTGCAATCTTGCATTCCCGCTTCATTTAGGATTTTATTTGCATAACTTTCTTGTTTGACTAGTACACAATCGGTACCTTGTGAGACTTCAATACCAAGGTAACACGTAAGCTCACCAAGATCCGACATTTCAAATTGAGACGACATCCTCCGTTTGAATTGGTTTATAAAATCCAAGCTGGTTCCCGTTACAAAGAGGTCATCAACATAAACCGCGATGATAATAAATTCTCCATTGGACATCTTTTTATAAACCGCGTTCTCTTGCAAACATCTTTGAAAACCCATGCCTTTTAGTGTGTCGTTGAGCTTTTGATTCCACGCCCTCGGGGATTGCCTTAGGCCATACAAAGCTTTTGCCAGTTTGTAAACCTTCTTTTCATCACTTCGTTTTACAAAACCTTCCGGTTGACACACGTACACGTCTTCCTTTAGATCACCATATAAAATGCTGTTTTTACGTCTAAATGGTGTATCTTCCAACCCTTACCGGTCGCCAGGGCGATCAAGAGTCGTATCGTCTCGAGACGGGCAACGGGCGTGAACACCTCATCAAAGTCAACACCTTGTTCTTGTACATAGCCTTTAGCGACTAGGCGCGCTTTGTACCTGATGATTGTTCCATTCGGGTTTCTTTTGATTTTGAACAACCATATTAACCCGATAGGCTTGACATTAATTGGCGGGAGGACCAATTTCCACGTGTCGTTCTTCTCTATAGAGTCAATATCGGCTCTCATTGCTTTGACCCATTCGATGTTTGCTTTGGCTTCATTAAAATTTCTTGGTTCGTCATCTAGAGTTAGCATCAACTGATCAACATCTAACTCGTAGTCGTTTAGTCTTCTTGGCAAAGTTGAGACACGAGATGACCGACGAACAGGAGCAGTTTCAACCTCAGAGTTCGGGGTATTTTCTGAATGAGCAAGACCGGAGCTCGAAGTGCTGCTGTTCGCTGGGCTACTGCTTGCTGGGCTGTGATTTGTTGGGCTGCGGTTTGCTGGTTGGGCCTCATTCTCGGCCTGATCTTGCTCGGTAACAGATGGGCCTGATGTCGGGTTTACGAGTTGACCTGAAGGGTTATCACATGCACCGATACTTCCCCACTGAACCGTGAAATTCCCAGCTTCAGTTGCATTTTTGTTAATCGAATTATTCCACTGCCAAGCTTTATCTTCATCAAAATTAACGTGGGCACTGATGACGATTTTATTCTCATGTGGGTTTAGTAAGCGATATCCACCTGAGTTGGGTTCTTTTCCGAGGTACACGAGCGGTCTCGACCTATCATCGAGTTTCTTCAAGTGCCTTGATACAATCCTTTCGTGTGCAATGCAACCAAACACCTTCAAGTCTTCGAGGCTCGGTCTTTCACCGTAGAACTTTTCATATGGCGTAACGCCTACCAGTGCTCAAGTAGGTGTTCTGTTTATGATAAATGTGGCGTGTCGGACAGCTTCACCCCACAGGAGATTTGGCACATCTTTAGCTTTCATTAGGCACCGTGTCATCTCGAGTAGCGTTCGATTCCTCCGTTCAACTATTCCGTTTTGTTGGGGCGCGTACGGAGCCGTCAACATACGCGAGATCCCTTCTTCATCACAAAAACGATTCAATTCGAGAGATGTGAACTCTCCACCTCTATCCGTATGGAAGGTCTTGATCTCTTTACCGGTTCTTTTTTCTATTGAAGTCTTGAATCTCTTGATGGTTCCGGATGCGTCACTTTTGTGCTTTAATAGAAAAATCCACATGTATCGTGAATAATCATCAATGATTACAAGGATGTAAGCATTACCTGCTGGAGTGGGGGGGTCAATTGGACCACATATGTCTCCATGTATCATCTCGAGAATGACTGTGGCTCTATAACTTGCTTTCTTTGAGAAGGGCTGCCTCGTTTGTTTTCCTACCATGCAAGATTCACATACTTGGTCTTGGTGCTGAATAGTTGGTACACCTTTAACTAGCTTGTGCATCATGTTTATTGCACCAAAATTAATGTGACCCAGACGTGCATGCCATAGCCATGCGGATTCGTTGATATTGGCATGCAAACAATGTGGTTTACCGGTTCTTAATTGAATCTTGTAGAGGCGATTTTCAGATCTAGGGACTTTCATGAGCAACCGACCGTCTCCATCTCTCATGGTCAAGAAATCCCCACGCATACGGATATCGCAACCGGTTATTGTGGCTTGCCCGAGGCTAATGACATTAGTTTGCAAAGACGGAATGTAATAAATGTCTTTCATTACCTTTTGCTCGCCATTTTTCCCTTCGAAAATAATTGAGCCCTTTCCTTTTATGCCGACACAAGAACCGTCTCCAAACCTCACCCTTCCCGTTATACGTTCGTTTAGCTCAGAAAAGAATGAGTAATTACCTGTCATGTGATTACTCGCGCCATTGTCTAGGTACCACACCCCGTCTTCATCGGTTTTGGGCACAATCTTCGGTGGGATATATTTGTCTTCATTCAAGAACACCGTTTCTTGAATTTCATTCATCATAAAAACGACCCTTCTTCCTGATTGCTGTCATTTTCTTGCGTTTCATTAAAGTTTGCTTCTTGGTTTTTGGGTCGGTCCGGGCATCTAGAAGCGAAGTGACCGTACTTGTCACAACGATAGCATTGAATATTAGAAAGGTCTCTTTGTTGCTTACCCTTCTGTTTTTGGTCTTCACGGTTTTTAGAGGTTTCAGTGTTGCCATGGTTTTGGGTGTTACCCCGTCCACGGTCACCTCCACGACCACGACCCCGGTTGCCCCGTCCCCTTCCCCTCGATGAGTCTTGGGATCTATTAGAGGAATCAGTCTTAGTAAAGAGCAATTTACCTTGTGTGTCAACCGCTTTATCTTCTCCCTTTACCCTTTCTTCATACGCCTTTAATCGTCCTACCACGTCTTCAAAGCCAACGGTTTTCAAGTCAAGAACTTGCTCGAGTGCAGCGACTATGTGAACAAAACGCCTAGGGAGACTCGTAAGAAACTTCTTCACGAGCTTTGCTTCTGCCATGGTTTCACCTAGTGTAGCTGATTTTGATGCAATACCGGACAATTTTTCAGCAAAATCATCGATCGTACCGGTCTCGTTCATCTTCATTGACTCGAATTCAGCAACCAAGGTTTGGAGCCGTGCCTCCTTCACGCGATCAGCCCCTAGGTTACGTGTTTTTATCGCTTCCCACATCTCCTTCGCAGTCTTGAGGTTACCGATTTGAAGTATTACATCCTCTGGTACAGACTGGAATAGCAAACCTTTCACGATATTGTTTTTCTTGGCATCATCGAGGCCTGGATCGACTACTTCCCAGACACCGTGTATACCAAGCAACACCTCCATACGCATTCTCCATATGGTGTAGTTTGTCGACGTCAAAACCGGATATTGGAACGTCAACGAGGTCGGTTCTTTGGCTGGCGGTGGTGGAGCATCTCCTCCGGTCATCGCCAATCACCAATGATTAACAAAGCTCTGATACCAATTAAAGTTCAAAACATGAAAACTCACAGAATCGATAATGTCAAACATGCAATTTATTGAAGAAACTTGCTCAAAACTCCAATAATCAATCCCATACAACCCTCACGGTTATATACGTATATATACTAACCTATCATGTAGTATATCTAACTCAATTTGAACTAGTAATTATCCCTAAATATTAGCACTAGATAATTACACATTTAATTGAATTAATAGGATAAGTTCGTTGCTGAACCGATACACGCCTAAGCCACAATCGGATCAGGAATTCTCCAACACCTTCTTTACCAGCAAATATAAAAAAAAAACTGGACATCATGAATCCGAAATTCACACTCGGAATATTTAGCATAAAGTATCTCTTTCTTCAATACTTCAACCTTTTCGCTCCGCTTAGCCTTATCCCTCTCTAGGGGTACTTTAGTGATAGGTTCTATAGGAACTGGACGATCTTATTTGGTCAAATACCTAGCGAAAAACTCCTATCTTCCTTTCATTACGGTATTCTTGCCTCAAATGATTTTTGTGATCTTTCGTTTATCTTGGAATAAATAAGAAAGTAATCAATGAATCTAATGACTAACTTATCAATAAAGGGTTTACATACCCAATTTATGAGATCTATGAAAACTCTCGACATACTGTTTAACCTAAAGGCATAACAAACATTATAAATTAACTATATCTGGTCTAAAATGTTGTGTTCTCAACATCATCATTTCTAACTTTAATTTGATGATAATCGGATATACGATCAATTTTTGAGAAAAATTCGGCCCATTGAAATTGATCAAAAAGGTCATCGATCTGAGAAAGTGGATAATAGTTCTATGTGGCCACCTTGTTAAGCTTGCCATAATCAATGTACATTCTTCTTGAATCATCCTTCTTTTTTCACAAACAAGATAGAGGCTCCACGGTGAGGAACTTGGTCGGAAAAAAACCATTATCAATTCTTGTAATTGAGTCATCAGTCTGAAATTTAACATGATGACCGGGTGGTAATCCGGGTAAGTAGTCAGGAAAAAACTCAGAGAACATCTCGTACAATATCAATACTTCAATAGTCTTCATTGTCTTTTTTCCTTTGTGACATTAATCACATTAGCTAAATAGGAATGGCATCATTTTGATAAACATATATATGTTTTCCTTAAGCACATTAATCGCACTTGAGGTACATCTTCTCTTGTCTTCGTAAACAATTTCTAGATATCCTTTCGGCTTCATAAGCACTCAACCATTTCATGCTTAAAATTACGTTAAAACCACCATATGTTTTCCTTAAGCACGTTAAAATTAGATGTGACCGCCAAACTGGACAAACTTGAAAATTTTAGGGTCTTAATTATTACAATTAGATGTTCGGTTACAAAAACTGAACTTTCATTACCAGTTTTATATTAATCCTCATTTAAAATGATCAATTTGTCGATCATCCAATCGAGGTTATCAAATAGCATGGATAAAAAAGCAAAACCATCATTTTCCCCAAAAAGTTATGGAACCTGCCATTAAAATCCTAAAAACCGGAACATAACCAAAAACCAGACAACAACGTAGTAGAGGCTAATAGGCTATGGGGTGTGCCTCATAACGCGGGGTGCGTTATGCCAAATAAACAAGGAGGACACCGGCTACACCACCCCCCCCCCCTCCCCACCCCCACCCCACCACCACTTGTGTTCTACAAAGTTCACGTTCTCCGGGTGTTGTTGAGGACGTTTGTGGAACGCCAAGAAATCTTTCCTAGCCAATAAAAAAAAAAAACAAATGTTTTTTAATTAAAGAAAAAGTGATGTGGAAATTAAAAAAGAAGGCCTAGGACTATCGGGCATTTCCTTGGGTGTGTTACTGTGTTATGTGGATGTCTTGGTGACGTGGCGGTGGTCATGAGATATTATGGTGTCTTGCACACCCTGTAGCCTTATAAAAATATAGTCAATGATCACGTTTCTTGATTTAATTGTTTTTTTCTTATACATTGCTTACGATCTTTATGATGTACAACGAATTCCATACATCTTTAGCATCAATTGCTCTTCAGTGCTTATATTATCTAATCACTTTTGTCTAACGTTGTATTTGATCAATCTATTATAAATTCTGAACGAGGCCTTTCAGGCTGTAAATATCATCAAACAAGACACATCTTTAAATGCAAAGTATCCTTCTTGTTAGTCGCCAAACATAACGGGAGCCAATCAATCGGAATAATTTCATCGTTACCGTCGTCTCTTTGATCATCAATAGAGAACCCTGCTTGCAATTTATCCATAGTCCTTTCGTTCGGGAGTTGTCTTTGATTTTGAATACCACCAAACCCTAGTTCCTGAGGTGCCATACGCAATCCACCTTCCTTGTAGATCATGGACTCTTCTCCAATCCAATACGCACCAAGAGATACTTCATTCAAATCATAACTCGTTGTATCCAAAATTTGTTTGTTCTTTGGGACATAGATGGTGTCTAATCTAACGAGCTTATTGTTAATAACGATGGCTAATTGATTATGAGCAGCAAATCTAACCTTCTTCTTGGTTTTGATTTTAGTACTACGAGCATCGGCTCTCTTCGATTGCCGTTCGTCTCCATTGATGGTAACAGAAGCAAGTTTATCGACTAGGATCGAAAACACGAAAGCAACAAAAGCTGCCATGAAAAGCTGTTGTATCATCTCCATCTTTGTTTGAAACTTTGGATGATGCGGATGAGGAGATCGTTTGTATTTATAGCATGGGGAGTAGAGTGAAAATGCAAATTTTTTAATTTGGATGTTGGTTGAGAAAGCAAAGAGCGAAGCATATTCCAACCGAGATAGATGCTTCTAAATGTCTATTAATATTTTTCTTATAATTAATCGAATTCCCAAAATAAAACAGGCTCCAAATTTGTTCGAAATGTCTTGTTTTGTGCGATACCAATTACAACTTGATGTTGATTAAGATATCGATGATGGAATTAACTTTAACTTTAATCATGAACCTTATGTCTTGTTGTTGCAAACTGCAATAATTAGGATGAAAACATCCCAAACATAAAAAGAAACGAGATCATATTGGCGAATCTATAATAGTATATCACATGGTTCTCTAATCAAATGAAATCGGAAAAACTGCAAAATTCAGCACTAAGGTAGGTCCTAAAACATTTTAGATAAGTTCTAATTTTTTTCAACATAAAATTTAAATAAATTTCTAAATTTAGGTGGGTCTTAGGACCCACCTTGCTATAGATTAACTCCGCCCTGGATTATAATGACACGTACAACTAAAATATGATATTAGAAAATTAATAACATGATGAGTGTCACGATGTTTTGCCTAATTTGAGATTAATAGATGAAGTGTTGATACTTTATAAGACTCCTTGCGACCCTCAATGCTCGATTTCAAGTTGAATGGACGATTTTTTGAGGTTCGACTATATAATAAAGATTAAAGAAGTGGAAACAAATCAAGTTATAACTTCAAGATCCTAGTATGGATCATAACATCTTAGTATAGATCTTGTTTTAGATAGATCCTAGACACGGTCTTATTTGACTCGGTATATGTTGACGTATACCATCTCTTACCAAAAGCTTCTATGAAGAAAAAAAATGCAAGACACCACATTCAATACCAATTAAACTAATGTCTAAATTCTATAATGTAGATAACATTTTTTTCAATTTAAATAGCTTACTAAATGCAAATAAAGAAGTCTTCGATTTATATACGCTCCTATTACTAAAAGTACATTTCATTAAAAATATAGCGCAAACAAAGACATTAGTTGTATGTTAGACAAAAATGAATGGCTCTACAAGCGGGATGCTGTAATTTTTATTTGTGTATGTATATTCGGAGAAAGTACTTGTAACTTCTAAAGTGTGTACTATTACATAAAAACTAAAAGATCATATACACTGCTTGAAATAGTTTTTTTTTTTTTCTAAAATAGAATATTATGCTTGTACTCTTAATCGAAGCTAAAGACTAACAGTCCCCAAAACCTCTAAAAAGTTCATTATGAAACACATCCTAATATAGAATTCCAAACCAACTGAAATTATATTATCAAATTTAGAGCAAAAAACAATGCTTAAAAACTAATTAGAGTGACATCGGTTAAAAACTTCAAATTAAACAATAAAACTAAAGAAGTAGTTAAATATATTTGATTATATATTATATAAAAAGATTAAAATTTAATATATATTGTTATTATATGTGTTTGCATGCATCTATATGTATTTGTATCGTATATACATGTGTGTATATATGTGACTGTGCATATGGATGTCTATAGCGTTTAATACATATGTCTATGTGTACAGGTTTACGTATATGGAAAAAGGGTAAACTGCACCATCTGAACGATTCATGTCAACCGGTTCCAAGGCTTACATGGAAGGCCAATCACAGAACACTAACGATATTTTAGACGTCCAAATGTTTGAATAGTGAACCTCCTGCATAAAATTCATCACTTCAACCAACTAGGCTTGCGGAGACAATATATATGTATATATGAATGTCTATGTGCATATATGTATAATAGATATGTATGTATATTATATATGTATTTGAATAGTACTCCTATGCATGTATGTATGTATGTATGTACATGTGTGTGTATATATATATATATATATATATATATATATATATATATATATATATATATATATATATATATATATATATATATATATATATATATATATATATATATATATATATATATATATATTATAATAGTGACATATTTCAAAGCACTACATTCATCTGAAACTCCCATGTCTTTTTATATTTCTATTGATTTTCTAAATTTCTTTTAATACTTCAATATTGATTTGAAACTTTCATGACTTTTTAATTTATTTCTAATAATGATTATAAATTGGTAAATTAATGTTAAATAAGTGATTTGAAACCTAAATAACTCTTCATATTTCTTCAATTAATATCATTTACTAAAAACTTTTTATATTCCTTTCATTTATTCATGTTGTTGCTATATAACTATATCTTTTCTCATAAAAACATTCATCTCTTTCAAGTGTTTATGATCAAAATATGAAGAGCAGAAGAAATGAGAAAATACATCAAACGTATGTTGATTTTATATAATTGTTTTTAGTTTTTCCATTCAAATTGTTTCTACTTTCTTTGTATAATTTAGGAGTGTTTGATGTATTTTTTAATGCATATAGTAAAATAGTTATCTTAGTACTATTGTTATTAAAAGTTGTAGTATTTAATTTTTTTCATAGTATTTGTTATTCCAATGATTGTGACATATAAAATCATGAAGTTGTTTATACAAAATTTCTATGATTTTGGAGGGTTTGACGTGGTTTATGAATATAAATGTTTTAATAGATCTTTCGATATTTTTATATTATTATTTATTTCATAATTTTTGTTGATCGTTAGATTTTAATATGTAAAATCATGAAATAGTTTCTACGAATTTTGTGTATTGTATAGGAGTTTTGGTTGTTATAATAGATTTTCGATATTTCATGTTATTAAAAATTGTAGTATTTATTTTTATACTATTATCTTATTTTTACCATTATCAGATTAAAAAATTCTTATTGTTTATTTATTATGATATTAATTAACTATTTATTTATTTATTTTGTGATATTTTTAGAACGAATGTATTGATATATGATAATTCATTAGTGATACATCAACCTTTTGATTTCTTATATAAAATTGTTATTTCATAGTTGATGACAATGACTTAGATATTTTTTAACAAAACATATATGTTATTATTTTACCTACACAATTTTGTTACTGCGCAACGTGCGAGGATCGTCTACTATATATATATATATATATATATATATATATATATATATATATATATATATATATATATATATATATATATATATATATATATATATATATATATATATATATATATATATATATAATGTTAGGGCCATGTAAGACAAGAGGATTTTTTGAGACATGAGGACTTGTTTCTCGCATATCATCTCAGGTGTCAACAAAAAAAAATTAAAAAATTCAAAACAAATGAAAATTTTTGAAAAAAAATATATTTTTTTTATTTTTTCGTCACTTTTTATCCAAAATAAAATTAAAAGATCACCGTTTCTAGAATATATTATATAATAATTTATTAAAATATTACTCATGTATGTACTAATATATTAGAATATTTGATAATATTTATAGAATATTACACGTACTATTATTCTAATAATGTATATCATGAATAATATTCTGGTTAGAATAATGTAACGTGATTATTGCTATTTTTTCTTAACAATAACAATCTAGTCTACGAATGACGTCTTATTGCTTATTTTCTAATAACGAGTTGATGAATTTTCCCAAAAAAAGTATAACGAGCTAACGGCCTTTCAAATTGAAATGTTTTATTACCCACCAAAACCATCTCTTGTTGTTTTTGTATAGTGTGTGTTTATATGGATATTACTATGTAGCCTTTTGTTTCATGTGTGGTACCAATTATCGGATATTCTATGTTTAATAATCTTATGCGCATCTTAGTACATGCCGATAGTCACCAAGGGGAACTCTGGGGAAGCAATAACTTTGTATTTTCATTTGCTTTTCGGTAGTTGTCTTTATTTTTATTCTTTCTACTTCTAAGATGACATATTTAAATATAAAAGGAACTATTATTTATTATTAAAATAAATTACAAAAAATTACTATGTTTTACATAAAAACTTGATTTTAATACTGTATTTATTTAATTTTTTTGTAATTAAGTCATTAAGTTTTCCAAATTGTTGCAATTTGAACCATTTGACCGATCATCCCGGTTGTCAACTGACGTGGTATGGTGATATGTCAGTATTTGATGATGTGATACTGATGTTGCATAATGATATTTTCTATTTTAGTTAAAAGAAATTTATTTTTACATATTTGATTATTAAGATAAATAATGACTCAATTAACAAATTCACACACACACACACACACATACACACACATACATACATACATACATATATATATATATATATATATATATATATATATATATATATATATATATATATATATATATATATATATATATATATATATATATATATATATATATATATATATATATATATATATATACAAGGGCGGATTCAAGGGGGTTCCAGGGTGTGCCCTTGCACCAGCTCAACTTTCGGGTGACTCATCATATAGTTCATACTCTTAGCTTCGCGTGGATATATAATTCGTCTTCTAATGATTTTTCCTTGATTTGATATGATTTTTACAAGTTATGACCACAAAACAGACTCACCCAAAATGATCAGTGAGAAATAGATCTTTTCATACTACTTATGTTCATATTCAACTTTCGGGCTCAACTAACCAAATATACTAAACTCCAATACGGAACGTTTGGGACCAACCTCAACCTTATACGACTTTTCTAGAATTAGTTATGATTTTTACAAAATAGGGACAGATTGCAGCAAAATCAGAAAAGTTTACCAAAAGATGTTTAAGCTAGGGTTTCTATCCGGGAAATTTTTTTTTGGATGCACCCCCTAGTAATAATTCCTGGATCCGCCACTGTATATATATATATATATATATATATATATATATATATATATATATATATATATATATATATATATATATATATATATATATATATATATATATATATATATATATATCATAATTACCACTTTTACTAAATATGTATTTTACACTTTTAATATAATCATATGTAGATAATATATATAATCATCATATATCATCTTACTTTCAAATTAATTTTTAAAAGCATGATTTGAATTTTTTTTCTTTAATTATTATTATATAATGTATTCAATAAACGTATATCATCTTACTTGTAAAATATTGTATTTGTATCATTAAAGAACTAAATAAAATACACTATCATTTATAATTGTTGTTTTAAATTTTATTTTTCAAAGAAACTATGGTTATGTCAGCGTCAAGTTAGCGTCACATCACTAAAGACTGACACGTCGTCATGTCACATCAGCTGGCAGCCACTTTGACCGATCAAATGGTTAAAACTGCAACAAATTGAAAAACTTAATGAATTAATTGTCAAAAAAATAAACAAAAAAATAAATACGGTATCAAAATCAAGATTATATGTAAATTTAGTTAATTTTTTGTAATTTACCCTTAAAATAATTATTTTATCTATGACTTAAAAAATTGCTTACTTGCTTGTATTATCAGACATGATTACTGGTCTAAGATGCTCTCGAAGCATGTCTCAAAGTATTCGACCCAAAATTAGCTAAGGAACATAAATAGCTTGGAAACGGATGACACGTTTAAAAATTAAAAAATGGAATAACGTCTTTGTTTTTGTTAAAACTAATCTGTATTGTTTCATAAAAGCTATTGAAATTTGCATATAATATTTTTCAAATAAATAACTCTATTACAAATTTTTCTATAACAGTAAAACCTTAACCAACCAAAGGATATATAGCTCAACGATGGAAAGTTGTCTTTCAACTAAATGTTAAGGGTTAAAGTTTTCTAAAAAAACTGTTGAAATTTCTAAGAGATTAAGATATGAAAAGGGAAGTAAATAACTTCAAGATAATTAAAAGATAATCTAAAAGGCTATAAAATTCATAACAAAATAAGCTTAAAAATAAACCAAAATTAGTTAAAAATTGTAATTTGTTGCAAAATTAAACCAAAAATTTGTCTCCATGTTGCACGCCAACCGGATGTCCATACCTTTCAGATCCGTGGGTCGGTCCGATATGATAACCCATCTTATTTGTAATAGTATACCCGAGACAAAACACCCACGAAATTATGATAGTGTTGATTATAAAAGAGGAAACCAATTAACAAGGTTATAAAGTATCTCCAACCCACATCTAAGTTATTTTATTTTTAACTCTATTTTGCTTCAACCCAACTCTATAATCAACTCTATTTTTGAGTATTTGAATAGTATTACTCTAAATATAGAGTAATATTATTCATTTACACCAAAAATAGAGTTAATGTTTCCCTTGTCATATTAGTCCTCTAGTTTTTATTTCTATACATTTCTAGTTTATTTAAATATAATAACAAATATTTACAATCATGTTATATATTAAATGATATTAATTAATTATAATTATCAAAATTGAATATTTATATATCGAATTCATATAAAAGTTTACGTATATTTAAAAAAATTAAAGCACGAAACATATTTTATAAAAAAACGTACAAAGGACGTTGAACGTGCATTTGGAGTTCTCCATTCACGTTTTGCAATTTTTAAGGGACCCTCTCGTTTTTGGAAAAAATATGTATTACATGACATAATGACTACATGCATTATTTTACATAACATGATAATTGAGGATGAACGTGATTTTGACACACCAATTGTAGTTGCGAGAGAAGTGCCGCCGATGGAGGTTGACATGACGATGGATGAAGATGGTCGATTCCAATAATTTCTTGCTCGATATAAATGTATTAAAAATAAAAAAAGCTCACTTCAACCTTCGGAATGTGTTAGTCGATCATTTATAAGAAATTTATTCGACCGTATAAATATATTTTAACTTTCTCAAATATATGTGTAATATTTCTATTAAATGCATGTATAATATTTATTTAAGTGTGTATTATAAATGTACTTTTATTATTTAATAAATTTTGTATTAATAAAATCATAATTTCTTCAAATTAATTATATACGAATAAATTAGTTTGTTATTAAATTTTTGATAAAATATTTAGAATATTATTACAATAAAAATATAAAGTAATTATATGTTAAAAGTTAATAAATAGAATGGGAGATATTGACAATTTTTGTAAATGAAAAAAAAAAAGAATACGCTAGGAATATACCTTTTAAAGGAAAAATAGTGTGAAAAATAGAGGTGAGTTGGAGATGATCAATTTTTATACCATTTTTTACTTCAAAAATAGAGTAAAAAATAATGTGAAAAATAGAGGTGAGTTAGAGATGATCAATTTTTATACTATTTTTTACTTCAAAAATAGAGTAAAAATAGATGTGAACTGAGATGGTCTAAGGGCATCAACTTTTTATAGCTTTTAACTTCCTAACATGTCATTGTTTCCAGCAAAGTATTGATTTGGTTTTAATTTATCTAATATTTTTTGGAATTCTAAGTCATCGAACTCTCATTTTACCTGTTAAAATGAGGAAACACCCCATTTGATATCGGTTTCACCGGTCACACATAGTCCACCTGGCTTTTTCCAATTCACCGATGAAGGAAGGCCAAATGAAATCTGAAACATCGAGCACAACCCTCATGTTTAGTTGCCATCATTAAGTTAGGAACAACAGACTACCGGTGATAAACCGCATGTCACACTATGGCTTTGTACACACCGTCTGTCACAATATAGGAGCTGGCTATGCCCAAAGTCGTTACCTTAATTGCAAGGAGGGGGAGTATTTTCCTTCTCAACACCTAGAAAATCTCAAAGCATGGCAATCGTGCTTAAATCCATAGTCGTTTCAAGAGGCAAAATCTTTGAATCTTTACTAGAAGGTCAAGGCCTCGACATTGACACCCTTGAAAAGCTCAATCGAATAACCCCGTAAAAAGAAGAAGCAACAATTATTCTCGAATTCAAAGGAGGCATCACAAAGGTAGTCGATGTTGAATCGTTCCTCTATCATATCCTCAAATATGGTCCTTTGGCTTTCACTCGATTCAGCATCATGTGTTCCTTCTGATGCTCATTACGATAACTCAATAACTTGTTACAATAACTCATTACGAAACTTAAAAACAGCGTGTGAACAACTTAAAACTCGAGGGCTCTTCGTTAAGCTTTTAGAAGTTGTTTTAAAATTCGGGAACCGGATGAACACGAGAATGGCAAGAGGGAATGCTCAGACGTTGAAATCAGTGATGGAACGATGACTTTGTTCCACTTTGTCGTCGAGGAAGTAATCCATCTAGAAGAGAAGCGCTGCAATATCAAAAGAAGTATTGGTGGCTTAACTAGCAATACATTTACAGAAATCATGCCCGGTTAAGAAATCATTTAGTGGAAATCAAGAAGAGCAACGGGAGAATGTGACGATGATAGGAGAGAAAGGTGGTTAAGTGAGAGAAATGGCAAGGTTTGCTGAAAGAGCAGAAATACATACAGATTGAAACGTTAAAAGAAAGAAGAGGAAAGGGTTATGGCGGTTGTGAAGACAACCAATGAGTACTATCAAGCAAGGATTTTGAAGGAATTCAAATTGTTTGTGATAAGAGGTTTTCTTGAAATCGTTGACAAGGCTTGTGCTGGTATTGCTATTAGGGGTGCAAATGAGCCGAGCCGGCTCGTGAGCTACCCGGGACCGGCTCGATAAAAGCTCGGCTCGGGACCGATTTTAAACGAGCCCGAGCCGAGCCCGAGCTTAAATATAAGGCTCGTTTATTAAACGAGCCTATATATATAATATAATATTTTATATATATATATATATATATATATATATATATATATATATATATATATATATATATATATATATATATATATATATATATATATATATATATATATATATATATATATATATATATATATATTCCTACATTAGAGTAAACGAGCTTGTTAATGAGCTCGAGCCGAGCTTAAGCTCTTTTAGGCTTGTTAAGAATTAAACGAGCCGAGCTTAAGCTCGTTTAGGCTTGTTAAGAATTAAACGAGCTGAGCCCGAGCCCGAGCCGAGCATGTGTATTTCTTAACGAGCCCGAGCCGAGCTTAGGTCCATAAAGCTCGTAACGAGCCGAGCCCGAGCCGAGCCCTATATATTTCTTAACGAGCCCGAGCCGAGCTTGGTCAGGCTCGGGCTCGGCTCGGCTCGTTTGCACCCCTAATTGCTATAAAATTGCATAAGAACATAATCGGCGGTGGGAATCAAGCCTTCTGTGGAGAAAGGGAGAGGGAGTGAGATTTTAAAATTTTAAAATAGTGTTTAGATCAAAAAGAGATGAAAAGTCTATGTGGACACCAACACCGCATGGACCACTTTGGTTGACCAAAATGTCATATAGATACCAGCTCACCTAGGTCTAAGCAACCGGATGACCCTTTCATTTTGAGGATATTCCTCTATTTAACCCGTAATTTTAAAATTTAAAGAAACGAAATGCAAAAAAATAATAATAATAATAATAAATAAATAAAACTTTAATGACCATTTAAAATCAAAGGCAGTACTTTGTTGGCCAACAATACATTATCCCTTTAGCTTTTTACTATGAAGAAAAAGCTCAAATTGAACAAAAAACATCCTACAATAACACGAGTTTTAGGCATTATAATTTAAACAAAAAGCTTCTAAATTCTAATAGCTTTTAGGAGCTCTTTCCTTTTATGTAATTTCAAATGTATCAAAAGTTTTATAGCTACTTTTGTCGCAAGCTTCTACTCAAATAAAAGCTAGAGCTTCATGCCTTAAACTACCGGTTAGTTTTGCCAAACATACTCTTTAAAAGAAAACCCTAAAAATGTCAACTTTTTGAAACAAATGAGACAAAATATTAGCCAATTAAACCAAATATTAAGCCCAAAATTTAGCTCAATGTTGCAAGTCGGTCACATCCCCTCACATCTACCCGGGCATATACCATCCTTGGAGTATATCACATTTCATTTCTTCAGACTTATTCGAGTGAATGAATTCATTTTAAAAAGTTTCATTCGAGTGAATGAATGAATTTATTTTAAAATAAATTCCCTACCAGCTAAATGAAATAAACAAGCAGCTCCACAGAAAGCTCACAATCCCAAATTGTGGGGCAGTTTCCATTCCATCTTCATAATAAGGAAAATTAGAAGAGATGATTATCAGCATTTTGGTGCTTAAACTTATAGTATACTTCAATAACATGATTTTAAAGATAACAAAATTACTTTTACACTGTTTTTACATCTGTGTATTTTGTAAAAACAGTGCTACAACATGAACAACTTGCCACAACATGCTATTGAAACTGAACATACGCTTTCTTGCTTTCAAGGAGAATAAATACTAAAAAATTATTCTGAATGTATATTAAGTCAAAAAGATAGCTAACAGAAACATAAAAAACAACTCCAACAGTAGATATCATTCAGACTCTTCTGAATACTCACAAACAGGAAGATAATACGTATCTAACTGCCAATATTTATGTTTCACACCCTCCCAAACTTCTTCTCCCAAACAATCTTTAACAGGTAATGGTATAAGTTGTGTTGAATAACCCAAACTCTCAAGTTCTAGTGATACTAGCTGACAATAAACAACATGAAAGAACGCATTACCTCCACAAAGGCCATTGAAGAAGGAGTAAATCCCTCCAGGCTTTAATAGAGAAGGAAGATGTTGGTGGAATTCTCTTAGATCTTCATAGTATTCACCATAAGTATCAAAGAAGATACCATCATAAGATTCAAGTTGATGAACAACATCCTGCCATCGACCAAATACTACTTTCACGTTCTCCTTTTCAGTCCAACCAGAAAGACGCATTCGTTCATAAACTTCAGGATGAGCTTCAACAATGGTGTGTGTAACAGGTTTATACTGTTGAATAGCTGTATCCACGAGGCCCATTCCGAATCCGATGTTCAGGATGTGACCGCCTCTTGAGCAGATTGCTTTTGCGTGAGCTTCCATTAATGGTTTCTCCCATGCCATCATTACAGCTTTGCTATTGGCATCCATGAGCTTGTCTTCGCTGAAACTAACTCTATCTTCTAAGTAGTCGCCATCCAAATCACCGATTTTAGTTTCTCTTCTTGCGATTGTACCCAGGATCAATTCAGCTTGAATCCCTGTGCATACAACGAACAATTCGCTAAAAGATCTTATAAACAGCGCTAATTTTGATTAGATGATTAAAAAAAATACAGCAATTAGCTTCGTGAGAAACAGAGATGCGTTGGTAATATGACGAAGTACCAGTATTAAGCAGTATGTCGAAGGCATCCTGGTGACCGGCATCCATGGCGAAATCTCCGGCAGAGAGATTGGAAGGAGAGAGTTCGTTCCATGGAGCACCTGCGTCGAGCAGGGCTTTTACCACATCGGCATGCCCGTGCTTGGCAGCGAGCATTAGAGGCGTGAAACCGTCTTCGTCGAAGTAGGAAACATCAGCTCCGGATGCGATTAGCGTTTGCACTTTCTGAGCGTCTCCGTTCCTCGCCGCCTCGCACAGTAGCCGCTGCTCGTCCTCCGACATTTCAGCTATACGTGCTCACCCCCAGTGTTTTGCTGCCTTCGCTTTATTGCTAAAACCCTAAAAGATGTTTTGTTTTGTCTTTGTTACAAACCGGAGGTGCACCCACACAATATTTTGGGAAGTCTGAAAATGATTAACGCTGTGTTTTCGAGTTTTAGCAAGGAGAAAAGAAAAGAAAAGAATGAGAGAAAAGAAGGAAAGGGAAAGGAAATGAAAGTTATATTTTTGTATTCCCGAGTCGAAAAAAATTAAAGGAAAGAAACGTTTTATGTGTTCTCAAGTGGAAAGAAAGGGAAAGGAAAGTTATAATTAAGTGTTATTTTTACCAGTAATTTCATTTCCTTCAAAATCCTTCCAAATTGGAAGGAAAGTTAGGAGAGAATATTAACCCTCCAATACCTTTATTTTCTTTCCACTTTCTTCCGTAAAAAAACTCGGGAACATAAAAAACAGGGCCGCCCCAAGGGATGGGCGACCTGGGCTACGGCGCACGGCAGCAATGGGCTGTTGGGCATCAGATTTTCTATTACCTTTATGGATATAAATAGGCCCAATTTAGTATCATTATGCAAATTAAATCCTGATTCTAAAAGAGCGCCTAGCCAAAAGTCAAAAGTCATTTGAGCGGCTAAAACATACGGACGATGCACACTTCAGTTTTTAGGTTAATGTGCACTGTGCACGCCTAAATCGAGGAGTCTGATTTTCTGATCGACTTCTACTTTGGTCCCTAGTCGCCTTTTGATTTATGTTTTGAGCCCTCCTCTGATTTTTTATTTAGGTTTTGAGTTCTCCTTCCCTGATTTTCAGTATTGAGTTTTTCTTCTCGGCTTCTCCCTTCGTCCCCTATAACCTGATTTTGGTTTAAGTTCTAAGTTGTTATTCTCCTATATATATTTCTAATGGCTGGTTATAATGTCTAGATGTGATATAACTGCTATTTAACACAGTGAAGATTTGTTTTAGAATTTATGTTGTAAGAAGATTAAAAATTTGTTTGTCATGCTTGAAGATGTGTACGCATGATCATTTATACTGCTTCAAAGAGGTATATCTTTCGTTTTAATCAATTTTAGATGACATAGACTCTTTTCTGGTCTCTCTAAGAAAATCCAATAAAGGTTAATAAATTGTAGCATTTTAAAATATGACAATCTTGGCTCCACCTAAACATCATATTGTTACCGTTGTTGATAAAAAAATAAATCACATATCGGTTGTTCATTTGCAATCAATTACTGTAGATGCAAAATTCATGCATGTTCCCTGGTGCATTCTTGCATAATCTGTTTCTTCCTCTGTTGCTGGTTACAAGAAAATGTATTATATTATTTTGAAACAAAATATGATAGAGATGGTAATGAGCAAGGGCAAGAAACAAAAAAAATTGAGAGATATCAGTACATAGAACACAAGATGGGGAGACAAATAAGAATTTTTGAGAATGGTTTACGCTAATTATCATGCCTCTTTTCACACTCTAAGCTAATCAATTGGAGATTTCGTTTCCATGAGAGGATAGATATTTTTCTTTCGATAGATATACAAAAATATCCATTTGTGTAAAGTTTGTAGCTTTTAGCATGTGTAAGGTAAGTTGATTAACTAAAAAAATGTGTTAAAATTTTGCTTTAGTATATTATGGCTTATATTGGTTCGTTGTTGTTTGACAATATAAAAATGGGGCATGACAACGTTGTTTCGCCCGGGGCATGAAAAGCCTTAGGACCAGCCCTGCATAAAAACTTTTCTTTTCCTCCCAGTTCCACCCAATTCTCTCAATTTCTCTCGTTAAATGAGACTGGGGAACATAGCATAAATGGAAAAATAACATTGTACTTCTTTAATTCCTGTTAATTCGTAGTAATCGGATAGAGTTGAAAGTATAATATTGTAATAACTAAAAAACTGAAAGTGCAATCCTTTGATAGGTAGATTTTTCAAACTATAATTGTTAGTGATTAGGGTTAATACCCATTAGGGTTTAGGTAAGCCCGTTAGGGTTTAGGTTTAGCCATGAGCCCCCATTTTGTATCCCTATTTATATGGGGTTAAACCCTCAATATTAATATCAAGCATTCTATATTCTATCATGGTATCAGAGCCAGTGTCTCGCACTCTCGTAACCTCATCGAGCCTACGTCTCTAAGGGGGAGTGTTAGTGTATCACACATTGGTGCGACACGGTCTTATAAGTTTGTAAATATTTATGAGAAAAAAAAAGAAAGGGAAAAATATTGAAGCCACCTCCGACGACTAGGTCGCCGGAGGTGGAGGTCGGCGACGGGGGGTTGTGTTCAGCGGTAGGATTTTAACCTAGAGCTCTGATACCATGTAAATATATGTGGAGCCCAAGAGTGTCTCTCCAAAAGAGCCCTTGTGGAGAGAGGGGAGACTCCAACATATATACAGACTTATAAGACCGTGTCGCACCAATGTGGGATACACTAACAATAATGACTACATAAGAAAAAAAGTTTAAAAGAATAATGATGTAATAAAAAGCATTGAATGTAGGATGCTATGGAACATAAGAAAAAGAGAAACTTGGTAATGGTTCATTAAAAGAGCCTTGATTTAGTAATTGTTAATTTATCGTGGTTATAAGTTACCCAACCAAGATAAGAAATCAATTTTAAGGAACTATTTCATTCACCGTGTTGAACCCAAAAGTGACAATGCGACGAGTAATGAGACTTCGGTTCTTTTGGGTGATGTGAAGCGAAACGAATGATTAGATGTGAAGGAGGTCGGTCATGCAAAGTGTTTTGTCAACCAAAGCTCAAAGTCATGCGAAGGTGTTATGTGTCTCGTTATGAATGATGTTTTGCACATAGTGCAAGTACCTTTGGGTACAATATTTTGTAAAGTTGGATACATATTAGGAGACATGTCAGCTCATATCCTTTATCAATGTACATTGTGTATTATTATATTTGGATAAGGTGTCTTCATTTCCTTATAAATACTCAACTTGTAATATGTATTACTATATCATTTATCCCATTGTGAGTCGGTTGTAATACTTCACTAAAATAAATATTAACATTATTCACATCATATTTATTTATGTTCATACTTATCTTTAGTTGTTTACTTTTGTCTTTACATTTATCGTGTATATAGTGGTTTGATTTTGTTCTTAAATATTTCGCATTTCACTTATCTTTATGGTTTCATCAATTGGTAGCAGAGCTTGGGTAGTTGGTCTCTTTTGATATCCTCATATTATCATTGCTAAAGTTAACCAATGTTACTTTGCATTTATGAGTCTAAACTGAGAGAATCTCACTTATACACCACCATCACTCCTTTTTTAAACAAAACTAAGTGTTTAGAAAATGACAAGTCATAATTTAAACAGCGGCGTGTACACGATAAATGTCTCTAATAACTTGGGATGTTTAACTAGAGCTCTCATACGGGTAGTAGATGAATATGAACATTGTAAAATACGAATGAACAATCATTTAGAAGAAAAGGAAATTATATTTAGAGGTCTGTAGTTGAAAGTCCTCACATTGTAGTGGGTGAAGCAATTGTCTATATGACATCGTCGCTGCCACTCTTGGTGGTGGATGTAGGACATCACCACCGTGCCACTGACCTAGACCTTGAAAAAAATAAACAATGACAAGATTCCATAAACGTAACTCGTTTATGGCATTCCTTCAAATGTATTTGAACATATCAAACTTTTTCAAACTATAAAAGATATTTGGACCACACTAGAGTCTCTGTTTGAAGGAACGTAGAACTCTAAGGACAAAAATTGATTAAGCTCTTAATGACTTCAATAACTTCCACATTATTCCAAATGAAATTTTAGAGGCTGCTAAAATACGTTTCACTCTCATTCTAAACCAACTTTCTAGTGGAGACATTATTAAAACAAATCTTGAATTAAATTTGAAATTTCTTGATGGGTTTGGTGAAGGGTGGTTAATGGTCAAATTTGTTTTTCAAGCTAATGGGAATCTTAAAGAAAATCAACTTGATTCAACTCTATGGAGAACTCCAAGCACAAGAATCTACCATTGCCTCTTAATCTTAGAGCATGTTTGGTTGTGCGTTTAAAAAGTGCTTATGGGCTTTTTGGCTTTTCAAAAAGTCAAAAAGCTAAAAAGAGTGTTTGGCAACCAAGAAGCACTTTTTAAATCAGCTTTTCAATACATGGGAAGAAGCTATTTTCAAAAAGCATCAGATATGTGACTTTTCAAAGGGAGAAGTGCTTTTCAATTGTCAAATGACCATATTACCCTCAAACAACCACCTACCTTCATTACTCCTTACGTGAAACATATCTGCAATCCTCCTCCATCGCATCCCATCCTCCGTTCTTCTCGCATCCATCTACAATCCTCCATCTCCGGCGGCGATCGCTCCGACTACCGCGTCTCCGGCTACCCTTCTTCTCCGGCGTCCGTCTCCGGCTACCCTCCAACGGTCGGTAAGTTTTCTCCTCCCTCCATCGATCTGCATCTTGTTCTGTGAATCTGCATATGTGGTTTTTCCAGATTTCAACAATCTCCATCGATTTGTTTCTATATTTGTTCCGGATTTCAACAATCTCGAAGCTGCTACTCGATTTTTTGTGTGTCAATTTTGATTATTCTCTAGTGACGATGATGATGATATGAGGAATTCAATTTTGATTATTCAATCTTGATTTTTCCGATTTTGTTTGCAATTGGTTACTTTCAAGAGTTATTAATAATGTTAAATTCGCATGTGTTGATTTTGATTTGAGACGTTTTGGAAAAATCATGGAAGAAAAAGGTCAACAGGGAAAAGATCGAGTCTCTCCTGCTTCAATTTCAACTTTGCCCTTACATGGTTGGATGTATTCCTTGCTTATTTACGAAATTCTTTGTATTTTTCAAGTAATAATGTTAAATTCGCATGTGTTGATTTTGGGGAAAATGATTGATTTCGATATCTCTTGCACCATCGTTGCTATGTTGTTTGCGTTATTGATTACTGTCGTAACATGAATTTTACTTTGTGTATGTAAAAATATCCTTTTTGGTAATTTTACATATATAAAAGCTTATCCAAACACTTTTTCAACCTCCTTATCAACTTTTAACTTTTCCCACCACATAAGCTTATCCAAACACTTTTTTAAAAATTCCTTTTTGAAAAGCCAAAAGCTCATAAGCACTTTTGCCTAAAAGTGCTTATGAGCTAAATAAGCTTAGCCAAACAGGCCCTTAGAGGCTTGGTTGACATATCGCTCTCATCGCAAGTAATATGAACAGTTGAACTATTCCTCTAATAGATGTAAATAATAAGATGATTATTAATGTGGATGAAAGATATCTGATGGAAGAAGAAGAAGATGATGACACATTCAAACAGGAGTATGTGATGCTCGTTCAAAAGACCACTCATTTTCCCTATAAGCATACTAATCTTGTCACCGAAAATTCAATTGTTCCAAAATCCGATCTAGGTCCAGTTGTTTTAAAGTATGTCCCAATTAGGAAAAGGCCTAGGGACAAGGTGCCTTGGACGAATGACAAATATGTGTCATCCAAACCCAAAATTGTCCAAACCTTAATTCTTGCGGACAAATTTCATTACTAGATCAATGAAAAGACATTAGATAACAAGAATTGTGCATAATTAGGACGATTTGAGAATGCGTGTAGACATGCATCTGTTATAGGGATGAGACACAAAATACTTGTGTATCAATGACAATGTCCAATCTCGGTTGATTGTGAACATGACTAATATATGGTAGTGATAGAATACGATGGGGTGATGGTGTGTAGAATTAAGTAAATTATGTTGGTTTTCATAGGTGAACAGTTGGTAAATTAAAAAGGTAAATATTTTTTTATAAATATTGTGGTTTAACGGCTAGAAGAAGGTTATTGGTTGTGGTGTGTCATGAAAGGGAGCACGGTGGAGGACGGTATTACACCATGCAACTAGTAAGGGAGCTTCAAGGGAAAATTGCATCTCTATCGTGCAACAAGTATGCGAGTAATGTGGTTGAAAAATGTTTAAACGAATCAGGAGAAGACATTTCAAGTCAAATCGTTATGGAGTTGATCACAAGTCCGAATCCTTCGATGCTTTTAATTAACCCCTATGCAAACTTTGTCATCCAGTCTGCGTTGACAGTTTCGACGGTTAGTTGTTTATTTAAATCTCAGTCTTGTGAAGAACTGTCTGAATATGAGTAAATGCCTATTTGACCCTTCTCAGGGATTCGTGTACGAGTGTCTATTGGAGATGATCTCAAACAATATGTCGTCCATGAGAAGCAATCTTTATGGTAAAAAGATATTGGCATGGTTTGAAAAGAGAAGGATCATTGCCATCTAAAGAAGTTGTGAATACTTGAAGATCAAATGTAGTTTATAATATCAATGTGTTCTCTAGTATACATGTTATGTGTGTTGTGTTTGTAGTAAAATTGTTGTCGTTGTTTGTTTTAAGTGTAGTCTTAAAGTCAAATTAGGGAATAAATTCGTAGTTGTATACACTCCATTCGGTTTAATCGTGAAGGTGGAGTTACATTGTTGTTAATTTGTTATTACATATTACCAATGGGCTTCGTTTCTCTTAATGTGTGTCTGGCTGGAAATGACCTGTTTCCCTTTATTTTTGCTTTTATAGTGTACGATATTCGGCCGACATTACTAAAATATCAAACTTATACTATTTTAATGATAAGGGTGTTTTAAGCTATTTTACTTTTGGATTAGTTTCACTCTTTCGGATGCTGTTTCTTGATAATTGTCTTGCTTGATTGTTGCATACTTTCTCTGTTATTTTTATTTTTATTTTTATTTAATATTATTTTTTTTTGTCTTTTTTATCGGTGTTTAGGCCATTAAATAACTATTAACTGCATTCTTGGGAATTGATTAAGACTGTGCAGTGCGCCTGTCGTGATGCTTTGTTGGCAAATGATCACGAGCATGCACGCCCAAAAGTAAAATAACATAGAAAGTATGAAACAATCAAGCAACACAATTATCAAGAAACAACATCCGAAAGAGTGAAACTGATCCAAAAGTAAAATAGCTTAGAACACCGTTATCATAAAAATAGTATAGGTTTAAAATTTTGTAAATGTGGGCCGAATATCGTACACCATAAAAGCAAAAATAAAGGAAAACAGGTCATTCCAGCCAGACAAACATTTAGAGAACTGAAGCCCATTGGTAATATGTAATAACAAATAAACAACACTATAACTCCACCTTTAAGATTTAACCGAAGGGAGTGTATACAACTGCGAATTTATTCCCTAATTTGGCTTTAAGACTACACTTAACACAAACAGCGACAACAATTTTACTACAAACACAACAGACATAACATGTATATTAGAGAACACATTGATATTATAAACTACATTTGATCATCAAGTATTCACAACTTCTTTAGATGGCAAGGATCCTCCTCTTTTCAAACCATGCCAATATCTTTTTACCATAAAGATTGCTTCTCATGGATGACATATTATCCGAAATCATCTCCAATAGACACTCGTACACAAACCCCTGAGAAGGATCAAATTGTCATTTACTCACATTCAGACAGTTCTTCACAAGACAAATTTAAATAAACAACTAACCGTCGAAACTGTCAACGCAGACTGGATGACAAAGTTTGCATACGGGTCGACTAAAAGCATTGAAGGATTCGGACTTGTGATCAACTCCATAACTATTTGGCTTGAAATATCTTTTCCGGATTCGTTTAAACATTTTTCAACCACATTACTCGCATACTTGTTGCAAGATAGCGATGCAAAATTCCCTTGAAGCTCCCTCACAAGCTGTGTAGTGAACTCCGGTACATTCAGCCCCAACATGTGTTGCAACACATAGTTTCTAGAAAAAACAAAAAAAAAAACATTCAAGTTTTTAGTAAAGCAAAAAAGAAAAATTTAGACACGACATGACAAGATAAGACTAGTCGATAGAAAAAAGATAGATTAAAAAAAAAAAACTCAGAAACAAAAAAAAGAGATCCAGTTGTCCAGTCTCATCTTGTTCTGCTAAAACGCAGTAATCTGTCATGTGAAACAAATCGGACAAACCCGTAAGGATCTTCAGCTAGATGAATCGCGTCTGCCAAAACCTCAGAAACCAAACGGTTTCTCATTTCTCCATGAGAGCGCTCAATACATGCTTGGAGCACACAACAGCCGCTTCTATCCGTAGCAACTTGAAAACATTTATTTGCTATTTCATTCAAAATAGGCTGCAAAAAGGCGATGTTAATATTAGTTGCTTGAAATTTTTTAATAAGGAATATTAGTTCTCATGGTGAAGAACACATAGAACATCATACTTCGTTGACCTCACTTGGGAAATGAATCAAACAATACTGAATAACATGGTGACCGTTTGGATCATTGGCCAATCTAGCTGCACCAGGGCGGAGGGCCGCCATTGCTAAAGCAATCTGAGATGGGTTTGCCAGGTTTTCTAGTAATTTCTGCATTGCTCTAGTCCTGCAAAATCGACAGGAACATCTTCATATGATCTTTAAGGTTACAGAAAAAATAGCGGAGTAATTGAGCATACCCATGTGGGTTCATACAAACGAGAATCATTTCAACCGGGACATTAGTAAGGGAAAGAAGAATCCTTAATTTGTGATCATCGTTGCACACTGAAATCAGCTTCTGAATAAGGTAATTCCCGAACTGGTCTTTCATCAGATCGTTAATGGAGTCCAGCACCTCATACAGAACGATTTCAATCTCTTCATCTGTTGGGTTTTCGAATTTTGATTGAAGTAGTCGACACCCGTTTTGATCCTTGGCTAGCGAATAGATCATACCTCTTAATTCTTTTAAAGATAAAAAGCTCAAAAGCTGATGATTTCGAAATTTAGTTGAGACGAGATTAAGATTATCATTAACAGGCCTTGAAAAACTGGAGTTAGACGAGTTTTGTGAACAGAGTGAGTGTGGATTGAGCTGTTGCGTGGGGTGCAAGTTAGACCACTGGTCAAAGTCAAACGGCTGGTCAAACGCAGAAGAACGAACCTCATGAAGAACATCTCTGTTGCGCCACAGGGGTTGATGATGTTGATGAGGGTCCACCGTAAAGGGGTGAGTATGGCCCACACCGGAATAAATCCTTCGATGACTGTTACCGGTGTTTACACCACTGAAACCAATATCGCTCCGAAAGGGGTGAACGGAACCCTCGCCGATGCGGATCGGAGATCCAAAACCGCGAAATTCGCCGTGGAGATTCTCCGGTAGGAGCTTGGGGTTGTGGAGGTGGGTGGTGGGGGAGATACTGAGGGAAGAGAACACACTACAGACAGTTTCATCCACATCTATTGACGGAGGAAGATTAGAGGACATCTGATTCCGATCATACCCCGACAAACCACCGTTATCGGAAATAACCCACGGCGAAAAAGACTGAAAGTTAGCTTCGTCTCCGATTGCGTAATGCTGCGGTGGGGTTTGCATTATGTGGGTGTTTCTTTGAGGCTTCATTGCATCATAAATCAACAAACCAAAAAGTTATTACAGACAAAATTTACGCGTTTGCTGTATTGTGAGAGGGTTTTTTATGGGGTTTTATAGTTGGGATCTTAATTTGAAGAATATTTATTGATTGCTAATAAATATCATAATAGCAAAGGGGAGCGTTTCGGAAATTTGGTATACCTTGAAGAATTGGAATTGGACTATGATTTTTGACTGATGAAGTTGGTGTATGATGATGATGATTTAGAGAGAGAAAGGGAGATTTTAGAGAGAGAAAGGGAAGGGGGTGGGGGTTGTATGCATGCAGTAAAGGGAAATATTTTGTTCATGCGTGAAGACGAAGAATAACCAATGGCCGGCGTCTGTGACCTTAAATCGGCAACCTTCCGTTACCGTTTAGTGTGTCCGTTAACGGGTCCTGCCATCTCAATGTGTGGGTCCACATTGTTGCAGAGGAAATATTTGCTAATTATTATTCTATATATTAAATTGCGTGATTTTTGGGTTTGTACAATGGGGTTTTTTTTTGGGCTGTCACGCGGACCTTACCCGGATCCGGGTCGACATCTGGATCTGCCTGATTTCACAGCTAAAGTCCTTCTTCCTTGGCGGTTGTCGGCGTGGTTTCTTCTTTTCATCTCGCTTGCGTTATGTCCTACTCCCTTCAGTCGAATATCCGTCTTGCTGTGAAGTTGGCGCATGGAGATCCTATGTCGGGTCGGATCCTTATTTGGGTCCTGAGGGTTTTATATCCGGAAGCTTCCATCGTCTCCACCTCCACCGACTGCCCTCTCACCCACCGACTGCTCTCTAAGGTTCGATTAGCAGCTTTCGATTTCAGTTCATCTACGATTTCAGTTCTCGATTGTAGCAGGTTCATCTGATCATCTCGATTTCAGTTCACGATTGTAGCAAGTCTCAATTGTATCAAGTCTCGATTGAAGCAGGTTTATCTCGATTAATGGATTACTTAAGCATTGATTCTTATTGAATCTTCATCCCCGATTAATGGCAGTCTCATTCCAGGTCCGATTGCTTCAAATATGAACTTTGATTCTGGTATGAACTTCAATTTCGACTTCTATTGCTTTAATTCAAAATGTTGCAGCATCCGTGGATGAAGGACTTAAACAACTACAAAAGGTTGCATTTCTTACAATTAAATGGTGGTTTTTTATGTATATAATTCAAACCCTGATTTACTTCAATAAGGGCATTTGGTGCTCCTGCAATTGTATTAGCATTAGCTGCACAAGGAACTTTTCGTGGATTTCGAAATGACATCAACTCTCTTCTGATTACTAATATCTGCACATAACGTGTTCGTTGAAATGTCTAAACCAAGATGACTCGACCAAGCCGACATACTATTCAACACCGATGTCAGCAGTGAGGCAACACCAGGTTCTCCTTCATTCTTCACTTGGTGGAGGTAATTCTATGTGTCCTTCATGCAACAGGAAAAGGAAGTTTCAGGTTTGTTAGCAATATATGAATCAACGTCTGGTTTTAATTCGATTTTTTCTTTTGATTTTCATATAAATTAATTAAATTAGAGTATGCTATGTGAGTTATTGTATTCGGCTTTGCTTTGGTATGGACACTATGTGTTTGATGACATAGCTAGGAGACTATGTTGTCGTTCATTTATACAGGAAAGTATCGGAATACTAGCAATAGATGAATCGATGTTAATTAAGAGAAACAAATCTCACTTAGATGTGCTCATGTTTAAGTTGTGGAACAAGGACAGAGTTCATGTTACAATTTATTATTATTATTATTATTATTATTATGCACATCATCTGCTTCATAAAAGAGAACGTTAATTAATAATTAGCCCCTGTTTCCTCTCAATGTTGAACCGTAACCCTATACACCAATCAAACTCTTATATTTGCATGTGAAAGCTTGATTTATTTAACACTAAATATGAGTTTATAGAAACTGGGAGATATTTATATGAAAAAGGATTTTGTTATAAGCACTTTATTCAATTTTCTTGATAAATGGTTGTATTTTGGCTAGATCTGAATCCAAAGTTCAACTTTATGCATTATTTGAGAATTTTTTTTACTTAAATTTAATTTGTTCTAAATTTTGTTGATGTTCATTGATTTTTGTAACGCCAAGACATGTTTTATTATATAATTATAATAAAAGGGAAAAATGGTCATTTTACCTTGGAAGGGTAAATTGGTCTTTTGGACAGAAAAGTATTTGGTTTGAAATAATATTTTGAGTTTTGGACTTAAAATGTTATAAAAACTGAATTTGGGTCGTTTTACCGAAAAAGGGTATTTTGGTCATTTGACCATGTGAAAGACCAAATATGAAAATATTGTTGGTTGTGGCAAAAATGTAAGAAATGAAAGTTTTATTGTAATAAAACTTGATTTTGTGGTCAAAGTTCAAGAAAATGAACTTTAGGACCAAAATTGTAAAATTTTGTGGTATAAATAAGAGAGAGTTGACTCTCTCATTGACTAGCCAATTGTGCAGCAACGGGAGAAGAATTGGAGATGCGATTTCAGCAAGTTTTGAAGGATTGAAGCATGGAATTGGAATCATAGCATGGAATTGATGATTCCTAAGCTTGAAAGGTTAGTTTTAACCAAATTCTTGAAGTGTTCTTGATTTGGTTTTAAAGAACTGAAATTTGTAAATTTCAGTTGTAATTAGGTGTTTAAATGGATGTTATACTTCCATTAAGTCATGCTAATAAGGACTTAGTTCAAGGAAATGGAAGTAGGTTGCCATTTTTGATGAAATTGAGAATTTTGCCAAGAACCCTAAATCATGAATTTGTGTGATTAAGGTGTTTTTTAATGGCTAAAAACTTGTTATTAGTCAAAGGTTTTGGTCCTAGAACAATCCCTAATCATTAAGTCGAGTATTAAGGGCTTAAAATGAGATAATGGGATTTTTAAGCACAAAATCGGACTTCACTGCCTGGAACTGCGACAGGCGCGACGCGGCCCTTGCATTGGGCGCGGCGCGGGATCGGGCAGAAGCCATAAAACCTCCTATTAAAATTTGGTGCATTTTCCAAATTTGATTTTGATGCTAGGCTTATCCGATTGACCTGAAATTTTAAACATAGGTCTAATATGTTGTGAAACTTCATGGAAAATTATCGGAATACGTATACGACCTCCCGAAAGTACTGTAGTAGAATACGCGTATTTCGGGAAGTGTATTAAATTTTTATACCAATGGTTAATGCTTGAAATTGGTCTTATATTAGACTCTTGTGCATTAGAACCAACTGAAATGGTATATTAACCTATAGTCATTTTAAAATAAATGGAATTATAGGTATGGGACAAAATGGTTGTGGTGCACGCAAAGGCAAGAAACAACCGGGATTTAAATGCAGCTAGCATCCAGGTGAGTAATCTCACTGATCCATATATGATATATGATGATTGGACTGTTACAGGTTGAAACTGATCGTGGGACGAAATTGATGGTTCAAAGATACATTTATATAGACAAGACCGGATAAGCCGTGAGTCATTGCGATGACAAGAACGGAGCCGTGAGCCAAGGCAACAGCGGGCTAACCCGTGAGCCATAACTAATTCTGGATTTTATATCCAATGGGTGCGGCCTTCGGGCTATGATTTGGTGCGGCCTTCGGGCTATGACTCCGGTGCGGCCTTCGGGCTATGTCTCCGATGCAGCCTTCGGGCTATGATTTGGTGCGGCCTTCGGGCTATGACTCCGGTGCGGCCTTCGGGCTATGTCTCCGATGTGGCCTTCGGGCTAGGATATTTGGTGCGGCCTTTTTGGCTATGATTTTGTTACAGGTACATGGTGCGGCCTTTTGGCTATGATATCGGGTTATGAAACCCAGCTGGTGCGGCCTGCGGGCTATGAATTATATACTGATAATGTTTTGGTGCAGCTTATATAGCTATGACACAGGGTGCGGCTTATTTAGCCATGATATATGATGCAGTTCATTGTGACTAAGAAATATGGGACAGAAATGGTTAGACATGATTATAAATGCAAATAACTAACGTGGCTTGTTAATTACAGGTCACCATGATTCAGCCTGTAGGGCTACAGAATAGGATGTGAAATCCTAGAGTATATATGGTCAGCCAGTAAGGCTAGAAATTCGGATTTGAAATCCAGACAGTTATACGATTGTATTTTGATACGTGTTATTTGCAGATTTGATTACTCACTGAGCTTTATAGCTCACGATATTTGTTACTGTCCCTGCAGGTTAGCATGATACCGATAGGGGACAAGATAGAGTCCGTGACTTTGAAGTGGGACTCATAGACGCTGTCAGTAGCAGCCCGGCTTTAAAGGAGACATGGTATTTTATACTCTCCTTGATATACTTGTACCCGTTTTTATTAAAATATACCCCTTTGTTATGGTTTTATGTATTGAAACCTTTGTTTAAAATGAAAAATTTTTCAGGGGTGTTTTTGTTTTAAAAGTCGGGTGTTACAATTTTCAGGCTTGATTTTGTTTGGTGATGGTGAATGCAGAAGAAGCGATCTCAAGAATTTGAAGGATAAACAGATTTGGACCAAAAAGAGAAAAAAATATCAGACGTTGAAGCTATTCTTCATCTAGAGGTAGATCATTTTGATCCCTTAAACAAAACCCTCATTGTTAACCGAAAGAGTGTTAATTTTTGTTAGGTTTGTTGAAGATGGGTTTGGAAATGCAAGTTCCGCCACGATGTATGCAAATATTTGTAGTGATAATAGAACACATAATATTTTTTAGGTTCATTACGTATTGGATACGCCGATACACAATAAAGACTAGGTAAAACCTTGATTAAACATTACAACAACTGTTGGATGAAATACCTACATGAAATTGCTTGTGTATGTGTATGCGTTTTTGACTCTGCACAATAACTGTTCAATCAAATGCCTATGTGAAACTTGAGTAATTTGTATCATTGACTAGATATTAGATTTAAATTTTCGATACTTAATTTCTAATTTTGTATTTGGGTCGATGAGATAAAATAATTACTGTTCTTTTGAATGCAGCACCAAGAGAGAAATTATCATAAATGGATTGGACCAAAAGCAATGAATTAGTGAATTAGTTGCACGGATATTCTTGGTGGGTGATAGAGCTTTCAATTGAGGTTGATACCCCATTACAGCTTCCTCAAGGAAAGTATATTTTTGGTGATTTTAAAACACTTCATCTTCCAGGAATCAAGGTATCTATGATTTTTCCTCTTTTTTATATAGTTTACATGGAAAATGACATGAAGATGATTATATGTGTTTTTATAGGTAAATCCTCCAGCTTCAGAGGCACTTACACTAATGCACACAGTTGCTGCAGATTGAGGAATTCTTGCAGTCATGAATAAGGTATTTCAATTTTTTTAAAAATTCCAATATAATTAAATTTTAATTCTTATTCTGGTCTTATTTATTTATTAAAAGCATAAATGGCGTGTGGGAATCATGACCGAAAGGGCTCCAGAGGGTTATCTTGGTGTAAGCCCCGTGTGCATCGTTGGTCTTAACAAGGTTAAAATTCATTAGTTATTTAAAAAAGAAAATAGAAATAAATACCAGCTTTCTAAATTTTTTCTAATTTTCTGATGTTTCGTCTTTCTTTAGAATAAAGGTGAGGAGTTATCTTTGCGTCTTACAACTGATGACCTCAAAGGTTTCAAAAAATATCATTAAGAAGACTCTTTTGCATGAACTTGTAAGTATTTATACAATTCATATCTTTCTTTTTAATAAACGAGTTTTTTTCACTCAAAATCTGTTCTTCCTTTCAGGCACATATGGTTTTCTCTGAACACGATGCAAAATTTTTTGCCCTTGATGAATAGGTATGACATTCAAAATCTAACCAATACAAGATTTTACTTTTAAAAATCTACCCAATAATAGCATTGCACTTTTAAAAGTCTACCGGCTTGTAGCATTTCATTTCTAAAATTTTTCCAAATATTGCATCGTACTCTCAAAAATCTTCTTACTTATGGCATTGCTGCATTATACTTTAAAACATCTACCTGCTTATGGCATTTTACTTTAAAAATGTATGCACTTATGACATTATATTTTCAAAAATCTTCTCTATAGTAGCATTGTACTTTCAAAAGTCTACCCATTTAGAACATTGTACTTTAGAAACGCTACCCAATTATATCATTGTGCTTTAAAAAGTCTACCCAATTAGAACGGCGTACTTTAGAAAACTGCCCAATTAGACCATTATACTTATAAAAAGCTATATACTTATAGTATCGTATTTTCAAAACCTACCCATATCGTACTTTCAAAGACCCGGGGCCAAAAAAAAAACACGTGCGGAGCACGGTCTCCCACTAGTTCTGTCTATTTCATGATATTACTTTTTTGACTTTCGTATTTAATTTTTTTTTTATTTTTAAGGATATTCTGTTTAGTTTCAATTTTTATCACCCTCACATATTTAAAATGACTTTTATACTATTTTATTATATTTAATTTTTTAGTTAATTTAAAATTTATAAAATTTACATTATTACTAAATTAGAAAATGCTTCCACCATTACCACCATCGTGCACCACCATTACTTCCACTGTTCACCGTCAAACACCATCAATATCCACTATTTCCCACCATTTTCGTTCTTCAAACTTCCACCACCATCAAACACCATCAATTACCACTTTTTCCAAAGCTTTTCCCTTTTCAAACATCCATCACTAATCACCTCCACCATCCATGTTATGCCACTGATAAAGAACAAAATTAGCTTCAAAGAACAAAACCAGGAATTTCAATCATACCCAAATCCTCCATGGAAAAAGACCACGTTCTGAATAGATAATGATAAGGTTAAGCCGAATTACGTATTTCAATCTGAAAGCAAAAGATTAAGCCGATAGTGATAAGTCAGACCAGTTGAATGATGTGGGTGAGAACAAGAACCAATTAGAGTAATCAGAACCAATTAGAGTAATCAGATGCTGGAGGTGAAATCAAAGGAGACGAGTACAATTTACAGTTCTTTGTTCTTGATTGTATCCCACTAGAAAAGAAAGAATAAACTTTACCTTTAAACCTAATTTGAAACTGAAATTAGGAAGCTAGGTTGCTTGAGTTCATGTTTCCTAGTCTCGATGGTATTTTTGCTCACCATCAACACTAGAACCCACCACAGTCGTCGAAAATCTCCAATCACCGCCCCAATAGCAGTGGCAGCGAGTTTATTTTTCTCTCGATGGTGTTTTTGCTTACTTTTATTTGTATATTATCATTTTTCGATTCCTAAGAAGTTATTGTATTTATAAGGCAAATTATAAAAAAGTCATTAAGTTTATATAAAATTTTGATTTTGACATTGTATTTTTTTCAATTAAGTTACTAGGTTTTTTCTAAATTGTTAAAATTTTGACCATTTGACCGATCATCTCGGTTGTTAGCTGAGCTAACATGATGACATGTCAGTTTTTGATGATGTAGTAGTGACGTTGCATGATGATTGTTTCTATTTTAACTAAAATTTTATTTTATTTAAACGTATTTGATTATGAGGATAAATAGTAACCCAATTAACAAATTCACTCATATATAAGCTATAATTACCACTTCTGCTAAATATATATTTTACACTTTTAACATAGTTATCAGTAGATTGTATATACAATCATCATATATCATCTTACTTTCAAATTAATTTTTAAAAGCATGCTTTGAAATTTTTTTTTCTATAATAAAATCCTTTATCACTTATAATTTTAGTTTTAAATATTACTTTTTAAAGAAAATGTGATCATGACAACGTCACATCATCAAAAACTTACACATTGTCATGTCATGTCAGCTGTCAACCGATTTAACCGACCAAATTGTCAAAATTGCAACAAAATGGATAACTTAATGACTTAACTACCCAAAAATATAAACACAATGTCTAAATCAAGATTTTGTGTAAACTTAATGATTTTTTGCAATTTACCCTTATAACACATTTTATTTAGGAAAATTAGGACGGCCAGAACCTACAAAAGATGGTCGCAGGAAGGGAAAGTGACCGCCGGCCCCGCCAACACTGTCGGCATCACGACATCGTGCACCACAGTTGGTGGATGGTAGGTAGAGTCCGGATTCATGATGTCGCATAGTTTAGTTTTAAAAAAATCAAAATTTAATTTACCCCTACCCTTATAAATACCTCATCCACCTCTTCAGAAACCACGCCTTCAATCTTTGCTATTTCTCCCAATTTCTCTACAAACATTTTCCTATAATTGTATAAATATATTTTTTTCAAATGGATTTAAGCTGTGGACAAAAATAAGGTTCTTTGAAATAAAAAAACCAGCAGGATGAAGACAGTTCGAATGTTTCCCAACCCCATTGTCTTATTATCCACAATACCAACAAATGTCTGTGCAAGAAAACTACAACTAATTTACACTTTTCCAAGACTACCACCAATTTCCATAATACCAACAAAGTCTCATCCAAGTGAACCCCTCTCAATGTTATGTCTCAGGCACATCCCATATTTGTGACAAGGGGACGATGCGTCAAGCGATGAAACATTTCCAGTCTCCCATACCTGAGGTACCGAATCAAACGATGAAGTCCAAGAAACACTGGAAACTAAACAACCCCCTCCATCCACCTCTCAAGAACGAACTTTTCGCACACGGTTGAGAAGTCTTCCATGGAGTGAGAAATAGAAAGTCTCCTTGGTAAAGGCGTACATTAGTGTTTCTTTTTAGAAATTTATTTTTCTTTTAAGATTTTATTTTTTGTTTGTACTTATGTGTATTTTAATTTTATTTTAATCTAATATTATTATTAATTTTGTTTTTAAATGTTATTTTCTAATTTTGGTTTTATTTAATTAATTATAATATAGGAAAGTTTATGTGATATTAAGGGTTGTGAAAGATGAGTTTGTAGTGGTATGGGTTGATGAAAGATGAAAGTCAGAGGAGAGAAAAAAGTTAATATTGCATGAGGATTGATAGAGTTGGGGGAGTCACAAATATACCCATCAGGGGACATTTAAAGTCTATTATATTTTTTAGATAAATATTTAAAAAGGTTATCAAGAAACTCGTCTATTTGAAATACATAATGACTATTAAAATAAATTGTTGATGATAAAACTATTTCACAAGTCAGTATTGAAACAACCATGAATTTTGAAATACATATTTAGGAAAAGTTGACATGTACTTTTCCATTAGAAGTATTTCAATTTTGAAATTCTTTTTTGTTGCAAAGTTATGATTTTAATTGTTATATTGTCAGTTTCATTAGTATAATCTTATCTTAATATTTTTAAACATCCACCCTCAATCATTTTTTTTTTAAAACCAAAGTGAGATCATTCAACAAGATATTCAGAGTACTTTTATGTATAGAGGGTCGTGCTAGAGAACCAATGACTCTATGTAGTATACAATGTCACATTAGTCAAATTATGGTACGATTTGACTTTAGGTGTGAACTATTTTGGTTTTGTTTTGTTGTAAAATACGACGGATCCGAATTGACTTTAGACAATATTAGCTCAATGCGGAATAGGATCAAAATTATCAAACGGTAATAATCACAACGAAAAATACGAATAAGGTAAATAAAATAGAGACACGAGGATTTACGTGGAAAACCCAAATCGGGAAAAACCACGGGCGGAGGAAGCCGAGAACCAATTCACTATATTTTGTGGTGTTTACAAAATGTTTGGAGAAATATAAAAATACAAAGAGTTTATAAAACTCTTATGTATTTACAAGAGAAGATATGAGAGGTTTTTGTTTTGTTGGTGTGATTTGCATCAATGATCTTCTATCCTTTATATAGGGTTTTCTTCAAGTGTGAATCAAGGAGTGTGAATCAAGAAAAAAATGAAGTTGGAAATGTTGAAGAAATGCAGCCATAATTGTTGGTTTGTCAAATGTAAAAGGAAGAATTTAGTAGCCAATTTGAACAAAGAAAGCTGCATGGTATTTTGTTGGGCAACTAAAATTGACAAAGTTGGTCAATTTGAAAGCATGCATTCACAATCTCCACCTTGACTTCAATATTGAGCAAAGCTTGTATACCCATTTGGTAAAACCAACAACTCTTCAAACTTCAAAACTTCATAAGAAACTTCAATCACCATATAGAGAAAAATTGATCCTGAAAAATGAAATACTTCCTCCACCACGAGCCTAATCAGGCTCAAATGCGATCAGAAACACCCACCAAATCCAAACATGTTTTGAACTTGGCTATTGAAAGACTTTTGGTGAACATATCAGCAGGATTATCATTGGTGCTGATTTTGTTTACTGTAATATCGCCTTTAGCAATAACATCTCTGATGAAGTGATAACGAACATCAATATGTTTCGTTCGATCATGGAACATTTGATCCTTTGTCAGAAATATTGCACTTTGATTGTCACAAAAAACAGTGTTAACAGATAACTTGTTTGAAAGCTCACCTATCAACCGTTTCAACCAGAGGGCTTCTTTCACTGCTTCCGTAACAGCCATGTATTCGGCTTCGGTGGTGGATAACGCTACGGTGGACTGTAACTGCGCTTTCCAGCTAATTGCGCAATCACCCAAAGTAAACACGTACCCTGTAATCGATCGTCTTTTATCCAAGTCCTTTGCATAATCGGAATCCACATAACCAAGTACTCCACTATCGGTTTTGCCAAACCGCAGACATAAAGAGGAAGTACCTCGCAAGTACCGAAAAATCCATTTAACAGCAGCCCAATGCTCCTTTCCTGGATTCGCCATGTATCTGCTCACCATGCTTACCGCATATGACAAATCTGGACGTGTACAAATCATAGCATACATAAGAGATCCTACAGCGCTGGAGTATGGTACCTTTGCCATGTATGCTATATCTTCTTCGGTGGTAGGACTTAAGGCGGATGATAGCTTGAAGTGGGCTGCGAAAGGAGTGCTGACTTCTTTTGCATCATGCATATTGAAACGGTGCAGAACCTTCTCAATGTAGCTTTGTTGAGAAAGGTATAGAGTTCTTGCACTGCGGTCTCGCACTATTTCCATTCCTAGAATTTTCTTGGCAGCACCCAAGTCCTTCATATCGAACTCAGCATTCAACTGGTCTTTTATTTTTTGAATCTCCTTTATATTATTCGCTGCAATTAACATGTCATCCACGTATAAAAGTAGATAGACCATTGAACCATCGTCACACTTCTTGTAGTAAACGCAGCTGTCGTAGGTGCACCTTTTCAGCTTGTGATTGGTCATAAATGAGTCAAACCTTTTATACCATTGTCGCGGAGATTGCTTGAGGCCATAAAGAGACTTCTTCAATTTGCACACGTAGCTTTCCTTGCCAGGAGCTACGAAACCTTCAGGTTGTTGCATATATATCTCTTCCTCAAGCACACCATTTAAGAATGCTGTAGTAACATCAAGTTGCTCTAACTCATAGTCATGAGAGGCAACTAATCCCAACAAGACACGTATTGACGTGTGTTTCACAACCGGAGAGAAAATGTCGGTATAATCGATACCTGGGATTTGACTGTAGCCTTTGGCTACCAAACGAGCTTTATATCTTGGTTTGTCACCAGGGTGGATAGCCTCCTTCAACTTGTAGACCCATTTGCACTTAACTGTCTTCTTACCCTTTGGAGCTGGAACGAGATCCCATGTGCCATTTTTCTGAAGAGATTTCATCTCCTCGTGCATGGCAACCATCCAATTATTAGAATGTTTGGATTGAATGGCCTCGTTGTAGCTTGTGGGCTCCAGAACAGACTCAACTTCATTGGCAACTGTAAGTGCGTAAGCGACAGAATTGGCTTGAACATATCTCTTTGGAGGTACAATCTGTCTGCGAGGTCTATCTCTTGCAATCGAGGGATTGTGAGGTTGGCTTGGAGCTTCGGCTGGCTCACGAGAAGAGGAATGTTGATTATTCGAGGGTTGAGAAACCTCGACACCTTCATGAGACTGGTCCTCGAAAGATGAATTTAAAGGAAGCTCCACCTCCACTCGAACTTTGTCTTTTTCTCCCAATTTTTTATCTTCTTTGGTCTGAACGTTGGTTGTTGAATGGAGCATAGCTTTTTCATCAAAGGTCACATCTCTTGATGTAATGACCTTCATAAGCTCTGGGCTCCACAATTTGAAACCTTTCACTCCTGTCTTGTATCCAATAAAAATGCACTTAATGGCTCTTGGTTCTAATTTGCCATTATCAACCCGTGCATATGCTGGACATCCAAACGGTATTAATTTTGTGTAGTCAGCAGGCTTACCAGACCATAGCTCAAACGGAGTCTTCTTTCCAATAGTACGTGAGGGGGAGCGGTTGATAATATAGCATGCGGTGGAAGCTGCTTCGGCCCAAAAAGACTTTGGTAGCTTCGAGTGAGAGAGCATGCATCGGACCTTCTCCATGATGGTGCGATTCATTCTTTCCGCAACGCCGTTCTGCTGTGGTGTGTGGACTACAGTGCGGTGACGTGTAATCCCTTCCTTACGGCAATAGGAGTTGAATTCTTCTGAGCAGAATTCCAGTCCGTTATCGGTACGAAGGTATTTCACTTCAAAACCTGATTGCTTTTCAACCAATACTTTCCAATCTCTAAAAGTTTGGAATACTTCTCCCTTTGACTTTAAGAAGAACGACCATACCTTTCTTGAGAAATCGTCAATGATCGTGAGCATATAAGAGGCTCCACCTTTCGATGTAACCTTCGCTGGTCCCCATAAATCAGAGTGTATGTAGTCAAGTGGCCCTTTCGTCGTATGTTTGCCACCGATAAAACTCACTCGCTTCTGCTTTCCAAATACACAATCTTCACAGAATTCAAGTTCAGTTGATTTGTGCTCCCCGAGAAACCCCCTTCGACTTAGTTCATTCATACCGTGGTATGACATATGACCGAGCCTGAGATGCCATAGGCGAGAATGATCAACATTGGAGAGGGATTTAGAACTAACCGAGGCTTCGCCAGAAATAACTTGTCCGTCCATAATGTAAAGGTTCGCGGATCTCCGAACTCCTCGGATGACAGTCGAACCGTTTTTCAAAATATGGACCTTCCCGTGTTTGCCGACAAACTCGTAACCTTTTTTCTCAAAAGTACCGAGTGATAGTAAATTTCGCCTAAGACCGGAGACATGCTTCACATCTTCAATTGTTCGAACAACACCATCGAACATGCGGAACCTGACTGTACCATGTCCAATAATACGGCACGAAGTATCGTTGCCCATCAAGACATGTCCTTGGTTAACATTTTCATATGTATGAAAAATACTCCGGTTGGAGCTCATATGAAAAGTACATGCTGAATCAAGAACCCATTCGCTCATGGTAATTAAACCGAAATCCGAAACGGATAGAAGCTCGCCATCGGAACCGGTTTCGGCTACATCAGCTTCTACGGTAGTACCTGCTGGTTTGCCATTCATGGTTGCCTTCTCCTTCTCCTTGTTTTTCAACTTGTAACATTCATCGATCAGATGTCCCTTTTTATGACAATAATTACAATACTTGCGCTTGCCTTTAGACTTAGATCTAGATCGGTTTTGTGAAGAATTACCTCTCTCGTTGGTTCTCCCTCTAATGTTGAGACCTTCGGCTTTTGAATCATTGCTGCTGCCACTAATAATCTGTTTCATCTTTTCTTTTGAATCAAGAGCGGTCATTATCTCATCCAAGACAAGAGTGTCTCGACTATAGATAATGGTATCACGAAAGTGATCATAGGAATCTGGGAGTGATGATAATAAAAATAGCGCCAAATCTTCATCTTCATATTTGACGTCTATATTTTCAAGATTTCCTACAAGCTCTTTAAAAGTAGAGAGGTGATCAGATAAAGAACTTCCCTCACCCATCTTGAGGTTGAAGAGTCGTTGCTTCAGGTGTAGCTTGTTTGGCAAGCTTTTCGTCATTAGTAGCTGTTCGAGCTTTAGCCAGAGAGCCGCTGCAGATGTCTCTTTCAGTACATCTTGGAGAACATCGTTGGATAGATGCAGACGGATCTGCGACGACGCCTTCAAATCTTTCATTTCTTTTTCTTCAGTTGACCAAGTTGCCGGCATTTTCTCCATTCCTAACAGTGCTTTGTGGAGATCCATCTGAATGAGAATATCTCTCATCTTTACTTGCCACAGCGGAAATCGGGTATTCCGATCCAGCAGCGGAATATCGTATTTCACCGAAGACATGATTAATTACTTGATAAAATGATCCCGATAAGCTAATATCAAAACCCGGATGCTCTGATACCAATTGTTGTAAAATACGACGGATCCGAATTGACTTTAGACAATATTAGCTCAATGCGGAATAGGATCAAAATTATCAAACGGTAATAATCACAACGAAAAATACGAATAAGGTAAATAAAATAGAGACACGAGGATTTACGTGGAAAACCCAAATCGGGAAAAACCACGGGCGGAGGAAGCCGAGAACCAATTCACTATATTTTGTGGTGTTTACAAAATGTTTGGAGAAATATAAAAATACAAAGAGTTTATAAAACTCTTATGTATTTACAAGAGAAGATATGAGAGGTTTTTGTTTTGTTGGTGTGATTTGCATCAATGATCTTCTATCCTTTATATAGGGTTTTCTTCAAGTGTGAATCAAGGAGTGTGAATCAAGAAAAAAATGAAGTTGGAAATGTTGAAGAAATGCAGCCATAATTGTTGGTTTGTCAAATGTAAAAGGAAGAATTTAGTAGCCAATTTGAACAAAGAAAGCTGCATGGTATTTTGTTGGGCAACTAAAATTGACAAAGTTGGTCAATTTGAAAGCATGCATTCACATGTTTATTTTGGTAGCTAGCAAGATATTATTAGTAGATAGCCGGATTTTTTTTATCTTTTCAATAGCCCTGAAATAAATAATGTTATCAAGATAGTTGACGACAATGATGTGAGACATTTTAAAGGCGTTGCTTGTGATTTGTTCCCAAACATAGCACCATTGATTGTTGTCAATGGTATTGTCCAAACTAGGTTTTATTTCCCTTAAAATAGATCAGCCGCTTGAAGCACTTTGATCAATAGAAATCAATAGGATAGAAATCGGCTCGGTGAAAATCCTTAGGTTCTGAAAGAAATCAAATGGGTAATATATTACATGTTATGGTTACTAAGGATTTTATGTACGAAACACAATGAGTAACTTTTGTGTGTGTTCCCCCACAAAGTTCTAAGCATACTGGCAATGACTAGGCTATATGAGGATGGTGAATCATGAAACAATTATCAATTTTTTTATGTTGCTTGATGATTCGAATCCACATCCACATAGGGAGCTGTTGGAATATTGTTCAGTATATATGACATAAATAAAGGTAAATTTGAATATCATGTTTTTTGAGGATTTACAAGGTTGTGATGGAGTTAGGATTCAACCAATCCCATAAATAATTAATAGAATCGATACGCAATGAAAAACATTATAAACTTTTTTGTAAACCCCAAAGCAGATCTAATTAGACTAAAATAATCGACTTGAAACGAAAGAAATTTATTGAATCATACATTTTCTTGATAGGGTTCCTTTGGTGTAAGATATAGCAGTCAATATTTATTGCCACATATCCATACAAGCAGTTCTAGATCGATGTTAGGCTTTCAACCAACATATATTGATCTTTCTTTTGTGTGTGCTTGAAGCCGTTGATCTTAAAGAAAGAGCAAAAGGAACCGATTTAGTGAGTTAGGGAGGGAAGGTTTGGCTTTAAATATATGTTTCTTATTTCCATAATGATCAAGCTTGTTTAAGCCAACCAGTTAAGTAACCTGATTTATCGAATTAATTACTTTAATTAATTATTTGACATATTAATTGAACTCGTAAACTTAATTATTGAGTAAACTATTTATTTAATTTTCTTTGATTTAAGAATAAATAAGAATTTTATTTACTTATATATTTTAGTTGATGAATAATAAATTTATCACATAAATATATGATTGTTAAACTGTTTTTATCTCCGGTCTGTAATATCCTTCATCTTGATCAAAGTGTCCTTAGTTTGGCGGTGCTCGCTTCTCAATGTGAAATAACAAGCTCATCATCCACTTGTAAAATTTGAATCCCTATATAACTAACACTTTCATTGAAGGACCCTATGTCCCTAACACCACCTCAAATGTATGTGTTGTCTTTGTTGAAGGTGAAATACACATAGTTGTCAACTTGTGATTCGAAATGTAATTTTTTTACTCAGTGATTCGACTTGTAAGAGTCATGATATTAAAGAAATTATATAGAAATATATAATACACATCTAAAGATATAATATTTATTGAATGATAGTGCATATACCTCTCTTTAAATTATCCTAAATTTATAATATATTCAACTGAGAACAGCATCATCAAATAATGTTAGATATATATATATATATATATATATATATATATATATATATATATATATATATATATATATATATATAGAGAGAGAGAGAGAGAGAGAGAGAGAGAGAGAGAGAGAAATATCTACTTTATTAGTTATTACCCACTGGAAAACAACATTATCTGCTGGAAAACAAGATTACCCACAAGTTATTTGACTCGTCAGAGTCACGAGTTGACTCGACTCGGTTAGAGTTGACTCGTGACTCGTATTTTTCTACCGAGTCACAACAATTTCGAGTCATACTACCAAGTCGGTTCGTTTAGGGTTTAAAATGACTCGACTCGTAAGAGTCGACTCGTGACTCGTACGAGCTTAACAACTATGGAAATACATACTGGGCCATCTCATTCGTATGTGAAGCCTAGTCATTAATATGCTGATAAGGATAATAAGTTAGGAAGCCTAAAAATTTAGGATAGATTCGCTATATATAACAATTGCCTTATGATGTCTATTGTATGGTAGAGGATTAAAAATATATAAAGAGATGTTGCAAGTTCTAAACATAACATATGAAGGCAACATTGAGATTTGTAAAAATCAAAAGTTGATGTTGAGCAGACACTACAAGTTCTTTTTTACAAAAGAGAATAGCATTAGCATGGACTAAGACTCATACCATATTCAACACCTTGCTAAATGAACATGAAGAAACTGGAAGTGATCTACAAGTTTATGGATTCATATCATCCCAATTGGAAACAGGTTTTAATGTGATGAAAGAAATTGACAAAATCCACACTTACAATATGTCAAACATATTTTCCAAGTTTCAACTTTCAAACCCATGAGAAATCGATGAACCAACATCTGACATCCATGAAAAGGCTAAAAAATAACAAGCAGAACATTATATCTCTTGTCTCTCAAAGCTAACCATATGTCACGTACATTTTTATTATGTCGAATTTACCGAAATATAAATAATTGTTTGACATATGACGAGGAGAGGGATTATGAGCATATTAAAACTAAGACAACTCTATTTTTACGGAATTATAAAGGTCTGAAGGAAAAGACTTTGTGATAAGGGATCCTTTAGTTGACAAAGAGAAAATACAGCCAAATCTAAAACATCAGAAGATAAGTGCCTCAAATGCAAAAAGTTGGTACACGTGGCTGCTAAATGTGGAGTGAATGTGGACTTTGATTCTCAGTACATTGAAACCAATGACAACCTTGAAATTTTTTTGGGAGAAAAATCCTTTTTGCTGAAACAGAGAGTAAACTAAATAGTCCCCTAAGTCAACCGGAGAGAAGGAGAATGAGACAAAATATCTTTATCTCTATATCATACTTTAAGAATATACTCAGAATAACAACATTTTTTTCAAGCTCATATATTTGAATGGAAATTATAAATACATGATTATATTTACTATGCATGAGCTTCTATATGTCTAGTTTCATATTATATAATCAATATTATAAATTTACATAATAGTCAACCAAAATGGAACTAAACTACCCATCAACTTCAAACTTAAGCTTACACTCGACATATGCAGTTTTGGAATCCTTATAAAACCAAAAGAATTCATTGTCAATTTCATCATGTATTTTACATCCAATAATCCAGATCTCGTAAATTTCTAAGATTTTAGTGTTTACTACAAATAAATTGGTGTATACATAGAAACAAGAAGTGGAGAGTAGAAGTGTTGAGGATTGATGATTACAAAACAATTTGATAATCTTATAACAGAAGCAACAATAATAGTTTATAATAAATCCCCAAAGTCATAAATACAATTAGAGCACAAAAGATCAACAATTTGCAACTCATATTGGAATTACATCCTCAATGACTGATGGTGTTTGTTGGTGTTGAAGAACCATTATCATAAATTGGTAATATATACATTGATCAATAGAGAGTAAGAATAAACAACTACTAGATAACCAAAAAGATCAAACTAGTCTTTCTTCTTCTTTAGCTTAAGATCAAACACTGGGAAGGAAAGACACAAGCAAAAGCGGTGCTAATACCAGGTAAGTAGAGGAGTATTAGAATTTTATACTATTTCTACTACTATGTAGTTATGACTCAAAAGGCTTCTTTTACCCAAACTCATTAGATAAATCCTAATTAACTAAATGGCCTCTAATTAAATAACCGTTTAGTTTTATAATAAACAAACTATTTATTTATTTATTTTGATTTTGACGAATAAATAATAAATAACTAATATTTAATTATTTATTTAAGTTAGTAAATAGTAAATTTATATACTATAATTATCTATGTTTATTTATTATTGTGTAATGCTCTTTAGTGTGCGACCCCATAAATAAATATATAATGATATATGAAATTCAAATTGTTTATTAATGTAAGTACAAGAATCAAAGCATCACGGTACAACTAAGAGTTCACCACCAATCTCAGTGAGTGGTACAAAGAAGGCTAAGGTGACAAAGAAACCTGTAATACCAAAGGCTTCTGAGATAGAAACTTCTGGGATAGAGACTTTTGATATGCCGAAAGAAATAAAAAACATGCCGTTGGTGATACAAAAAATGTATACACGTTTGATGAGCCGCAATGATCTTGAGGATGGGGTTTATGTTGAAATCGAACCCGGGATCCTTGGTCTTGAGAAAACTGAAACCTACATTTATCCGGAGGAGATTTTACGTTTGCTGAAGAAAATGTGGCTTGATGTAAGCATTATAACCTGGTTTCAAATGTAAGTATATATTAATGTTTTCTATATTTTGTTTTAAAATATTTTAAAGATATAATATATATTGTCCGTTTTCTAGCATATTGAATTCGATGCTAGAAACACGTGGAGGGAATGAAGTGAACAGATGTGCTTTCATATCACCGAGTCAGATTCATGCGACACAATGCGAATCAAACAGTAGAGTTGTTGTAAGCTACCTCATTGATGTTATGCAATTCCATCATGAAAAACAATTTTTTATCGCACCTTATTGGCAAAGGTACCATATTCAACTAGTCATTGTCTTTTATTCATTTATTGTTTTTACTAAACTTTAAACATTACTAGATCACACTGGGTGCTGCTTATTATTTGCCCTCACCAACATACCGGATATATCTTGGATTCACTTAAAAATCCTGATAAAAAACCGGTGGAAAGCTACAAAATCATAAAATATGTTAAAGAGTAAGAAACTTCTTATTTTGGTATTTCTCATTGATATTTCATATTTCGAACTTAACAAATATTGTTTTTTATATTCAATGTAGGGCTATTGCAAATTATAAGAAAAATGCCGACACACCATATCCAATGACATGGACACTTGCTGAGGTAATTAATCATTTTATGTGTGTGTGTGTGTCTATATATATATATATATATATATATATATATATATATATATATATATATATATATATATATATATATATATATATATATATATATATATATATATATATATATATATATATATATATATATATATATATATATATATTTGCAACTAACAAATGCTTTAATGTATATATTTTTAGTGCAACCAACAACCGTCGGGGTGGGAGTGTGCCTATTATGTCATGAGATGGATGCTTGAATTTGTGCTGAATCGACAAAATGAGTTCCCCAACAAAGTAAGGAGTTTCATTTGAACTATTGCACAATTTTTTTTTTCTGTGTTAAACACTTTATTTTATTATTAATAATAATTCTTATTTTGATTTGTACAAAGAACATTTGGAATGACAAAAAGCCTTTTCCGGATTGTGTGTTGAATGAAATCATTGTTACATGGATTTCTAGGTTTGAAATTAATTTCCGAGTCAAATGACCCTCTGAAAGGTTAGTTATTCTTAACAAATGCATGCTTTATCTCCTCTTACATATAAGCATCTTGTTTTTGTAAGTCAATATTAACATTTTTTGTATTAATTCCTGGGTAAAAAAGAAAAGGTCGGGAAACCGACCTTGATATAACTTAGATTGTTAAATTTTGTAATAGGAAGAACCAAAAGTAGGATGCTATTATAAGAAAATAATTTGAAGTATGTTGCTATTTCTTGCATTTGACCTTTTGTTTTCTTCTTATTTTCACATTTGTATTCATTCTTTTTTCTCACTTGCAACTTCTAGGTCTTTTGTCCATCTTATATATTGCAGGTACATGTCTTCAATTATGGAGGTCCTTGTCTTCAATTATGGAACTGAACATATCGGATGAATCTATTTATCATTTTGTTTATTTGATTTTTGTTAAGTAGGATTGAAAACATTAAGTAGATTGCAAATTATGTTTGAATTGGATTTTGTTCATTGTTGAAATACATGCTTAATTATGCTTTTATTGTGATGTTAATGTTCTTATGGTTTGTTTACTAAATACTTACGAATACAAATTATTTATTACTACGTGTTTTTATATAGAGAACCGTATTCTATGTGCTATATTAATGTGTTTTTAGAATACGATTGCTTGATAAAAAACATACTTTATAACAATTTATAAGGAGTACGATTATTTTTATTAAACAGTACTCTATGTGTTCCAATAAAAAGTACGGTCACTTAAAAAAACTGTTTCATATATATTTATAAGGAATGATGTTGTTTACTAGCAACCGTACTTTATGATAATTACAGGGTACGGTTTTGCAACCGTACTTTATTAGCTATTCAAATAGGAGACCCCCATTATAAAATACGGTTGCAAAACCGTATTCTATGTTTCATTTTAACCGTATCCTATGTGTCATTTTGTATATAACTTTATTGTATTGATCAATGTATACACTGATCCTTCCCTCACTAGCATAACCGCTGTCAAGAAGCCGAACAAAATCATATCTGTCATTGCTCTCAACCCATCTCTCATTGATTGTTGCCCAATGCACTAGTTGTAACACCCCAATACTCCAAATAAAAGTTTTCAACCATATTTATAAAATTTACATTACAAAATGAGGTTTAATACAAACTGTTACATCATTCAAAACACTGTTCGGGGTATTACAACTAAGTTACATTACCATAGTTTAAACATACCGCAAAATATAGGTCCCACTTATCGAAGTCTTCTAGCCCGTCCAAAATCCACTATGCTTAATCACCTGGAAACATAGCATTTCCAAAACAACATACAAAGATATGTAAGACATAAAGTCTTGTGAGTAATGTGGAAACAAGTAATAAGTATAAGAGATGAATTGATAACTATATTCTCCTTATCCTTTCAAATTTCAAACAACACTTTCTGCTTTTCATATCTATAAGAGTAAATTTTCATAATTAATCTCCCTTCACAGAATGGAACGAATCCATCTGTAAGGGCGTGCTAAACTCTTCTCTCTTCGTGGCAAAGAACTAATTTAACCACAAGGGCGTGCCAATAAATCTCCCTTCATGGTAAAGAACGAATCTTAACAATAAGGGCGTGCTAAGATCACCACTTCGCGAAGGAAGGTACCGTCCCAGTGGCGTCTTATGACCCCTTCAAGCGGGTAAGGTCCTAGTCCGGACAACTCTTTATAATACGTAACTCTATCACTCATACTCAGTCTACTATCATCTTATAAAGATATTACTCTTAACTATCATGCAAATATGTAAATTATCATCATTCTAATACAACTTATCTTTAACTTTATAGCTTTGAATTTCATATGATATTTCATAATGAATAAAGAAAAGTTATTTGCTATGTAGCACATAAAATAAACACATACTCACCTTAGGTCTCGAAAAGAATGTCTAAGTATTCAACACCTCTTTTCCTTTCCCTTGTTTCTCTATTGCTTGATCCGCACCTATAAAAATTGTTTGTATCATGATATGAACTTATATTTTCATGCTTTCATATCATATTAAACATATACTAAAGATTAGGAGATCAAACTACACAATTAAGGTCATAATGTAAGTGAATTATACAAGTCCAGGCCACACGGGTCGTGTAGAAATCACACGGGTCGTGTTGGACTTCCAGACCTCACTGTTTAATTTTACACGGGTCGTGTAGAACCTACAGACCTTACTGTTTGATTTTACACGGGTCGTGTAAGTCTACACGGGTCGTGTAGAACCTACAGACCCTTCTTTATCATTTCCTGCACAATCTTTAATCCTTGGTCTGAATAGTTCCGGCTCAAAATCGATTCAAAAGACAATTATATTATGATATTAAGAACATTTCTAAACCTCCTATATGACCCTTAAACATCCATAAACATTCAATTCATACCAATCATAATAAACCCGAATTCTAGGGTTTATGAACTCATTTGCCAATTCCTTTGTTCCTAATCGTTCCTAAAGGTGAAGTTGAGTTCCAATGATGATTAGAACACGATTTATAGGTTAGAACCTCAGAACTAATCCTCACTCAAATTCTGAATTTCGTTGTCACCCATTCAATACAACTCAAGATGGTTTGACTAGCTTACAAGGATGAAATTCTAACCTTATTTGACTTGGAAATCTCGATTCCAACCTTGATTCTTCGATTTCTTGCTTCAATTCTTCAGAGTTTCAAGTGTTTGATCTCTTTCTCTTCTGCTGGAGATGTTTCACGAGTTTAATGGAGAGGAATAGAAGCTTCCCTCTATTTAAACCTTTATACTTTTCACAAATGACCATTTGGTCCTTCAATTTCCATTTTGTTCATTTTGGTCTAAAACTTCTAACATATGCTTTAAGCTTTCTATTTCTTTCACTCTTGCCACAAACACACAATATTGTTACGCAAAAGATCATTCATAGGGTCAAAAGACTAAAATACCCTTATTTACAACTTTCTACTATAAATGTTCAAATATAGCAACCAAGTATTACATAAGTTATATTTCTACTTACTTGATATATATTTCCGAGTTTTCACACTAGTACACATCACCCCCCCCCCCTCCCCCCCCCCCCCCTCGATTCAAATTTTCAAGAAATAAAATGAACTCCTTGAACACATTCTTTTGAAATCAACATCCCTCGCAGAAGCTTGAAGAGGGCTAAAGTAGACTAACGGGTTTTGGGGAGAACCCGTCTTCATAGTGCACATGAACGATTAAGAACTCTGAATCATTTGCATTACACAAACTGGCTATTGTCGTCTTTCTTGTAAGATGGTTTGAGTGTGAACTAGAGATTTGGTTTGACTCTAAATTAGAGAAATTAATGAGCCATAATTTTTACGCTACCTTACGTAATGTTTCTATAAGTGTCAATAAATTGGGGTGTTACAGTTGTAATAGCTACGTAAGATGACCTAATATCTACGTAAGTTTTTTTTTTTTTTTTTTTTTTTTTTTGCAATATTACTGGATAAACCTCTTATTCCCGATTATAATTAACGATTTTAAACACTTAATAAATTTAGTGCTATAGTATGCAAGAAAAAAAAGTTTATTAGTAATTTTTTGAACATATTTAGAACATTGTTACCCAATTAAGATGTTGTACTTTTAAATGGGTCGGATTGTAATGGATTGAAAAAATATTTATTCGACTACATACCAAATGGGTACAATGAGTTGTTGAGCAAGTCTATTCGGCTTGTGAAGTAGTAACCATTTGATACTTCTTTTCATCCTCTTCCATGGTCACCACTGAATACACCTCTACCTCCCACCACGCATGCCCCGGTTGCCATCCCATCACCATATCGGACAACACACATCATGTAGCAAAAGTGTCACTAACACATTTATTATATATGTTAAATTTCATTCCTAAAACTCGCATTAGTTGCTGCTAAACAATCTTTTTCACAAGCATATTATATATAGAAGTTATACATCACTCTCATGTTTTTCAACGACAAACATATTGAAAAGCGGGTCCCTATAAATTAGATTTGAGATAGATTACCGACAACGATTGATCGAGTTTTGTATTTAGCCATCAGGGGGTGGGCCTTGGGTGCAGTGAACCCATTTGATTCAGTCATATCCACCAACTCCTCGCTAACACGTTTCCAATCAAAGCACTGAATCATCGACGCCAATGTTAACCCCATGATACGTAACGCCAAGTTCTCGCCGGGACACCGTCGTCTACCGGACCCAAATGGCATCATCGTCAACCCCTCTTTCGCTTTGTTAATATTCTTATTCTCTTTGTCTTCAAACCTTTCTGGTTTAAATTCTTCGGGGCAATCCCATGTACTGGAATCATTCTGTAAAGCCCACACATTCACCAGTAACATCGTACCACGTGGGACATGATAACCTCCCACCATGCAATCTTTGGATGATTCATGAGGAAGAAGTAATGGCGCCGGTGGATGCATCCTTAGTGTCTCTTTCATGATGCTCTGCAAGTATGGAAGATTCGACAAATCTGCTTCTTCGACTAAACGATTGGTTCCAACAAGACGATCGATTTCGTTCTGTGCTTTGTTTAGAACTTCTGGATTGTTAAGAAGAAGTGACATTGCCCACTCCATCGTCTCCACGGAAGTGCTTATTCCAGCATGTAACAGAGCCTGAAGATGTTTTGAAGTTTGTCAATGGCGGATTTATAAGTACTTGTAAGAAACAATTATGATACCTGTGAGAGACTTTTAATCTCTTTGTCTGTGTAGTATTCTGGATCTGCATCTTGTAGAGATAGTAGAACTTGAAGCAATGTTTTCTCCCCTTCGAGAGTAACAGAATCATCTGCTTCACGGAATTCATCGATCCATGCTTGCATAAAGTCATCTCGCCTCTTTTGCACCGCCGCATACTTGTTTTCTAATTTTCCGGCGAAAAACCACCGCAAAATCGGAACCATATCCGTTATATTTGACTGGGCGTTCACACGATTTGTGTCATCCACTACATCACGAAACCTCTTTGCTTCCTCTGATTTCCCGATGTCCAAACCATAATATCTCTTTCCTCCCACCATCCTCGTTGTTACATTAAACACGAAGCTAAAGAACTCCGACCTCAGATCCAATACCTGTTGATCTGGATTTTCACCGGCGGCCAAAAACAAACGACGCGTCAACGTTCGTATCTCATCGAGACGGATGTGAGAGAGCGAGTCAAGGCGAGTGGAGGACAGGATCTCCAAGGCTGAGATACGGCGTAGATTCAGCCAGTGGTCACCGTACGGAGCCCAAGGGAGGCTCGTGTAGTTATACCCGAAATACTTCCCGCTGAGAAGCCGAGGTCGGTTGGCAAAGACGATGTCGTTCTTGGACAGGCATTCTTCGGCGGCCAAAGGTGATGCAACATGAAGAACACGACGTGATCCGAAGCGGAGGAAAAGTATTGGGCCATGGCGGTCGGAGAGCCTGGCTAACGATCGGTGAAGAGGTCTTTTTAGGAGGTGGAGATGGCCTATCAGAGGGAGTATAGGAAAAGGAGTGGGAGGAAGATGCTGGAGCTTGTGAAGAACATGCTTTGTCAGGAGATAGAGAGCAAGAAGGACTGGAATATAGAGATATGTGTTGACTTCGAGTGCCATCAATTTCAAAGTTCGAGTGTAGAAGACGATGAATTAATGAATGATGTTAAATTGTGGTCTGTTCCAAGGATCTAATATGTTTACTCCGTCAACGCTCATTTCTATATTCTAGTCTTCATTCCACCGCCTCTAGTTATACTTCTGACTTTCTGTAATTTAATTAAGGATATGGACCCAAATTATCGCACACGATGCAAACGCCATTAATTATATTCTCTAGAATTTTCGTAAATAGTTAAACTTTTTGAATATTTTTTACCTCGTCTAATTATTTATCTAAACATTAGTTCGAAAATTCAAACAAGTTGTGAAAAAAATATATTTTTGAAATAAGTTTATTTTGTATTTTTCTAAAAGTATTTTAAAATGTAAGAGATATTTAAAAACTCGGTCTTTTCGAATTAGGATTTTATAATTGGACAAAATTCGAAATTTCATAGAATTTCGATGATTAGTATTTTCGACTTAGATAGTTAGACAAAAATGTGAATGTAGTTAAAATTAAATGAAACATGTTTAAATTGAAATGATAGATAATAAAATACAACAAATACTTAAACCTCTTACATAGAATAATAAGTAGACATCTAAGAACCCTAACTCGTCATCGATTTTTCCTTTGGAATTTTGGATAATCGTATAGAAATTTTTACTTTTTACTCGTTGATCTAAACTTGTTTTCTAGGATATTTGTTTGAATGTCACGGAAAATAGATGTTTGAAGATTAGTGCACCAAGTGTATTTGGGTAACCAATTTTCCGTCTAACCGGTTTCTTTGTTTGTTTTCTTGGGTCATGCTTTCTTTCTCTTCAACTTGTTCAATAACACTGTCTCTTTTTCTGATTGTGTTGCAGGCATCCTCACACATCTTTTCTACTTCTCGAGTCTTATCATAGTCTTCATCCCTTCAGGCAGCTTCCAGTACTTGGTGGCGGATTGGAGGAGCTTGAATATGACCCATATATGAGATTTTTAACAAGTCAAACATCATTCAGTAACCTAAAAATTGGTTTGAGAAATGAAATGATATCGAGGAAATTGTGAATTGGGATGAGAGATGTATTGTTGTAGAAAGTTTATATAATGGTGGAAAGAGTGGCAAGTGTAAGGTATGTGAGAATTTTAAACCATGTTAGTTTGGAAGTTTATTCGAGTCGGGTAAGATATCTACCAGAATTAGGGTGGGTATGTATTTTGTAATGTTTACATTTTTTACATTTAAGCATGTATTATGGTTCATACATAAAATAACATACAAGACATGATACCCTCAACTTAATATTAAATCAAATAACCTAAAAAAATAAAATATTAGAATTAATAACAACTAGTGGGGGACCCGTGCTATATAACACGGGTTCGGTCAGGTCATTAATCATCTTATATGTTTTTGTGACGCATTGCACTTTGAAAAATCTAGCAAATTAAAGCATTGTACTTACAATTTTTTTTTGTTATCAGCACATTATACTTTGAAAAATCTACCATATTATAAGAAGGAAATTTGCTTTGTATCGAAGCGGTTGATTTACCGCTGAGGTACTACTACTACGCCCGGTAGCAGGCTCAACCGAAAAGGAAAATTGGGGAGTATGATGGAGTGCAGTGGATAAAGACTGTGCTTTGAACAATAATCCACAAACCAAAATCAGATTAACGAATAGTTAACCTACAAACCAAAAGGTCAAATAGTGTATAGATTTCAGATTAACGAATAATTAACCTACAAACCAAAAAGTCAAAAAAGACGATTCTAATATCCAAATTCTAGCTCTTCAAACCTGCATCAAGTAGAACAAAAGCATATACAATTATTATGCATAGAAACTTCAATTTTACTTTTAACTGATAAATATAAATAGTAAATAATAATAATAATAATAACAAAAGATGACTAGAAATTCGAGCATAACCACCACCGGAAACTGGGCTTCCATATTGTAAAACTCCTTAGGGGTATTTTCGTCAATTTGCAGAGTATCACCAGAAAAAACTTCAAAGTTATCAATAAACCAAAAAAACTTCGGCCAAAACTCTATTAAACTCATACAAGCTATAAATAGCCCAAGTGATATGAATATTCAAAGCCCCATCAAACGAAAACCATCATTAGAACAGGGGAAACTTAGCAATATCAAAACAATAGCCCAAGAAGAAACTTCTAAAATGCGATTACACTTGAGTTTAGTCTCCAAGGGTAAATGTAACACCCCTTTTCTTTTACCATATTTTAATACAAATACAGTTTACTTTATAAACATATTTTACAACTCGTGACTATAAAATAGCCACTTAATTTTTTTTTATTTTACAAACTTAAACTCAAGGGGGTATTACAGACTCAATACAGATACCATAATTTAAACTTACAGCATTTAAACCGGTCCCAACTGCAGTCTTTGCTCCTTTCACCTAAGTACATAGCATTTAAAAAAAATAATATACGTGAGACATAAAGCCTCGTGAGTAATATGGGTTTAGACCCAAAAGCTTTTCTGTTCAAAACTTGAAATATCAAAAGTACATTGCTCAAAACTGACTTATTTCATAAATCCCAAAATAACTTTTTCTTCTTTACTTTCAAACTTTAAAAAGACTTTCTTTCTTAAAACTGCTTTTCTTTCTCATTTCTCGTGACCAACTGAAACTTATGAATTAAGTTAATTAATTCATTCAACTAGCTCCCCTTGCGGGACAGAACAGATCTGCCCACTCGGTTATGCTCATTCTGTCTCCCCTTTGTGACTTGGAACGAATTCAAGCACAAGGGTATACTTAAGCTAGACAACTACTTCGCGACGGGAGGTACCATCCCAGTAGTGTCTTCTGATCCCCCGATTATGTGGGTGATCCTAGTCCGGACAACTGGCTCATACTTCTTTCTTTCTTTAATTCTTACTTCATTTCATCTCAAATTGGTCAAAATGGGACACAATTTGTAAACAACTCTTTCTCAAACATTTTTATAACTCTTTGCTAAAAATACTTTCAAAACTGCTTTTGACATTTTAGTTCCTATAAAGAACTTCTTTCAAAATACTTTGCAAACAATACTTTAAAAATCTGCTTTTAACACTAAGCCCTTGTATAGAGCTTCATCAAAAACTATTTTCCAAACTTTAGTATTTAAATGTATTTGGAAATCTCATTTTTCTGAAAATATCATTTTGCTATGTACTATAGAAAATCCTCATAAAACTCACCTCGATGTAGCTACAGATTTCTAAGCTTCACGTACTCCTTTCCCCTTTCCGTGCTCAACAGTATTCGAAGCACCACCTATACAAGTAGTATATATATAAATACATGCTACAACTAACTCTATGACTTAAGAGTCTCATATAACATAACTACAGGCCATACAAATGTATAACCATCAACAACTCATTTTATAGTTTTTCCCGAAAGACGCGTATTTTGCTACAGTACCCCCGAGGGGTCGTATTTCAGTTCCGACATTTTTGCATGAAATCTTAGGCCATATTGGACTTGTGTTTCAAATTTGAGGTCAAACGGACAAGTCTAACCCCAATTTCCAAAAATCAAAACTCAAAATTTCCCTCAGTATGTTACACGGTCGTGTAACTTTTGCCTTGCAAATTACACGGCCGTGTAACTTTGCAGGCTTTATATAAGTTACACGGTCGTGTAATATTTACTCTGTAAATTACACGGCCGTGTAATGTTTCTGGGTGGGTTTCGGGTCCGATTTTCGAGCTGCAGGCCTCTATTTTGCCCTATTAAGTGCTTAATACTTAACTTAATCATTTACTATCATTCCACGACTAAAACCCTTGTTTTACATCAAGTTTTAAGCCTTGGAATCACTGATTTCAGTTCCAATTCCTTGAAAACCCGTTTTTGATGATTTTTACCAAAAATCCAACTTTTTGAAATTAATCACTTAGGAGTGTCTTAATACATCCTAAGTGATCATTTGGACTTAGAAAAACCATAAGAACCGGTCTTAATCTCATAACCCGTGAATTAGGGTTCTTGAGCAAAATCACCATTTCTTGATTTTCAACATATTCCTTGGTTTAAACATGTCTATTTGATGATTTTGAGCAAGATAGTTTCATTAGAACTATGATTCCTGGGAAATCAGAAGTTAAGACTTGATTCCCGTTCTAGAATTTGGGACTTAGAACATGAAATCTTACCTCACTTGCTTAGAAACTTCAACCTAGGGCTTGGTTTTGGAATTCTTCTTTGATCTTCACGTGTTCCCTTCTCTGGCTCTCTCTTTCGCTCTCTCTAGCTCTCTCTCGTATCTTCTGAAATGTTCCTCAATCTTCTGGAGAATGAGAGTTTACTCTCTATTTTATATTTAAATTTTATAGGGTAATTACACCTTTAGTCCCTCTCTTCTCAACTTTCTTTCAAAAATGGTCCTATGGTTCATAACTTTACAAATTAAGTTTCATTTACTTCCATCTTAACATTTTCTTGACAATTTGGTCATTTTCATGTCAAATGACCATTTTGCCCTTTTTGGCCAAATTCCACTATTCACGCGGTAAAACTCCAAATTTCACATAAACTTTTATTTCTCACTTTATTATTTTACAAATGCATATTATTACACATGATAGTCGTACAATATGACAAAAGACGGTTTTACCCTTTTTTACTTTTTCGCGGGTTCTTACAGTAAAACCGTCCAGAATTGTCTTCCAATATGTAAATCACAGGAAGGCATTCAATTAAGCTAACCACCCTTTCTTTGCAGAATTCCACCAGGGGTAAAACTGTCCCAAATCAAAGAAAAACTTCAAAATGTAAACTCATAACCAAATTCTAATTAAGAAATACCCAATCGTCACAACCATACTAACGATTCCATCCTCAGATCCACCTTTAGCCGTATACTTAAGCAGTTGAACTAAGCATACCCATCCAAAAGAGCCCACACCAGAATCACAATTTAAATTCCAAAATGCAGTAATGGAGCCATGGGTAATTCCGTCCAAATCAAGAATCCACCAAGATAAACATAAATCACAAAAAAATATTGAAATTAGATAACCATCAATGATAACATTACTGCTTGAGCAATAATATAAATTACAAGTATTGATTGAAATATCCACCACGACCTTCGGTTCCAAAATCTTCCCTAAACACAATCTGAAAGAAAATTTCATAACAAATTATATTCAAAATGAATTTATGTGAAACCACTAAATAATGAAAATCTTATAAATAACCCTGACCTGTATATTAGAAATGTTGTGACGGTTCCATAGTGGCAAGAAAAAAGGATCTGCAAAACAAAGTACCATATGCAAATTTATTAACAGAAAAGTTTAAGGAGAAAGAAATTGTGAAAAAAAAAGTTGGAAGAATTTTAATTTTATTATTACCAAGTTTTGAAGCAACTTTTTTCCCAAATAATGATCAATACGATAAATCTGTGGTTCATCAAAAAATTCACCAATCTGAGCACTAAGTTCTTCAGCAGATTCCAAATCCCTACCAAAAGGCTTCTCAATAACAATTCGAGTCCAACCACCAAGATCAGCTGAATAAATAAACTAAAGATTATAAAAATAATGATTTAAAAAGTATGAAATTTGAACTTTTGAACTGGGATTATAAATAAGTACATTTGTTCATGCAATAACTTTTTATCATTTTACAGACAGGTGGATAAACAGATGGAGAAAGAGCAAGGTAGAAGAGTCTCCTTGATGATCCTTGTATACTGTTTTTGAAAATTCGTATTCTGATATTTCCTTGTCTAATGATCGAAATCCCTCTTCTATATCATAAGCACCAGATACGTATTTGATCTGTACAAGAAACCACAAGTTTTTTTTTGAACGGCAAATATATTTAAATCTCTCCTTGTTATGTTAGTGTATAGATTTGAACCCTTGACCTCCTTGTTAGTATATCACCTTGTTAGCCAAGTGGGCTAGCCCTAACTTAAGAAACCACAGGTGATGATGTGGTCATGTGACATTGAGTCGTTGTGATCAAAAGATTGAATTGAGGTAAGATGATTACCAATTGAAGAAACTGGGATACATCTTCTTCATGTGATCTCTTACAACCTTTGCACGGTGTAAGATACCTGCAAATTGGTAAAACGAATAAGAAATTAGAAAGAAGTATAGGAGCGTACTTATGATTCTAGTGAAGATATGGTGTTTTTAAAGCAGAAATGGAAACAAATCTCACCCACGGATGCGATCTCTCAAGTCGTCGTCCGAATTTTGGTTTTGGCGTACCCAAAAATGTGAACATCTTGTGATTGAATGAATCCTTGACGGTAGAGATGGAAAAGTCCAGGAAAAGTCTTCTTCTTCGCGAGATAACCAGAAGCCCCAAGCACAATAATCGAGAGACCTCCAGTTTCAGGCACGTAGCCACTCACCAAAGATTCGTTCCTAAGAGGAGCTCTCTGTTCAACGGACCATTGACCTGACCCCATCGCTATACCTTGAAGTTCAAATTCTGAATTCCTCAGAAAATTCCAAATCAAGCTTAGTTCCAACTCTACTACCGTATCGAATTCTATAAAAGAACATAAAAACAAATGAGAAGAAAAACTACATATTCGCCTCAAATACCTTTAAGAGAGAATCGACATGAAATTACAGTGGTGTTCATGGTACTGTTAATGATAAATGAAGCAAGAAGCTAAGATGTATAAAACCTTTTTGGAGACTAAAGAAAGGATGTGCTCACCTAGATCGGAACACGTGAAAATAAAATCGATTTGTTGAAGAATTCTTTAGTTCGAGATACCAAGATTGATTGGAACCTGTAAAGACAGCAACAAAGAAGAATGAGAGGTGACGTGAAGGTGGGTATGAAGGAGACTTACACAGGTTGAAGGAAGAGGTGAGGTGTCGAGAATAGAGGGAGAGGTGAAAGCAAAGTGGTAGAATACCATTGGAAAAAAGAGGCACCCCATTAGAATCGTCTTTTTTGACTCGTCGATGGAGATAGAGTCGAAGTTCACTTCATTGGCAGCGGTGGAGTAAGCCGTTGATGCTTCGGGATCGTCAACCGAGGGGTTTACTGAGGCGGTTGCGAATCACAAAATTACCGACCACTGAGAACCAAATCGAAACACCAAATCCTCAATTAGAAATCAAAGCAAATAGCAGAGTCGACAGTTGTAAATTGCAATAACTTACTTGATTTGACACCGGGAAATTTTTGACCCATGCGTTTAACCCTTTGCCTAAAAACGGAGATGGTGGTAATGAATTGAGGGATTGAAGCTTTACGGAACCACCTCTGTAATCGATCAAAAGGAATGAAGCTTTGAGTGGAGAGAGAGAAAGAGAGAGATGAAAGGATCGGAGGAACCCAACCCGGATGGGGGATCCAGGGAGTCGGAGAGGATGAAGGTGAAGCGGTGGGAGAAGATGATTCTCGAAACCAAGAAAAGCGCAGGACCGACATATTGACAATCCGGATCTACAAAGATCCGACAAGAACCAAAACGGATCCACATAAACCCGCGTTACAAAAAAACGTTCACATGGAACCAAAAATTACGTGAATTAAACATGTATATAAATTGTACACCCAAATCGTCAAGTCAGGGCAACCGAGATTCCCAAAACATTTTAGCCATACACTCATAAAAGCTCATGCATACGACATCCATTGTGCCATATTCTATACTAATAAATAAGGATCTCAAAACCACATGTCATCTTCTTATTGAATTTGTCACATGTCATTTTATGGTATTTTTGATTCTCTATAAAAAATAAAAACTTTATCGGTTACACATTTGACTCCTTGATTCTCTACTCCGTGATCAGTTGCAGGTTAGAGAAACTGTGTGTGATGCTGTGTTTTTTCACAATGAATTGTTCTTTGCTGCCGCACAAAAGAAGTACGATTGGTGATGCTCTCACTAAAGCCTAAAATCAAGAGATCTAATTTTTTCAAATGTCAAACTCTTCACCTTTTTTTCTCTCATTTATTGATCGTCGATGCTAATTTCAAAAGGGTGATTCTATACATACCCCCGCTACTATCTAATTGTACCCTCCTGATTTGACTTTTTTTTGTTTTTACTTGATTTTTTTTGTCTTTTGCCTATTTTGTTTGTTAGTTGTCTTTTACTTTTCTTTTATTAATAGTATTTGATTTGTTTTATTATTATTATTATTATTATTATTATTATTATTATTATTATTATTATTAGACTAAATTACACGAATTGTCATAGTGGTTTGGGGTAATTTACGTTTTTGATCACTAACTCTTTTTTTAACCGGAAAGTCCATATCTTTTGGTTTTATTTTACATTTGGTCCCTAGCATATGTAAAATACTATGTTGCCCTTAGAAAGTTTTTTATATTTATTTATTGTTTATTTATTATCTTTTAATTAAAATTAAAATAATAATAATAACCTCAATACCTCATCCCCCTCTTATCTTTTCCCTTATTTATTTCTGTCCTGTCAAATGTTTTTATCTTTTTCCCTATTTCTTTCTATGCTGTCAAACGTCATCATCTTTTCAGTTGCTTAATCTCAAATATCCCCCCAAACCATACGACCATTCGTGTAATTTACTATTATTATTATTATTAGAAAAAATAATAATGAATTTAGCTTTTATAATTTTTACATTTCAGTAACAATAAACAATAGTTTCTTTAAAGTAATTACAACACAATGAACGATGATTATAATTTTATAAAATTATGTCAAATTATTTCAAAATAGTTACGTCAAATTCGAATGAATGTATAAAAAATAACAATATAAATAATAACAATAAGCCTAGACAAACAAAGATGGTGTATAACTAGGTCGGCGGATCGAGAATGACGGTTTTCGACTAAAACTGACGTGAATTTCGATTTCCTACAAACAGTATAAACCCGAAAGATTTTACAAATAATAAATTTTACATACAACACTTGATTTATAAACGGTTGTATAAATTCAAATGACAATAATGTGGCATTCGATTATCATAAACATAACGGCTGTATTTTTCTAAAAACTAATAATAATATAATAATAAGAGTAAATTACAAAAATGGTCCCTGTTGTTGGCAGGAACTTGCAAGAATGATCCAACTGTTTAAAAAATCACCGTAATGGTCATCATGCTTAGGATTTAGTTTCAAAAATAGTCCAAAGGCAAAGTAAAAAAGACCATTTTACCCTTTTTAATTTCTTTTTCATTTTCTTTTAATGTATAATTTTTTAAAGTAATTAAAAAAACTTACCACACCCCCCCTCCACCCCACCCGTCTCTCTATCTCTCTCTCTCATCCCATCCTCTTTCCTCTCACCCGATAATATTTGAATCAAGAATTAATTGCAAAGTCAACTATGAACACTCCCTGCACGATTCAATATCTGATGTCATCGCAATCCCATCTCTATCTGTCTGCTTTTTTCACAAATCACAAGTCAAATGGCTCATTTGGGTTCCATGAAGAAGATAAAGTGAAAAGCTTTTTGTTTCCGCCATGGCTATTCATCATATGATGATGAACATCATCTTCTTCTTACTCTGTGTAACTTTGCTTCAGTTTTTCATCAATCCTGCTGTTTCACTTCCTTTGTATACAGATTCAAGTAAGTTTTTTTAAATTTTATCAAATTTTCAGCAACCACATTTCGTTTTATCACTTCCAGTTTATGATTTTGCTTCTATTTCTGATAAATTTCGTGTAACTTTGCTTCAGTTTTTCATCAATCCTGCTGTTTCACTTCTTTTGTATACAGATTCAAGTAAGTTTTTTTAAATTTTATCAAATTTTCAGCAACCACATTTCGTTTTATCACTTCCAGTTTATGATTTTGCTTCTATTTCTGATAAATCTCGTATGTAACAGGAGCACCACTTCCACCCAAGACTCCTCTGGTTTTCTGTAACTACAATGGCAGCTCATGCTGTGATTCTGTGGATGATTCGAATATACGGGAGCAGTTTGAACCCATGAATTTCACCAATATCAATGTAAGAGAGGTGAGAGGAAAGAGGATGGGATGAGAGAGAGAGAGAGACGGGTGGGGGTGGAGGGGGGTGGGGTAAGTTTTTTTAATTACTTTAATAAATTATACATTAAAAGAAAATGAAAAAAAAATTAAAAGGGTAAAATGGTCTTTTTACTTGGCTTTTGGACCATTTTTTAAAGTAAATCCTAAGCATGAGGACCATTATGGTGATTTTTAAACAGTTGGATCATTCTTGCAAGTTCCTGCCAACCATAGGGACCATTTTTGTAATTTACTCTAATAATAATAATAATAAAGGAAAAGACAACAAAAGACAAAAATAAGATAAAACAAATTAACTAATCAAATCAGGGGGGATTTATAAATTAAAAATGTAATTTAATTAAACCCATTTTGATTTGATAGGTGAAAAGGGGATACAAAATGTATTGGGGAGGTATTTATAGCACAACCCTTACAGCAACTATATAGCTCTCTTCTGTTCAGGTGAGTTCTTTTTTTTTGGAAATGACAAATATATATAAAAAGCACCACACTTAGCAGGAAACTAAGAGCGGGCAATGAGAGTACAAAGAATTTTTACAATATATAAAACAAAAGAAATTTAAAAAGGACTACATCTCCAATCAATCCAATTACGAGAAATGTTCCCCCTATGTTTAATCCACAAAAATGAATTGGATATAATCTCATCCGCAATAGCCGAGAAGGACTTCCGTAAGTTGTTGAACACCAAGTCATTTCTAGCCTTCCAAATACACCACAACGAGCATTGAATTATAGCAATCAAGATTTTCCTTTTTTCCGGGCAATTCCCCCACTTGGCACCAAACTCGAGTAATTCAATTACCGAAGAAACGAGAGGAGGAGGTATCCCACACCAATTGAATATCCATTTGATTGTATCCGATGCTCTTGGATACCTAATGAGCGTGTGATCCGAGCATTCATCAACCACAGAGCAAAGCTTGCAATAACTTGAATCAATGTTGACACCTCTATCTATGAGCCCTTTCGCCACATGAAATTTTACCTAACGCCGCCCTCCAGACGAAGCAATTCACCTTTAAGGGGACCACCTTGCACCAAGGCATGTTCGAGTACCCAATAGAGGTGAGGTTTTCATTAATAAATTCCCTGACCAGACCCACCTCGTAGGAACCATCCTTGGATAATTTGCACAACATTTTATCGGCTGAAACCTTTGGGCTAAAAGAATAGATCTCATGCAGCAGATCACGAAATTCATCAATATAAATATGACTAATAAACCCTTGCGACCAGTTCCATGAAAAACCATTAGATCCAATTCGATCATTAATACAGCAATCTTTATCTCTATCGATAGCAAAGAGGGCAGGGAATTTATGTTGCAAAGGAGCATCTCCAATCCACCGATCCTTCCAGAAATGAAGGCTCATTCCATCAACAGCCTCGAAGGAAAACAAATCATGGAAATTAATACCGAAGCCAAGAACGTCCTTTGAAATCCTGTTAATATTTTTCCACACACCTGACACGTTTTCATTATGCATGTGCCTCATAGGTTTGCCATGTAGACCGTGAATTGCCAGGATGACGTCTTTCCAGATATAGCTTTTGTTATCTCTCAATTTCCACCACCATTTCATCAATAAGGCACAGTTTTGGGGTTTGAGAGAACCCACTCCAAGACCGCCTTTTTCTTTGGAAGCGATGATCGTAGACCATGCTACCCAATTAATCTTCTTCCCATTATCATGACCACCCCAAAGAAATCTTCTTCTAATTTGCTCCAGCCGATCAATGACACAAGTTGGGGCTCTAAATAAGGAGAAGAAATAAAGAGGTAGACTACCCAGCACCGATTTGACAAGAGTCAATCTACCTCCAAAATAAAGATGCTTCGATTTCCAACCGGATAACTTTGACTTAAACCGTTCAATAATCGGATCCCAGTGTTTTTTAAGATTCATATTGGCGCCCACGGGAACACCAAAATATGTAAAAGGAAACAAACCAGGAATGCAACCAAGACAAGATGACAACTTGATAACTTGAGTATCTGAAATGCCCACTCCAAAGAATTTGGATTTGTGAAAATTAGCTTGTAAACCAGAGGAGACATGGAAGCACCGCAGGATCCTAGTAAGGTTCTTCATATTAGTTTTAGATACATCACCTACGAAGATTGCATCATCCGCGTAAAATAAGTGTGAAATGGTAGGACCACTCACACCAATTCTTTTTCCGTGAAATAGACCTTTTGCACAAGCCGTTTTCAGAGCAACATTGAGATCCTCCGTAGCAATAATAATCAGAAAAGGCGAAAGAAGATCGCCTTGTCTAATCTATCTCTCTTTACGTAATCAATTAGATACCATTTTCAGATATGGTTTACTTTTTCTGATTTTGCTACTATTGACCATATTCGTGTTTGGTTTTTGAATCCAATGAATGTGCGGTTACATTTCGTGAACTCGGCCACGATTCTATTGTGTTGATTCCCGGTGAATATTCTGTTGATCTCGGTAATGATCTTCGCACCTTTTCTCTATATATTTAGTCTTGATTCACCCAAAGTGTATGGCGTTTGCTTAATTAGCAAGGTTTCTTAACTTCCTTCAGATTGAGTCGTTTCATTTTTTATCTCGGGTTGATATCCGGTTTGAATTTAGGCTTCTGTAGCAGTACCCTTAAAGAACGTGAGTTCTCCTTTTCTGGTTTATGCATATATTGTAATATCGTGTTTAATTAGTTGATTTAAGTTTGTAAATTGATCTCTCTTTCCTTCTATTCATTCTTCTCTCTTGCTTCAAGTCTGCCGTTTTTGTTGTTAAAATGTGACAACTTTTATGATGCACACAAAGTGCTCGATGAAATGCTAATCCCATTTCCAGTGCCATCATATCGTAATCTGACTCTTCAATGCTTGACAGAGGTAACGCTGACACTTGGAGGGGTACATATGTCCTTTCTGATTAAGAATGTAACCAACTCATATATGTCATCTTTTCATTGGCGCAGGTGGTAGCCCTGAACTTCGGGGATTTCTACAACATGCAATATGTTAAAATGTATAACATATTCATGGTCCAGTTATAGGTTCATGCTTACAGTGGCCAGCCAAGTGGCGAAGCTTCATTCCTGACCTGGTTACAGCAGCAAAAACCAGTGAAACAATTTGTGAAAATTGCATGGCGATACTGAAAGTAAGTGTGATTTTTTTTTCTTGTGTCTTATTTCTATAATATTATGTGGTCTGAATGTCAATCATTGCTTTTACGCTTTTAATAAGAGGTGTTTGATTTCTCAGAGGCAAAATGACTCAACAGAAGATCAAAGAGCTTAAGCAATCCCTCAATAGGTAATGCTGACATTGATATTCTTTCTATTTTATTTTGACTATTTATGTTACGTGTAATCCCAACTAAATTTACTTATTTCTTGTGGTTGGTAACAATGAGTTTCAACTCATTCATGAGTTATACATATGTACTATCAGCATCTCAAAGAACAGAGCTAATCAGAGCTACATTGGGTACATTACATGCTTTTCTTTCATGAATTCCTTTGGGATATATTTTTGAATCCCTGCTGTTATGTCTTTAGAAACTATAATCCCATTAATATTTTCTTTTGATTTTTTATGACATTATAACCAATGCTACTGCATATTACAGCTGAGACATTCCTTAAGTTTTTTCCACTGTCATCAAATTTGGATACAATCTTCAAGTGGGCGTTTGGATGTGCATTTAAATTGATTAGTGAAACTCAATACAAAGATAAATAGATGATATTTGGTATAATTAGATCAAAGTTTTGAAGTGTCTGACTTTTGTTAGCAATGAAGAGAAAAAAACGACACCTATTTCGAGTAAGCTCACACCAGATTGTGTATTTGAGCTTTTTCAAATATGGTTGCATGATATTTTGTGCTTTTATGTCTTAAATTGTAATTCTTAACTGAATTTGGAAATTACCAACAAATATTTTAATATTAATTTTAAACTCTACAATTAAATATATTTCTAAAAATTAAAAATAATAATTAAACCAATAAAAACCTAGCAACTTTTTCTAAATCGGTCCAATAAAAATCATGCGACTTTGTCTTGACTGGTCAAGTCAAAAACTAACCAAGAAGTGGTATCGACTATTTCAAGTTCTTTATTGAAAATCTCCTTCTTAGGGTTTTTTTAATTGGTTCCAAAATTTCTCAAAAATCTCCCAACTCAAACAGAAAAAAAAAAAAAAAAAAAAAGGAAAGAATGGTACATTTTTAACTAGATCTCTCTTAATGAGTTAACAAATATTTTAATATGCATTCATCAATTTTTTAGTGGTGATTTATTTTTATGTTTGTTTATAACTTTATATATAACTCATTTATATTACCAATATTTATCCATTATTAAATATATAAATTGTTTGCTAATTTATAATTAAACAAAATTATTTTTATTGTGTAATTTTTTAAATATCTCGACCGTGTAACATATGGGTTAATAAATTCGACCGTATAACACACGGGTAATTAATCTACTTTCAAATGCAATAATTCATAAACATTCGCAAAGGTCTTCATAGTTTTTTACTACGTGACAAAAACTCTATTGCTTATGTTTCTTAATTTTTATTTGACGAAGGTTATATTGAAAAAGAAATTGGCAAATGACCCATAACGTGAGATATCCAAATTACATGTTTAATTCAAGTTCATGACTCATTTGCTATATGAATATCAAGTGACTTTGGCTCTCTATGATTCCGTTTAGAATGCAAATCATACATCAATTATTTTATTTTATAGTTGAGTTATTCAAGTTTAAATTACAACGGTCTTGAAACAAACATGAGTTCTAACTTTTACAGTTGTAAATATAAATATTTTTTGTCAGGGATCAAATTAAGCTTGTTTCATTAAACATAGTTTTTTAGCGGTTGAATAAAGATCGTTGTTTAAGCATGGTTTTGGTAGAATCTTAAGGACAAATTCAAGCTTAGTTCAATATTGTTCATTTAGCCTTAACCATATTGTGGCTGTACCCGAAATAAATTTAGTATAATTATGAAATATAGTTTTCCTAATTCCGAACAATTTGTATCATTTATAGGTAATCAACTTTTCATCAACAAAAATAACGAATTTTAGTTCTAATATTAGCCCGAGTCGTTGATAAAACATTGACACTGCCATGTATATACTTCAAATATATTTAATAACATATTTTGTTATATACAATTATTAGTGTTTAAATATTCTTATTTAACAATTTTTTTGTATCAGGGTAATATGTAGAATTTAAAGCAACAAATCACAGCCCTTTCTTTTGTATGTCACAAAAGTGTGAGACAGAAAGAAGAAAAAAAAAAGAAAACTCTTACGTATGCTGTGGGAAAAACACAAACAAGGACTAAAACTCAATACTAATATTATCATGGATAAAGGCTATATATATAGCCTGGGAAACATAAAAATAAAACAACTATCCTATCTAAAAATTAAGCTATTCTTATCTAAACTATTCCTAATCCAATTCAAACTAATAAAATATAAAAGATAAATGCTAATTCGTGCATATCAAAATCAATTAATCCAACAATCACCCACTTAATTGATTTGATCGTATCACTTGCTTACAGCAATGCCGGCTCCTCTTCTTCGATCAGATTTGATTCTCGATCTTTCTCGGATACCCGACCTCCACTTCGGTCGCATCCAAGTCTTCTTTAGCTCAAACCAATTTTAATTGTTCACAACACTTGTAACATGTAACATGGCATACCATTGGACACGTCCCTTAACATCACGACTTTTTCCGGATCCACGACCTCTTCCCCGGCCACATCCAAAGCCATTCGATTTGAACCGCCACTGCCATAATGTACCCATCGTATTGTTTCTCCATTCCCTTCTTGTCTTGACAACCATACCATTGCCGATCAATTTTATTCCAAGAGATTCTTCCACCGCTCAAGAAGACAAGGTTACCACCACCTTTACCGTCTTCTGTTTCCCGCAACACGAACCGAACTCAAAGCCACCTACTTTGATTTCCTTCCGCTCGTCTTTTTCGCGCCTTTTGACAGCTTCAACCTTTTTCCCGATCAAACCCGTTCCAAGAGACTTATCCCACCGACTAAGAAAAACAAGCTCCAAGTTTTACCGTCTTCTTGCCCCTGCAGAACGAACTAAATCCAAAGCCACCTGCTTTTACGGATCTTTTCCGTTCGTCTTTGCAACACACCTCTGCCGGTTGGTCTCTTTTCAATACGAATAGTTGATCAAGAGTAGAAGCTATTTTTTTTTGCGCCCGCTAACAAAAACGATTCATACCCCCTTCAACGGAACAAAATAAAAACCCGTTTCCTGCTGCGTCTACTCTGCATCGAAGGGCTACACGTTTTCTTGAAACCGACTCTCAAACCGGCTTCCTACGTCTTCCCGAGTCTTAGGCTCTGATACCAAATGTAGAATTTAAAGCAACAAATCACAGTCCTTTCTTTTATATGTCACGCAAGTGTGAGACAGAAAGAAGAAAAAAGAAAACTCTCTGATTACATATGTTGTGGGAAAAACACAAACAAGGACTAAAACTCAATACTAATATTATCATGGATAAAGGCTATATTTATAGCCTGTGAAACATAAAAATAAAACAACTATCCTACCTAAAAATTAAACTATTCTTATCTAAATTATTCCTAATCCAATTCAAACTAATAAAATATAAAAGATAAATACTAATTCGTGCATATCAAAATCAATTAATCCAACATAATACACGGTGTCACAACTAGTGTTACTAATAGACATGTAGAGAAGCATATATACACATAAATGCCACAATCTCCCATTGTTTTCCCGTGATGAGACTCGCCTCAACACACTCTACCCGCACAAACCTAAGGCCTGATATCGAAGAGCCCCAACAAGAGTTTGATAAGCGGTGGCATCGGTAAATGGAGTATCAAAATGGAAAGAACATCAATGGTCGAGAGAGGTGCGACTACGGGTTTAGAGTGTACTAAACTAGAACAGACAATAATGTCATACACATACTATACCTGACTAAAACAAGACAATCATTGGCATATAAGACTGCAAGACCAAGAAGATAACAAAGTTAACTCAAATCTTTGATTGCAAATTCTTTGTTGAGGCACGATACGATATGAATTTGGCCATGGTTTGTTGATGAATGATGATTACATATAAGGATAATGTTATCAACGTAGACCAAAAGGTACAAAAGATACGTACCATTATTGTAACAAATAAGGAAGTATCGACACGGCTGCACGTGAAACCCAAACACGTGAGTGAGTCAAAATAAGAACCTGCAGGAGGTTCCTCTATGAAAACGGTCTCAGTTAAGTGACCATTTGAAAAGGCGTTCCTAATGTCTAAGCGGCAGATAAGCCAAATGTTTAGGACAGTATTAGAAAGAATGATATGTAACGTTGAAGCTTTAACAACTAGATCTAGACTAAAAATACGCGAGTAATCTAGGCTTGATATTTGGGTGAAATTTTCAACAACGAGACAGGCCTTGAGACGATCAACTTTGCCATCTGAGAGACATTTTGTTCAGAAAACCCATTTAGAACCCACAAAATTTGAAGACTTTGGGTTGGATTTGTCATCGCATCTGATGGTGGCTGGTGGTGCAAGTGGTGCAAGTGGTTGGTTCCATCAATGTGACCAACAAGATATAAGAGAGCAATAGGGGATTTGATTCAGTTTAAGAGAGTTTAAAACAAATTAGTTAAAAGCTACTACATACAAAGGTGTTTTTTAGATTTTATATAAGTTTAAGAAAATATTATAGAACTACATCGAAAAATTGTGTAAATAGTTTGATATAAATTATGTTTTGCGGTACAAACTCTAGAATTGGTTACTATTTAACGACATTAACTTTTCTTTCTTTTTTTTAATGCAAAAAATATGTTACGGATCGAAGATTTTTTAACCATTTATGTATACTTAGGCTGAAGGGTGTGCAAGACACCCATGACAACCCATGACAACCGCCATGTCATCGCCACGTCATAAAGACTTCCAAGACAACCACTAGGGGTGTGCAAGACTCCCATGACTACCATTTTAATTTCCACGTCACATTTATATTTTACGTTTTTTTAATTCAAACCAAACATTAAAATTTAATTAAAACCAAACATTTAAAATTAAACAAAATACATTACAATAAAAATAAAACTAAAAACGACATTGCACGAAAAAAAAAACATAAAAACGACAACTCCTAAATTTTTTTTAAAAAAACTACTTATTTAAATATTTCTTGCGTCGTTGTTCCGTCATCAATCGGATCGCCTCGAGGTCCTCTTCGGTCCCGGATCGGCTAAACAATACGTAATCCAACCGCGATTCCGCAATTTCGTTGTGGCGGTAGAATTGTTCAACGAGCCGGTCGACCTTTTCCTCAACATCGTCTTTCGAAGACGAGCCGGAGGCATCTCGGTTTGCTCTTTTCGCTCGGTCGCGGCCGATGGGGCGTCGAGGCGGAGGCATCTCGGTTTGTGGTTCGGTGTCATCGTCGAGGTCGATCGGGTCTCGAGCATCCGAAATATCGTCATCCGGGGTCCTCCCACGTTTGGAACCCGTGCTCGAGTGAGGCGAATCGGGATTTAGTAGCCATTTAGGACCGGTACGCATCAACTCCCAACTTCGCATATGCTTAAACGGTTTCCCGACAACTCGCGCATATTGTTCCATAGCCGTTGTGAAAATCCCGAATTCGTTTTCGCCACTTCGTCGCATGTTCACCAAGTTGTTGTAAATGCCGTTGAACTTGGTGCACTCGATACGAAGTTTCCGCCACTTTCCGTTAATACCGTCGTTGTTTCGGTACACCCCACGACCCATCGCCTCGTGGTAGTGGTCCAAAATGCGTTCCCACAACGATGTGGAACTTTGGCTATTTCCTTTTTGCGAATCCATGGAAATAGCGAGCCACGATCGAACCACTTGAACCTCTTCGTCGGTCGTCCACGGAACCTTCGCCTCTTGCGCGTTTCGCGTTTTGTTCTTTTGTCTATTATTTTTCTTTTTCTTTTTGGAGGAAGACGCGGGGGCTTGTGTTTCCATCACGACCTCTTCGGGTGATGCTTGTGGCGGTGGTGATGGAAGCGGTGGCGATTGTGATAGAAACGGTTGTTGGAAGGGTGCGTACGGGTACGGTTGTGGCGGGTATTGGTATTGGTTCGGTGGTGGATATGGATACGGGTATTGTGGTTGTTGCGACGAACCCGTAAGCATACTCGTAAATGTGCAATTCGTGGAAAAGTTGTAGTTGAATTCGCCGCGGGGCGTGTTCCGATTTGACGGAGGGGTGTTCGGATCGTTCTCCATCTTGAAATGGTTGGTAAATTTGAGAGAGAAATTTGTGTTTGTGTGTGTGTAAATTGTAGATGTGTGTGTAAAATATAAGTTGTGTGTGTGGTTTGTATTTATAATATGTAAAAAAAAAGTAATTTTTTTTTTTTTTATGCAACGGCTACAAAACGGTCACTTTTTTGAAATTGAAACCGTCTTCGTCCGTTCGCCAAACGACGACCTGGGGACGCACCAACTCGAGGACGCGGGGGGGGGGGGGGGGGGGGGGCGCGGTGTTTGCCGCGTCGTCGTCGCCTACGTGGAGGACGCAGGGGGGGCGCGTGCGGCATACCCCACGGCCTTATATTATGCATCAACAAGACAACAAGCATTTATAGGAATGTTACATTGCTTTCCTGCCTTTTAGCTACCAAGAGACAACCTTTGATCCTTGTCAACTAGATTTGGGATAGACGACCGACAACGATTGAACGAATCTTATACTTAGTCATCAGTGGTTGGGCCTTGGGTACAATGAACCCTTTAGATTCCGTCATATCTACCAACTCCTCACTAACGCGATTCCAATCAAAGCACTGGATCAACGACGCTAATGCTAATCCCATAATACGTAACGCCAAGTTCTCGCCGGGGCACCGTCGTCTACCGGACCCAAATGGCATCATCGTCAACCCGTCTTTCACTCTGCCAAGATACTCTTTACCTTCAAACCTTTCAGGTCTAAATACTTCGGGACAATCCCATGTATTGGGATCATTCTGTAGAGCCCACACATTTACCAATAACATCGTCCCTCGTGGGATACGATAACCTCCGACGGTACAAGCTTTGGACGACTCATGTGGATGAAGTAACGGTGCCGGTGGATGCATCCTTAGTGTCTCTTTGATGATGCTCTGCAAGTATGGAAGCTTTGACAAATCTGCTTCTTCGACTAAACGGTTGGATCCATGAAGACCGTCGATTTCGTTCTGTGCTTTGGTTAGAACTTCTGGATTATTAAGTAGAAGTGACATTGCCCACACCATCGTATCCACTGAAGTGCTTATTCCGGCATGTAACAGAGTCTGAAGTAAACCAAGATGTAAGAAGTTTGTATCAATGGCGGATAATTTATAAGAAACTCTAATGATACCTGCGAAAGGCTTTTGATCTCTTTGTCTGTGTAGTATTCTGGATTTGCATCTTGTAGAGATAGGAGAACTTGAAGCAATGTTTTATCGTTCTCCGGAACTACCGAATCATCTGGTGCACGAATTTCATCGATCCATGCTTGCATAAAGTCATCTCGCCTCTTTTGCAGCGCCGCATACCTCTTTTCCAATTTTCCGGCGATAAACCGCCGCAAAACTGGGAACATATCCACTATGCTTGACTGGGCCTTAAGCCGACTCGTGTCATCTACTACATCACGAAACCTCTTCGCTTCCTCTAATTTCTCGATGTCCAAACCATAAAATCTCTTTCCTCCCATCATCCTTGTCATTGCATTAAACATGAAGCAAAAGATTTCGGATTTGAGATCCAATATCTGATCTGGATTCTTACCGGCAGCCAAATACAAGCGACGTATCAGCGTTCGGATCTCATCGAGACGGATGTGAGAGAGCGATTCAAGGCGAGTGGAGGACAGGATCTTTAAGGCTGAGATACGGCGTAAGTTTAGCCAGTGATCGCCGTAAGGAGCCCAAGCGAGGCTCGTATAGTTGTACCCGAAATACTTCCCGCCGAGAAACCGGGGTCTGTTGGCAAACACGATGTCGTTTTTGGAAAGGCATTCCTCGGCGGCCAAAGGCGAGGAAACATGAAGAACTTTACGTGAGCCGAAGCGGAGGAAAAGTACCGGGCCATGGCGGTCGGAAAGTCTGGCTAGCGATCGGTGAATGGATTTGTCTAGGAGGTGGAGATGGCCTATCAGAGGGAGTGTAGGAAACGGAGTTGGTGGAAGACGATGGAGCTTGTGGAGTACATGCTTTGTTAGGAGATAAACAGCAAGAAGAATTGGAATACAGAGATAGGTGTTGACTTCAAGTGCCATTTCTCGTGTGGAAGACGATGAAATTGACAGTGATGCTTTATTTTGGGATCATGCTAAAAACTAGATTAGGACTTTTATCAAAAGTTTTTAATTGTTTTAGTAAAAGTATTTTAGATATTTAACTAACAATATAAAAATATTCATTTGATTACTGTTCAATCTTTTGGTAGAAAAAAGCAGGTGTTTTTTATATTTTTATTAATCGGAGGGTATGCAGAAAGCATAATTCGTTTAGTTCATAAGGGCATCAAACTGTGGTGGTAGTTTTGTTTTATTCGATACTAAGCTAGAAACCTGTCTATTACACATTGAAAATAATATAAATAAGACATAGTTAGTCGATTGCTATTATTCTAATAAATTTTAGAGTAAATTACACTTTTGGTCCCTGTGGTTGGCAAAAAATAACACATAGGTCCTAACTTTTCATTTTCAATATTGATAGTCACTTAGGTTTGCAAAAATTACCACATAGAACCCTTGGGCATATAAAAAGACTAGAGTAAATTACAGTTTTGGTCCCTGTGGTTGGCAAAAAATACCACATAGGTCCTAACTTTCCATTTTCAACATTGAAGGTCACTAAGGTTTGCAAAAATTACCACATAGAGTCCTCGGGCATACAAAAAGACTAAAATGCCCTTTTTATTTTTTTTCTTTTTCTTTAAATTTGTTATTTATTTTATTAATAAAAAAAATACCCCACCCACCCCCCACCCCCACGTCTCTCTCTCTCTATATATATATTTGAACATTGGATTCATCAAGTCGATTATCGGAAAAAAAAACCAATGCTGCGTTAATATGGGTCAATCAGGAACAATGATACGTACAACAATTGACTTTGATTTTTCTTATCCGACACTTGTTACCTGATTATGAATCGAAATTGAATTTGTAAATGATTGTTGAGGTAGTATGATATCATTTGGATGCATATCGATGATGATTTTTCTGGAATTTGGGGAAGAACACTCGATGGTGTTCTTGACCGACGGAAACCAAATCTTGACGTAAACTCTATTTGATCATCAAGTCTGATGTAATTTCATCCCTATAAGTAACTATTCATCGACTGATTATGCTGTCTTTCTTGCTGAAATCAAGCCCAAAGAGTTTACGTCTTGGTTATGTTGTTCGGCGCTTTCAACATGGTTTGTGATCGGATTGGCGAGAAATTGGAGCTCCGAACAGTATGAAGACATGGCGATTGCTGCACCTTTGAGACCGTAATCCAAGTGGAATCCACCGGAGAGATTCGAAGCAAGTACGAAGCAATCGTGTGTACAACAAGTGAATGGTGAGGAAGGAGGTCGGGTCAACGTTTGACTAGTACTAGATCGATGAAGAAATAGGGTTTGTTATATAGTTTGTTGTTTTTCGACTCCCAACCTCCGATCTTTGCTTATTTTCTTGGCAAGATTTAGGAAGATTAACCGGTCCTTTTATTTTTCTAGTTTTTAGGTAAATATTTTCTTAGCGTCTTTCTACTTTGAATCTATGATGTATATAATAATAATAATGAGGTAGAGTTGCAAATCAAAGACAAAATGGGCCAATTAATCAACTGTTAATCAAGGCCTGATATGATTTTTTACTCATATTACTTTGATAGTGTAGCTCCTCATGCGTTTCTTCCATTTTTGTAGAGTTAATCTTTAAAGACGATTGTTTTTGGTTAAACGAAATGCCAGTTTACGGTTTTCATTTTCTGGGTTTATAGCAATGGTGCTTGCACATTGATTGTTGAATTCCTGTGAAAAATGTGTGAGAGACAGAGAGAGAGAGACGTGGGGGTGGGTGGGGTATTTTCTTTTTTTTTATTAATAAAATAAATAACAAATTTAAAGAAAAAGAAATAAGAAATAAAAAAGGACATTTTAGTCTTTTTATATGCCCGAGGGCTCTATGTGGTAATTTTCGCAAACCTTAGTGACCTTCAATGTTGAAAATGGAAAGTTAGGACCTATGTGGTATTTTTTGCCAACCACAGGGACCAAAAATGTAATTTACTCAAAAGACCAAAATGCCCTTATTTATTTATTTTTCTTTAAATTTGTTAATTATTTTATTAATAAAAAAAAAGAAAATACCCCACCCACCCCACCCCCACGTCTCTCTCTCTCTCTCTCTCTCTCTCTCTCTCTCTCTCTTTTCTTCATCTTCTTCTTCTTTCTTCCCGTGACTGCCTTTTCCAGGAACTCCCTGTACGAACCTGCATCAAATCAGCCATCCCCTCCATTTCTAACCTAAATTAAATCCAGACAAAAGTCTATTGACGGCGGTTTAGTGATTCCGTCCCGAAACCTACAATTCCGAGAACTTCAAAGACGTTCTCGATCAATTCATCATCATCATCCATATCTTTCAGAATTTTGTATACGTACATTTATGTCTCGAAATTCAAAGACGTTCTTGGTCGATTCCGTCCCGAAACCTACAATTCCGAGAAATTCTCAGTCCTTTTTCTTTCTACTTTCGAAGAACAACAATAGTCTGATCAATTCAAAGTCCTGGCAGTCAGCAATGGTTTGATTCTATATTGTTTATTAGGACCTCTGGTTTACTACGTTTGCGATCCGGTAACTCACCAGTGGGTTACCTTACCTAGAGGAAGAGAAAAATCCCCAGATCACCACCCCGTTTTCTTCGGAGAGGGATTCGTAAGTCGAGTTAACGAAGACAACGTTCTCACAAGCTTCACCATTGTCAGAGTAGAACTACTCAATTCATTCTCTACACATCTCAATCTAGCAACCTTCTCATCGGAAACCGGAAAAGAGCCACCCACCACTAGCTTCCCGTATTCTATCTGGGCAGAACTTTGATATTGTTAGAGAGAGAGAGAGAGAGAGACGTGGGGGTGGGGGTGGGTGGGGTATTTTCTTTTTTTTATTAATAAAATAATAACAAATTTAAAGAAAAAGAAAAAAGAAATAAAAAAGGGTATTTTAGTCTCTTTATGTAATACCTAACTTTAATTTATAATAAAGTTATGTTAAATATATATACTTATATGAGATAAGATGAGTTAAAAGTATGAGTTATGATGTTTAGAAACTAATTTAAGAGAAGTAGGATGCTAAAATAGATAAAAGAAACAAAGTAAATGCTTAAAAAAGTCAAACCGGGCCAAGTTGTGTGACACGAGTCGAGTCAAATTAAAAAGGAAATGAAAAACAAGCCAACCCGGGTCGAGTTTGTGAGCCCGGGTCGTGTTCGAAGGGAACCCGGGTCGGGTCGATAAACCCGGACCGTGTGAGACTTGAATCAAAGGCGGTGGATGCGTGACGTAAACCGGGGCGGGTTCAGAAACCCGGTTCGGGTTCTGACCAACCCGGGGCGGGTTCTGCAACCCGGGGCGGGTTCCTGTGTAGGTATAAATACCCATTTGGACCTCATTTCGTCATTTTACGAACCACAAACACCAAAACGCGATTTTTAGAGCAAGGAGGGTAAAAATTAGTCCTTTTGATCGAGGGCTTTGCTTAGGAAAAGGTTGGGGAAGTGGATTAAAACCCGAATCACGTTCTTGAATCCTTGATTTTCAAAGGTATGTGATTTTGATTTCTAGAGTTTCAAACCCTAAGTGCTCAAATCCGAGGGTATGCTTGAAATTAGCTCGTGTGTTGCTAGTAGGTTGTTATTATATGTTGTATTGAGTCTCTATTATGATTATTGAGAAGTTTTATCGGTTGATTTGGTAAAACCCGCAAATCATGGAAGTTTTGAAGTCATTGTATATGATGTTCATAGTTGTGATTCTTGTTAGCTATTAATTCTTGATCTAATGAGTTAGATGTGGTTAAAATTGTTTTGAGAATGTTGAAGTATGATGTGTGATGTCGTTTTGAGCAGATACACATAGGAGGGAAGAAGATATACGAGACACGGGTGGACCACGGACTGAACAGACATCAGGTGAGTAGTTAATTGTTAGAAGAATTATGCTTGTTGATATGTTTAATACAGATAAGAAGTATGCTATGTTTTGATTGGTTGAGTATAACCAAATTTGAGTATATGGAATAAAGAGTTATAGTATGTATATCACACTCGGGACTGAGACAGTCCGTTAAGTTTAATTAAGACGAGAATTTGTTTTAGACTATGGTGATACAACCAAGTCTAGCGATCAGGAGTCCGGTATGCGCATTTTGGGAGTTTCACTTACTAAACCAATATCAGGTGAATACGTATTAGTATTTGAGTTGAGTTATACTTGTTTATGCAAAGTGTATATGTTTTTACAAGAACATCTATGTATTGTGCTGTTATTATGAAGATTGAATAGTAGAGAAATATCGTTATCTGTGAATAACAAACAATGAATTTGATATGAATACTGAGTAATAAAGATGAGTAGATGTTAGAGTGGCTGTGGTTAAGTGTCCTTGTATGGATTGTTATAACCATAAAAATTACTATGATTAAGTGTAACTTGTTTGTGATCATGAGTAAATACGAGAATATGATCGAGCTTATGAGTAGTACCGATTGTGGTATGTATTGATGAGTTGATGAATGATAATTATTAATTGTCAAAGTAAGTTAATGTGTTGCAGGTTTCAGATAATAAGAGAAGATGGTTACTTGCTAGTGAGAATAGCAAGAGAGGAAGATGAGGATGTTCATTGAGAAGGATTCGTGGAGTATGATTAATATTTACTCACTAAGCTTTTATAAGCTTACACTTGAGTGTTATGCTGTTTTGCAGGTATCTATAGCTGTGATAGGGGAAGGCATGTGATAAGAAAAGACGGACAAGTTTAGAGCCTGTCCTTAGCCGAAGTAGATTTAATTGTAACACTTGGTCATATATTTTGTAAGGACCTTTTTGTGTAATTATTGTAATGATAACAGCTTGATCCTTGGTTTGAGTGCAAATATACCCAATTAAATGTGTAATTGTTTTAAAATATTTGGGTGTACTTTGTATGAGAAACTGGGTGTTACAAGTTGGTATCAGAGCATGGTTTAAGCGAACTAGGTCTTTGAGTGTAGAGTCCTAGACTTGAACCGAGAAGAGAGAGAGCCCCTATCACATGCTTGGAAAAGATAACGCTGCAGACGTTAGAGTATGAGTTGAGTATAACTCTTCTATCATATTTATTATTTGTTATATTCTATGGGTGAATACAGGTATTGAGACAGATGAAGGATGAGTTGATAAAAATGGTCACATTCGGTTGGACCTACAGAGGATGATGAGACGAAATTTTGGTTGATATGAGATATCAACTAATAAGAAGACGAGAAATTCAATTGATAATGAGATGTCAAATGAATACGAGATGAGATACTAAGTGAGATGAGATTCCAGAATGACGAGATTCCAACTGATGATGAGATGAGATCCCGGTTGAGGTGAAATTCCAACTAATGATGAGAAAGAGTATGAGTATAAGCTGAGCATGAGCTAAGAATTTAGACATATGAGTGTAGCCGAGTACATTCGAGAGTTAAGAATTTAGACTAATGAGAAAACAAGATTTTGTTGCTATGAGTAACCGACATCGAGATGAGAACGTCGTGTTCATTTGAGGTAAGATTTACATATCACATAACGAGTGCTTTGTGATTTTATAATTAAGATTATAAGTGGTTGCTTGACGAATACTTAGCAACCATGGAGGAGAGTGTATAATGAATATATATAAATAATGATTAATAGAGAAGAATAGATATTAGCATGACTGAGGTAACATGTTCTTGCATTGATTATTATAACAATGAGAAATGTTGTAATTGAGTTCATATACGATTTTGCTATGTTGTGATTATTGTTGTAACATTTGACTGAGTAAACTATTATGAGTATGTAAAAGTGGCTGAGTCAAAAGTGCATATTGGTTGTATAATTAGAGTAAATGTTGATATGATTGTGTTATAAAGTTTCGTTTGAAAAAAAAATGTCAACATAAGGTAATTGAGATTAATAGATTGTTAAAATGAGTATATGTGAGATTGCAATCGAGTCTATGAGTATTACTGCATATGGTATTATGATTGAGTTGATATTGCTAACAATTAGTTAGTGTTTGTAAAGCTAATATGGTTGCAGATTCCGAGTCAAGAGAAGAGAGATCTTGCTAATGAAAATATATATATTGCTTATTGTTTCACAGATGAAATGAGATTTCTGTGCACGAGTACTTATGTGACTGAGACCACATATTCTGTGGGGCCGTATGACTAGTACTTGTGATTGATCAAAATAAATGGCTGAGATAGCCAAAAGAGTATGAGTTGAGAAAGACGGTGAGTGTGTAGTTGATTGCACACGATAACTGATTATGAGTTGACATACTGAGAATTGAACTGTGTGGTTTAGAGTTGTCACAAAATGAGATATTTGTGACAGCATTATCAGAGGACACTTGAGTAACCACATAAAGAGTACCTTGTGGTTATAAATTGAGAGAACCTAGAGTGGTTCATATAGGCCTTATTGGCTTAGAGATTGAGTTAGTTACTGAGTAAATATGGTTGAGACCACATAATTGTGGGACCATATATTGAGTAAATGTGGTTGAGACCACATATTTTGTGGGATCATATATTGAGAAAAGGTGGTTGAGACCACATATATTGTGGGGCCGCATAACGAATAAACGTGGTGGAGACCACGTAATGAGTGCCTTATGATTAGAGTAATAAAGATTGTTGTGACTCAGACAAAAGGAGGAGTAACGGTGAGTCTATATGGCTTGAGACCATAGCGGAGACTCGCTAGAGTCAAAGAGGAGATGGATGGAAAATTGAGAATGGTACGAGGTACCATGATCTGATAAGAGGACGGTCCGAGGTACCGTGAGATAGTGTTGAATGATGAAACCAAAGGATGGTACGGGGTACCAAGAGTTAAGGCAGAGTGGTTCTATAGTATTGTGCTTGCGTGTAGATAGACATGCACTTTATGATGATGCAGAGTAATGAGACATGTACTATCCTTGCGTGCGGGTAGATATGAACGTAGCGGTAAGCTTGTGTGGCTTGAAACCTACAGATTGAGAAGAAGACGAATTAGAGGCCGAGTAACAGTACGGGGGTACTATGAGATAGTATAGTGAGTAATACTGTTGAGAAATGTTGTTGTGAGAAAGTGCGTTTGTCACTTAGTCATGTTGAGAGTGTGTGAGATTTCTTTCATGTTGAATAAGACAGAATTCTATAAATGCATGATGAAAATATATGCGTTAAAAAGAGGAGGAAAGTAATTGTAATTGTGATTGATAGGATTCGTTCCTTAGCAATCAAATCGATTACTGCCAATGAGAGAAATTTGTGAATGTCGAGATAACAAAACTACTTATTCGTATGAGACGATGGATAGTAAATTTTTGTTATAATAATGTTGAGTTATTTTCTTGAGATTAAAGAGCTAGTCAAGTGATGAGATATGATTCACCATAGATATTGTTGTGTTAGATGTTAGTATTTTTAGTCGTGTGTAGAGATTTTGGTGACTTGTATATATAACCTATTTTGTGTCATTCAAATGAATAAGAGATTGAGATAATAATGACGAAGAAATGACGAGAGTAAAATCCTTACTGATGCTGTGTCAGGAAGAATACATGCGGTTGTGATAAGAATTTATTTGATAATGAATCATCGAGTGTGATAGAGCTAATGATTTAGTGAAATGTGATGTGGACTGTCCACATAAGAGAGGATGTAATGACTGAGTATATCGAGAGAAACAACATGAGTTATGTTGTTAAACTGAGATGAAGTGGAGCTATTATTGGTAGAGAATCATTGTATAGTTGAGGTGATGTAATAACTGAAAAGGGTCTTGTGTGACCAAAGTGTCGAGAGTTAAATGTTAAGTCCAAAGGAGACGTGAGTGAAACTCGAGATAGTTTCTGATATTTTATTATTCTGGATTTATATTCTAGTGTTAATGAGTTATGTAACGTAATTGAGACAGTTGAATGTCGGCATCTTTGTGTTGTATGAGTGTTTCTCCTATCTAATCGACGAGAGTGTGCAAACATGAGAAATCAATAAACGGCATGTTGCTATTGGAAGAGTAAATTGAGAGAGAATGCGAGTCAGGAATCGGTGAGACCGTTTTCCTTATTAAATTAGAGTAAACCATTTCAAATAGATTAGAAATGGAAGTTGAATCTCAAATAGTTATTGAGATTAGTGTTATAGAAAGAGTGGATGGTACGCTGAGAATATGGCTCGATGTGGACCATAGATATAGGTGTGTGTAAGTGATGATAGTGATTGGAGTATCACTTGAAGAGTGAGGTGAGATACCTTTGTATCGGCAAAGCTATAACAAGGAAGTGCTCTGAAAGAGTGAGTGGTTGTCCATGCGAAATGGTAACAACCAATGTGCTTATAGAGATCATATTATGAGAATAATGGCGGGCGTAAAGATTTTATGGAAAGAGAAGTTGAATGAGAAAGTTTCTAAATGTAATGTGAATCGAGAGAGAGCTTGAGTTCTATAGCTATATTATGAGTAAATAAGATGCGACAGTAAGTACATGTTATATGAGTTGACGAGAGGATAATATCATTATCATACGTGATATATGATTGCGGTGGTGAGATGGTTGTATGAGTCATGCCTAATCTAAGAGATTCCGAGGACGGAATCTTCTGAAGGGGGTAAGAACTTGTAATACCTAACTTTAATTTATAATAAAGTTATGTTAAATATATATACTTATATGAGATAAGATGAGTTAAAAGTATGAGTTATGATGTTTAGAAACTAATTTAAGAGAAGTAGGATGCTAAAATAGATAAAAGAAACAAAGTAAATGCTTAAAAAAGTCAAACCGGGCCAAGTTGTGTGACACGAGTCGAGTCAAATTAAAAAGGAAATGAAAAACAAGCCAACCCGGGTCGAGTTTGTGAGCCCGGGTCGTGTTCGAAGGGAACCCGGGTCGGGTCGATAAACCCGGACCGTGTGAGACTTGAATCAAAGGCGGTGGATGCGTGACGTAAACCGGGGCGGGTTCAGAAACCCGGGTCGGGTTCTGACCAACCCGGGGCGGGTTCTGCAACCCGGGGCGGGTTCCTGTGCAGGTATAAATACCCATTTGGACCTCATTTCGTCATTTTACGAACCACAAACACCAAAACGCGATTTTTAGAGCAAGGAGGGTAAAAATTAGTCCTTTTGATCGAGGGCTTTGCTTAGGAAAAGGTTGGGGAAGTGGATTAAAACCCGAATCACGTTCTTGAATCCTTGATTTTCAAAGGTATGTGATTTTGATTTCTAGAGTTTCAAACCCTAAGTGCTCAAATCCGAGGGTATGCTTGAAATTAGCTCGTGTGTTGCTAGTAGGTTGTTATTATATGTTGTATTGAGTCTCTATTATGATTATTGAGAAGTTTTATCGGTTGATTTGGTAAAACCCGCAAATCATGGAAGTTTTGAAGTCATTGTATATGATGTTCATAGTTGTGATTCTTGTTAGCTATTAATTCTTGATCTAATGAGTTAGATGTGGTTAAAATTGTTTTGAGAATGTTGAAGTATGATGTGTGATGTCGTTTTGAGCAGATACACATAGGAGGGAAGAAGATATACGAGACACGGGTGGACCACGGACTGAACAGACATCAGGTGAGTAGTTAATTGTTAGAAGAATTATGCTTGTTGATATGTTTAATACAGATAAGAAGTATGCTATGTTTTGATTGGTTGAGTATAACCAAATTTGAGTATATGGAATAAAGAGTTATAGTGTGTATATCACACTCGGGACTGAGACAGTCCGTTAAGTTTAATTAAGACGAGAATTTGTTTTAGACTATGGTGATACAACCAAGTCTAGCGATCAGGAGTCCGGTATGCGCATTTTGGGAGTTTCACTTACTAAACCAATATCAGGTGAATACGTATTAGTATTTGAGTTGAGTTATACTTGTTTATGCAAAGTGTATATGTTTTTACAAGAACATCTATTTATTGTGCTGTTATTATGAAGATTGAATAGTAGAGAAATATCGTTATCCGTGAATAACAAACAATGAATTTGATATGAATACTGAGTAATAAAGATGAGTAGATGTTAGAGTGGCTGTGGTTAAGTGTCCTTGTATGGATTGTTATAACCATAAAAATTACTATGATTAAGTGTAACTTGTTTGTGATCATGAGTAAATACGAGAATATGATCGAGCTTATGAGTAGTACCGATTGTGGTATGTATTGATGAGTTGATGAATGATAATTATTAATTGTCAAAGTAAGTTAATGTGTTGCAGGTTTCAGATAATAAGAGAAGATGGTTACTTGCTAGTGAGAATAGCAAGAGAGGAAGATGAGGATGTTCATTGAGAAGGATTCGTGGAGTATGATTAATATTTACTCACTAAGCTTTTATAAGCTTACACTTGAGTGTTATGCTGTTTTGCAGGTATCTATAGCTGTGATAGGGGAAGGCATGTGATAAGAAAAGACGGACAAGTTTAGAGCCTGTCCTTAGCCGAAGAAGATTTAATTGTAACACTTGGTCATATATTTTGTAAGGACCTTTTTGTGTAATTATTGTAATGATAACAGCTTGATCCTTGGTTTGAGTGCAAATATACCCAATTAAATGTGTAATTGTTTTAAAATATTTGGGTGTACTTTGTATGAGAAACTGGGTGTTACACTTTATATGCCCAAGGGTTCTATGTGGTAATTTTTGCAAACCTAAGTGACTATCAATGTTGAAAATGAAAAGTTAGGACCTATGTGGTATTTTTTGCCAACCACAGGGACCAAAAGTGTAATTTACTCTAAATTTTATCATAGGACTGCATATCTAATTAGTTACCTTGTTTGTTTGTTATATATACTTTCCGTTAGAAAATAAAATAATTTTATCAAAGGACTACAAAGACAAAGAAAATAAAATAATTTTATCGACAAACAATGCATAGAAGTTGTTTTATTGGGTAGATATGCGTCCTTGCACTTGGATAACCCCTTAGTTGGAGCCATGAGTCGTAAATCAATAACTACTTGCACCAAACCGTATAAATTGCACAAACCGTACACACCGTACCACATAATACAGTTTTGAAATTTTGCGGTGCGGTTTGCGGTTCAAAATTTTTGTAAACCGCACTATGTACTAAGATTTGCGGTTTATAGTCACGAAACCACAGTTCGAACAGCATCGCACCGTATTTTATATATATATATATATATATATATATATATATATATATATATATATATATATATATATATATATATATATATATATATATATATATATATATATGGTAATGATCAACATAGAACCAAATATTACCTATAGAACCACAAAACCAATCTATTAACATTTGGATCAAGCAATCAATGACCAAAAATAAAAGACTGATATATTATTAAAAGAAATCAATTAAAAATGATTATGGGTAATTTTTGTATAAATAATATTTTGTTCTTAAAAATCAGTAAATCTAAATTTAAATACCCCATTATCTCTCCAATTAATCGTAATTTTTTCACGTTTCTTGTTCATCGCTACCAGTGGAGATCCGCGTGCTCTGCCTCTGATCGGAGGTCTCCACTACCACCATGTATCGGAACTCATCAAGTGCAGCCGCCAACAGAAGGTGACTAAGGAAACAACGTCTTTGTCGACGATGCTGGTTTTGGTTACGATGGATGTCCAATAGGTGGCAAGAGATGGCGTCTTTTGGTCGGAATCCCTGTTAGAACAACTCTCAAGTATCGATTTCAATTTATCTTGATAGGTTTGAACAGTTTTGAACAATTTATCTTGAATGTTCATTACTGAACATTTCTTTATAGTAGTATTTTGCTACCGCTACAATGATCACGACCCTCACTAAATTGTTTTCATCTTTCCATACTTGGAATAAAGCTTTTGATATAATTACATTCATCTCGGCATGTTGAATATAGATTCTTACATACAATATTCCGATTTCGTTTTAGCCGAGTATTTTCCTTGAGCCACCCATTGCTTTGTCACATTCTATCTTCTTTTTTGTTGTTTTCTCAAGGGTAAGATCTCTATGATCCCTATTTGAATCTCGTAATTCTATCTGTATTCACTTTTGGAGTTTGTTTTTGGTTGTTATATGCTTTATTCATTACGTACCTTTCCTCCTATATGCAATTTTGATGTTTTAAGTTTTTGTTTGCACGAATTCGTAGGTTTATACAACATCAACTTGACTTAAATTTGTTGTATCACTTAAATTTGTTTCTTAGTGTTAGATTATGTTATGTTTTAGTTTGACATTGTTGTTATTAACAGGTTTTTCAACCATGAAGGAATAAGTGTACAAGAGATCTAGGAAATACATCGTGATCGTGATGCAAACAGAGCAAAAGAAAACTGATGAAAGTGACCAAATTCTGGGATTTTGAAGACAATGTTCATCCATGAACATATGTTCATTTATGAACATATGTCTATTTATGAACATGTGTCCATTTATGAACATGTGTCCATTTACGAACATGTGTGTATGTTTTTATATTACTGAACATACGTATATGTTCATAAATGAACATACTTTATATAAATGTTTGACATGCCTAGGTCATCGTGCGGTCAAAAATAGTTAAAAACATCACTCTCACTAGTACAGTGGAAGTCAGGGTCGATCCACAGGAGTTACGTGGTCAAGATAGGTGATAGATTACCAGTTGCAGTGTAACGCTACAACCAGAGGGACTAGTCTCAATACTTTTCCCAAAAACAGTCCAAAAACCAAATTCTAAACAAAACCCAAATCGAAGCATGAACTAAATGAAACTTAAACTTAACCCTAACCTAGTTTGCTTACTGAAATCAGAAGTATAATTCAGAAACAGAAACAAACAAGATCAATTCTCAAAAACATCCAAGCATCCAAACATCAAAATACCGAAAAACATCAATAAAACTGGAACCGAATGATTAATTGCATAAAACTCAGATCCAAAGTATCCAAAACAGTAAACCACGAAAACAAGAAGTTCTAACCTAATGCTAATGGTTGTCACACCCAAGAACACTAAGCTAAACTACTAAAACAACTAAATTAATATGAAAACTAAGTGAAGAAACATAAATACCACGAATGGCGACTGAAAACCGAAACTTGGGTCAAAGAAGCCTTAAGTCCACCTTATGGGTTGTTCCTTGCCTGCTGATTTCGACCTAATGGCCTCTATTTATAGTTGTGGAAATTTAATGACCGCGTCGCGCAACTTTGATATCCGCGACGCGCGTGTAGGGTTATCCCCGTTTTTTCGTCATTTGAATTCTTCCCACCGCCTTATCGTTGACTCAGCGCGGCGCGCCTTCATGCTTCCCTGCGGCGCACGTGTTCAGGCGACTGTTTTTGTCTTTATCTCCAAACTTCTTCCATTTTGTACGCAATTAACCCCTGTTTGTAACTTTTCTTTCCAAACTAGCACTGACACAAAAAGTGAGAATACCACAGCATATATGATATAAAATCACCAAGAATATGGCTCAACAACAACTAAAATACTTAATATTACTAGGCGTTGTCAATGTTCATCCGAGGTTTTGTATAAATATTCATCCATGTTCAATTATGAACATTTGAGTGCTTATATAAATGTATAAATGTTCATCCATGTTCAATTATGAATATTTGAGTTTTTGTTTTAATGTTCGTCAACGTTCATTTTTGAACATGTGTATATGTTCGTATATTTCGTCAATGTTTTTCAATATTCATCAATATTCATTTATGAACATTTGAGTTTTTATATAAATGTATAGATGTTCATCCATGTTCAATTATAATTATTTGAGTTTTTGTATAAATATTCATTAATGTCCGTCAATATTCATTTCTGAACATGTTGTATGTTTGTATATTTCATCAATGTGAGTCAATGTTTATTTCTGAGCATGTTGTTTGTTACTATATTTCATCAATATTCATTTATGAATATATTTTATGTTACTATATTTCGTTAATATTCAATTATGAACAAGTGTGTGTATGTTCGTATATTTCATAAATGTTCATTTTTGAATATTAATTGGTTATGAATGTTGATTTTTGATAGATGTAACTAAAATTTAATATTTGAGTGTCTTAATAGTTAGTTTATGAATGTCAATGTTAATTTATAAACATAATTTCTATAAATTAGGAAGATAATTAATAAATATTTGTTTCCTTTTTTTAATAGAATTATTATTTTACCATCATACCCTTATCGCCCTAATTTGATCTAATGGTCAAAAAAATGGTTATATGTTTCTATATCTACTTTTGGTTCTATGTTGATCACACCCCTATATATATATATATATATATATATATATATATATATATATATATATATATATATATATATATATATATATATATATATATATATATATATATATATATATATATATATATATATATATATATATATATATGTGTGTGTGTGTGTGTGTGTGTGTGTGTGTATATATAGACAGACATACATACATAGGAGAGAGGATAGTCTGACTGAGATTCTGTTAGAATAAACAATGGATCAATGGATCAGTCAATTATTTATTGACATCATTTCCTCCACTAGGAAAAGAAGACAACGCTTGTTATGTCATAATGGCCGACAAAAGCTTCCACTACAAATTAACCTTTTCTATTGTTTATGATATGTTTGTAATATAAATAGAGGCATTTAGTATGATTGTAAAGAACTCATTTTTCAATATAAATCAATATCGTCTGATTATCAAACTGTAATATGGTATCAGAGCAGTGTTGATTCTAGGATCAAACACTGTTATGCTCATCATCTACCGATCTCATTCTTTCCCAAGATAAAACTGCCATGTCAGGTGACGGTAGCTCATCTCAGGTTAGCAATGAGGAATTAACCCTCCAAATAGCCAATCTTATCAAAAATGGTCTCAATTTCCAAACCCAAAACCCAAAACAAAACCTTTCTGATAACCTCAAAATCAACCTCAACCTGAATAGCCAGAATTATGCCTTATGGGCTCGAATGATCAAGGTGGCAATAGGAGGAAAATCAAAAGCATTGCTAAGCCATCTATCAACCAATCCTCCAGAACCAACAGACGATAAGTATGATCAATGGGAGCAAGATGACCTGGTCATATTCTCATGGATTATACAGAATATAGATCCTACCATTGCCAGCAACCTAACTGAGTTTCCCACTGCAAAGTCACTATGGGATGCTCTGGTGATCACATATGGCAGTGGTAAGGATAAACTGCAAACATTTGACCTGCATGTTAAGGCAAATGAAATCAAACAGAATGAAATGTCTCTTGAAGATCTATGGATCATAATGCAAGGAATCTGGGGAGAAATAGAAAGAAGAGACCCAAACCCAATGAAGTGTGCAACCGACATCACAACATACAACAGAGCCAGAGCCGAACATAAATTGTTTCAATTTCTAAATGCAATAGATCACAAGTATGATTCCATCAAACGAGAAATCCTACGAGGGGATCCCCTGCCTACTCCCGAAGAAGCATATGCAGCAGTAAGAAAGGAAACCGCTCACCAAAACATTCTTGGAGGAGTCACAGGGGAGGGAAACGGACTTACAGTCATCGGGTCAAGCGAGAAAGAAGGATCGGGCTTCATCGTTAGGAGCCAACGACGAACAAATCATGGACAACCATCGGGATCATTCTCCCGAATAGACAAATCAAAGCTAAAGTGCGGCCACTGTGGCATGATGAAACACACAAAAGAGCAGTGTTTCAAGCTCGTAGGTTACCCCGAATGGTGGAGCGATGGCAATAAAAAGAGCAAGGCAGCGACTGCCGTGGGTAACCCGGAGGTCACCAGCAGCGGCGGCAACCACCCTCGAACAAAAACCGACGGAAACGACGGGTGCGAACCCGGATTCGGGGGATCTGCCTTCGGATTCGTAGCCACAACAAAAAATCTTGACGGCAACCACCCTCGATCAAACAGCAACAGCATCGATTACCCTCGAGCCGATGGGGGTTCTACCTTTGATTTCTCAGCTGCGACAAAAGAAGAAGAAAGGGCCGAGTTGAAAGGTATAGGGTTTGGAAGTTACAATCCGAACCCTTTCACTTCTTTCCAATTTACTTCACAAACACAAATAACAAAAAATTCAAAAAACCAAAAGCCTATAAAAAATTGTGAAGTAAACATGGCAACAAATCATGAAAAAAATAATAATTCCTGGATTTTTGACTGTGGTGCCACTGATACTATGACATTTGATATTTCTGACATTTGCTCAACGTCAAAACCCCAAAAAGGCCAAATCTACACAGCTAATGGGGGAACAGTTCCAGTAAAAGGGGGAGGGACTATTGAAATTTCACCAACCTTGAAATTATCAAATTGCCTTTATGTGCCATCCTTATCTCATAAATTGCTATCCATCAGCCATGTTACAAAAGAACTAAATTGTTCGGTTCTAATGAATCCTACCTTTTGTATCTTACAGGACATCAGGACGGGAATGATTATTGGGCGTGGCACTGAATGTCAAGGATTGTATTATGTGGATGAAGTGACTCAGCAAGGTACTGCAATGTTGGCTCATGGAACTACAAATAGAGAAGCTTGGTTGTGGCACAGGAGATTGGGACATCCGTCTGCTAGTTATTTACATTTTTTATTTCCAAAGTTGTTTTCATCAAATAAGGGTTTGAATTGTGAAACATGCATCTTGGCCAAAAGTCATAGACAATCTTTCAAACCAAATAATACCAAGGTAGAGCACCCTTTCTCATTGATCCATTCAGATGTATGGGGACCAGCAAAAATTACTGGGGGGCAACACTTTAGGTATTTCCTGTTGTTTGTTGATGACTGTACCCGTATGACTTGGACTTATTTTTAAAAAAATAAATCTGAAGTGTTTGAAAAATTCTCTATGTTTCATACCATGATTAAAACCCAATTTGGAAAAGACATACAAATTCTCCGATCCGACAATGGAGGGGAATTTATAAATAACCCTATGAAAGTTTTTTGCCAAAAAAGAGGAATAATTCATCAAACGTCTTGTGCTCATACCCCTGAACAAAACGGTGTTGCTGAACGAAAAAATCGTATTCTGTTGGAGATAACACGAGCCCTTCTCATTGAATCCAAAACCCCAAAAACATTCTGGCCTGATGCCCTCGCCACAACTACCTACCTTATAAATCGACTCCCAACCAAAGCTATTGACCTCAAAACCCCTCTTCAAAAATTGTCAGAATTCACTACACTACCCTCTACACTCAAACCTCGCATTTTTGGGTGTTCTGTTTTTGTACACATACCTAAAGCAGAACGCACCAAACTTGATCCATGTGCTGAAAAATGTGTCTTTGTAGGATATAGAGTCAATCAAAAAGGATACCGATGCTACAGCCCCAAAAGACATCACATGTTCACTACCATGAACTGTGATTTTCTGGAAACCGAATACTTCTACAAAACCCAACACACTGGTCAGGGGGAGAAAGATAACATTGACGCATTGAGTTGGTTAAAATGGGTGCCCTCATCAGAAGAAGTGAGTTACAGTACCCAAGACGAGTCACCTCATCCACATAACATGACACCAACAACCAGTGACACTGAACAAAATCATCCTAACTTGATGGCTTGTTGGTCGTCGAATTACCAAACAAATAAAAGAGTAATGTAAAATGGATGCAGTTTTTAATGATGGGACAGAAATTGTGAAATGTCAAAAGACCTCTAAATACTCTTCAATTAAGAATAGTATAGTAGTGGTACGAGTCGAACCCAAGGGAATTGATGCGAGTAATCTCTTGCCAAGTTTTCACACTCTTAGAGATTGGGACAAAGAAATATAAAGTTCAAGGGGGGATTTGTCAAGTCGCTTGATAAACACAAAAAATTAATAAGAATGTGATTAATATAATAAAACGGACATTCGGCTTCTAGTCTAATCAATCTTGTCGCATATTCATACTTGAATGAAATTAAGAGTTAAGTAATGGTTCTTGTCAATGGAAAAATGACAATAACACATCAACTTAGAAGAAATCCAAATTAATATGCTCAATACTTCAATGGTCGCTATTTGTGAAAGAAGTATTGTTTTCTCATATATAAGTAAATACCTCAATGGTCATCTTGAAGAGATAGATGTATCTCAACCGAGACAAGATACCACTTAAATATGCGAGCTTTAATCCAAATTCAATATTCCGTCCCTTTAGATGAAGGAACTAAGAACAAGTATGTAATTTAAGACATAGAAATCAACCGGGACAAAAGAAACATGCATCACTAATATAGAACAAGGATTAGCACTTAAATTCTATAAAAGGTATGCACAACACAATGGTCAACTAGTGATTAATGCTAAAATTGACCAAGAGTGATGCTTTATGCTCTTTTGTTGGTTCTTTACTTATTAAGAGCTTGATTGATCTCTCGTGTCAAGCTTTAACAAGTGAAGTTACTTCTAAGATGTTACTAACAATGATCTTCAAAACAATTGAAAATACATCTAACTATAATTGGTCAACTATCGGAATAGAGTGATCGACTAAATTCCAAAGTAGGGACCAAATTTGTAATAAAATTTAAATGACAAAACTAAACCAAAACAGTTTTAATAACTTCAAAACTTCAATCCAAGCATAAATATTAATGACTAGAAAGATACATGACTAAAAGCCGAATGTTATGAGATTTAGCCACTCATGTTGACTAAAATCTGCATAATTGCAAATAAAGACATTAAAACTAACTAGAAATGCAAGAAAAAGAGAGAATATCTAAGTGTATCAAGTGATGTTGGATTGTGTTGGATGCTCTCAATAACTCCTCCCAAATGCTCTATTTATAGTCCTCAAATGGCCCTGGAGAGATCTCAGATCGGACTAATCAAATGATGAAAATCCCATGCTTCAAAAGTTGATTTGCTGGAAGATTCCTGCTGCACATGGCTTACAGTGCAGACACGACTCGTGTGTTTGTAGCCTTACAAAAGACACGACTCGTGTGTATTGAAAGTACATTGCCATTTTGTCATTCCAGGTGGAACACGACTCGTGTGTTTTTAGTGTATAAATGAACACGAGTCGTGTCAGTGAGGCAGGGGGTTTTCGAGGCTATTTTCTCCGTCTCTTGTCCGATTTCCTTGAAACTTGGCGTGAGGCTTCCTTTTGACATTGTATGGTGGTCCATATTTTTTAATGCCTGCAAAATATACCATTTTATGCAAACAAATGGCTTTTGCTCCAAAATGAACACATTAGACCGAAAACATGCGTATAGCATGCTTTAAAGGCAATAAACGATGCTGAAAGCGGTAAATAAACATATAAAAAGGTGTATAATTATACACCTATCAAACATCCACAAGCTTAAACTCTTCTTTGTCCTCAAAGAAAACAAGAAAAACTTAGACTAATGGGTGAAAGAAGGAAAACAAAAAGAAAGTGTGAAACCTTTTTATGTCAAATTGCGCCAACATTATCACTAGCAATGATGTGGTTAACATATCGTCCCTGTATTTGCCTAAAATTTCACATTTGTGAAATAGTAGATTGTACTAAGAAACAAATATTCGTTAAACAATAGCATAGCCACGTCATATATTGATTATAACACCACTACCGTGACTTTCACCGCGCTTAGCAAGAGCAACACAATACAAGGTCAGTGCTCACAATTTTTCGCTCTTCTCATATCTGCACACAATTCGCTGATTGCGACTCACAAATGTATTCCGCCACTCATATGGAATTAGGGTGGTGTTTACACTCGGATGTCGAACTTGGACTCATGTTAATATGACTTTGCCTCAATTATCATATTGACCACCTTTATTGAAACTTGTCAATTCAAATAAATGATCTTCCAAAATTATAAATACAATAAATTACAACTCGATAAATGTAATACAAATACAAAAGAGAATAAACATTCTATTTTTTTGGATTTTCTTTGAAATGAGTAAATAGTTTGAAATTTTTTTTTGAAAGATACAAACTATCTTTTATTGAAAGGAATTTAGACATAAGCATTTGTGCTTATTTTATTTTATTTTTAATCAACAAACATGTTTGGTTCTTGGTTTTATTTTTTTTATTATTTTTTTTATTTTTATTTTTATTTTTATTTTTTTTATACCATTTTTTTTTAGAACCAAACAAAATATTTCTGGAATTTCACCATTTATTTGACTCGACATACAAATGTAAAGATTTTGTTTTTTTTTTTTTTTGAAATTAGAATTATTGAATGAATAATAATTTCAAAATTTTGTTTAAGAATGACCAAATCGGTTAAGACAAAATGATATGAAATTTCGGAAGATTTGGAAAATTGACATGTTTGAAACAAAGGTGTTGGTCAAAGTGTGATTACGAAGGCAAAACCTGTAACATTAACCAAGTCGATTGCACACATTGAGATTCTCACGGGATATCTGCATCTTGTATTGCTGTTTTTGCTAAAAATAGATTCAGTTAAAATAGATGTCTTATAAACTGTTCATACGTGTGTATGCTAAGTACATTTGACAAACAAAAGTTTTTTAACACAATCTAAAATTTTGCAAAGTGAAAAAATTTTCAACCACAAGGTAGATAGGCAACCATAACATTGAAAATAAAGATGCAACATAATTTAACAATCATTAGTTTTCACGAGGGTAAGAAAAGAAATGTGATAAATAACAAAAGTTTTAAAAACACAAAAATTTTTGTTTTTGTTTTTCAAGATTTTCGATAAAAAGAAAGAAAAATAATATAGAAGTGAAAAAATGCTAGCATCTAACATCGTATATACCCAACATCCACAAGCTTAAATGTAAGCATCGTCCTCGATGCTTGCGGAAGGTCTAATTCGGACCCGGAGGTGATTTTGCATTCCGAACACATCAACACACTTTATTATGCAAACTTAAAAAAATTCAAATGAAGATTTAAAACACACAAAAATTAAACACACAAATAAAAATAAATCGGGTTGCCTCCCGAGAAGCGCACTTGTTTAACGTCGTTGGCTCGACGCATGAGACTTTTTTTTTTGTTTTTAAAAAATACTTCTTACCCGCTCTCTAAAGGTGTACCTGTTTGAACGGATCTGGGCTTAAAGAGTTAATCATAAGTCAATTCCCCGGCAACGGCGCCAATTTGTTGGTCGTCGAATTACCAAACAAATAAAAGAGTAATGTAAAATGGATGCAGTTTTTAATGATGGGACAGAAATTGTGAAATGTCAAAAGACCTCTAAATACTCTTCAATTAAGAATAGTATAGTAGTGGTACGAGTCGAACCCAAGGGAATTGATGCGAGTAATCTCTTGTCAAGTTTTCACACTCTTAGAGATTGGGACAAAGAAATATAAAGTTCAAGGGGGGGATTTGTCAAGTCGCTTGATAAACACAAAAAATTAATAAGAATGTGATTAATATAATAAAACGGACATTCGGCTTCTAGTCTAATCAATCTTGTCGCATATTCATACTTGAATGAAATTAAGAGTTAAGTAATGGTTCTTGTCAATGGAAAAATGACAATAACACATCAACTTAGAAGAAATCCAAATTAATATGCTCAATACTTCAATGGTCGCTATTTGTGAAAGAAGTATTGTTTTCTCATATATAAGTAAATACCTCAATGGTCATCTTGAAGAGATAGATGTATCTCAACCGAGACAAGATACCACTTAAATATGCGAGCTTTAATCCAAATTCAATATTCCGTCCCTTTAGATGAAGGAACTAAGAACAAGTATGTAATTTAAGACATAGAAATCAACCGGGACAAAAGAAACATGCATCACTTATATAGAACAAGGATTAGCACTTAAATTCTATAAAAGGTATGCACAACACAATGGTCAACTAGTGATTAATGCTAAAATTGACCAAGAGTGATGCTTTATGCTCTTTTGTTGGTTCTTTACTTATTAAGAGCTTGATTGATCTCTCGTGTCAAGCTTTAACAAGTGAAGTTACTTCTAAGATGTTACTAACAATGATCTTCAAAACAATTGAAAATACATCTAACTATAATTGGTCAACTATCGGAATAGAGTGATCGACTAAATTCCAAAGTAGGGACCAAATTTGTAATAAAATTTAAATGACAAAACTAAACCAAAACAGTTTTAATAACTTCAAAACTTCAATCCAAGCATAAATATTAATGACTAGAAAGATACATGACTAAAAGCCGAATGTTATGAGATTTAGCCACTCATGTTGACTAAAATCTGCATAATTGCAAATAAAGACATTAAAACTAACTAGAAATGCAAGAAAAAGAGAGAATATCTAAGTGTATCAAGTGATGTTGGATTGTGTTGGATGCTCTCAATAACTCCTCCCAAATGCTCTATTTATAGTCCTCAAATGGCCCTGGAGAGATCTCAGATCGGACTAATCAAATGATGAAAATCCCATGCTTCAAAAGTTGATTTGCTGGAAGATTCCTGCTGCACATGGCTTACAGTGCAGACACGACTCGTGTGTTTGTAGCCTTACAAAAGACACGACTCGTGTGTATTGAAAGTACATTGCCATTTTGTCATTCCAGGTGGAACACGACTCGTGTGTTTTTAGTGTATAAATGAACACGAGTCGTGTCAGTGAGGCAGGGGGTTTTCGAGGCTATTTTCTCCGTCTCTTGTCCGATTTCCTTGAAACTTGGCGTGAGGCTTCCTTTTGACATTGTATGGTGGTCCATATTTTTTAATGCCTGCAAAATATACCATTTTATGCAAACAAATGGCTTTTGCTCCAAAATGAACACATTAGACCGAAAACATGCGTATAGCATGCTTTAAAGGCAATAAACGATGCTGAAAGCGGTAAATAAACATATAAAAAGGTGTATAATTATACACCTATCAAACATCCACAAGCTTAAACTCTTCTTTGTCCTCAAAGAAAACAAGAAAAACTTAGACTAATGGGTGAAAGAAGGAAAACAAAAAGAAAGTGTGAAACCTTTTTATGTCAAATTGCGCCAACATTATCACTAGCAATGATGTGGTTAACATATCGTCCCTGTATTTGCCTAAAATTTCACATTTGTGAAATAGTAGATTGTACTAAGAAACAAATATTCGTTAAACAATAGCATAGCCACGTCATATATTGATTATAACACCACTACCGTGACTTTCACCGCGCTTAGCAAGAGCAACACAATACAAGGTCAGTGCTCACAATTTTTCGCTCTTCTCATATCTGCACACAATTCGCTGATTGCGACTCACAAATGTATTCCGCCACTCATATGGAATTAGGGTGGTGTTTACACTCGGATGTCGAACTTGGACTCATGTTAATATGACTTTGCCTCAATTATCATATTGACCACCTTTATTGAAACTTGTCAATTCAAATAAATGATCTTCCAAAATTATAAATACAATAAATTACAACTCGATAAATGTAATACAAATACAAAAGAGAATAAACATTCTATTTTTTTGGATTTTCTTTGAAATGAGTAAATAGTTTGAAATTTTTTTTTGAAAGATACAAACTATCTTTTATTGAAAGGAATTTAGACATAAGCATTTGTGCTTATTTTATTTTATTTTTAATCAACAAACATGTTTGGTTCTTGGTTTTATTTTTTTTATTATTTTTTTTATTTTTATTTTTATTTTTATTTTTTTTATACCAATTTTTTTTAGAACCAAACAAAATATTTCTGGAATTTCACCATTTATTTGACTCGACATACAAATGTAAAGATTTTGTTTTTTTTTTTTTTTGAAATTAGAATTATTGAATGAATAATAATTTCAAAATTTTGTTTAAGAATGACCAAATCGGTTAAGACAAAATGATATGAAATTTCGGAAGATTTGGAAAATTGACATGTTTGAAACAAAGGTGTTGGTCAAAGTGTGATTACGAAGGCAAAACCTGTAACATTAACCAAGTCGATTGCACACATTGAGATTCTCACGGGATATCTGCATCTTGTATTGCTGTTTTTGCTAAAAATAGATTCAGTTAAAATAGATGTCTTATAAACTGTTCATACGTGTGTATGCTAAGTACATTTGACAAACAAAAGTTTTTTAACACAATCTAAAATTTTGCAAAGTGAAAAAATTTTCAACCACAAGGTAGATAGGCAACCATAACATTGAAAATAAAGATGCAACATAATTTAACAATCATTAGTTTTCACGAGGGTAAGAAAAGAAATGTGATAAATAACAAAAGTTTTAAAAACACAAAAATTTTTGTTTTTGTTTTTCAAGATTTTCGATAAAAAGAAAGAAAAATAATATAGAAGTGAAAAAATGCTAGCATCTAACATCGTATATACCCAACATCCACAAGCTTAAATGTAAGCATCGTCCTCGATGCCTGCAAAATATACCATTTTATGCAAACAAATGGCTTTTGCTCCAAAATGAACACATTAGACCGAAAACATGCGTATAGCATGCTTTAAAGGCAATAAACGATGCTGAAAGCGGTAAATAAACATATAAAAAGGTGTATAATTATACACCTATCAGCTGAGGTAAGTAACTCCCAAACTAATGAGAATATTGATTCCTCAGCTTATGCATCTAACCCTCAAAATGAAAATATGTCTGATTCTTCTAATCAAGAATCAGATGAGACAGAACAGGGTGATCAAGTCCAAAACGAACAAGAAAATCAAAACGAACCAACTGAGAGATATACTCTTCCTCCAAGAAGCAACAGAGGAATTCCCCCAAAGAGATATTCTCCTGAAAAGATAGCTCGAAGTTCAAGATATCCTATGGCAAATATAGCCAAAGGAAATCTGTCAAAAGAAGCCCAAACATTTGCCACGTCCATATACTCTGAAGAAATACCAACAACCGTCGAACAAGCCTTACAGTCTAACAAATGGAAAGAAGCAATGGAAACAGAGATTGACGCATTGAAGAAAAACAATACATGGAAGAAATGCACTCTCCCATTGGGTAAAAAACCTGTAGGATGTCGGTGGGTTTTTTCTATAAAACACAAACCCGATGGGACAGTTGAAAGATACAAAGCCCGGTTAGTAGCCAAAGGATATACTCAGACTTATGGGATCGACTACTCTGAAACTTTCTCTCCGGTAGCCAAAATTGACACCATTAGAGTACTCTTCTCAATAGCTGCAAATGAAGGATGGCCACTTCGTCAGTATGATGTAAAAAATGCATTTTTACATGGGGAACTTAAAGAAGAAGTTTACATGGAAGCCCCTCCCGGGCTCACAGGAAACTTTAAACCTGGAGAAGTGTGTCGTTTGAAGAAAACCCTTTATGGACTAAAGCAGTCCCCTCGAGCCTGGTTCGGCAATTTCACTTTAGCCATGAAGAAATATGGGTTTAAACAAAGTAATTCAGATCATACTTTGTTCCTAAAACGAAAAAATAAACTCATAACCTGTTTGATTATCTATGTAGATGATATGATAATTACAGGAAACGATGAAGAAGAAATGACAAAGTTGAAAACAAATCTGTTCAAAGATTTCGAAATGAAAAACCTAGGAGGCCTTAAGTATTTTCTTGGAATTGAAGTACTTAGGTCAAAACAAGGTATTTTCATTTGCCAAAAGAAGTATGTTCTTGACTTATTGGCAGAAACAGGGATGATCGATTGCAAACCCTCTGACACTCCTATGGCTGTAAATCAAAAACCTTATATGGAGGAAGGAGCAGAGTTGGCAAATAAAGAAAAATACCAACGGATTGTGGGAAAACTAATTTATCTCTCCCATACTCGGCCGGATATAGCCTATGCTGTAGGAGTGGTAAGCCAATTCATGCATCAACCACAAGTTGCCCACATGGAAGCAGTTGGACGAATTCTCAAATACCTCAAAGGAACACCTGGTCATGGAGTCTTGTTCAAATCAAATGGGCACTTAGAAGTTCAAGTTTATACAGATGCAGACTGGGGAGGAGATAAAGGAGATCGAAAATCAACAGCCGGGTACTTCACTCTAGTCGGCGGGAATCTAGTCACATGGAGAAGCAAGAAACAAAAAGTGGTATCCTTATCAAGCGCAGAGGCAGAGTTTCGAGGAATAGCACGCGGAGTAGCAGAAATCTTATGGATCCGAAAGCTGTTAAGTGAAGTCGGCTTTCTCCCTAAAAGAAGTAGCAGAATCATGTGTGATAATGAGGCAGCCATACAAATCTCAGAAAACCCAGTGCAACATGATCGAACGAAACATGTAGAAATTGACAGACACTTCATTAAAGAAAAACTAGAAGCAAAAATTATTCAATTACCACCAATCAGATCAGAAGACCAGCTTGCCGACATTCTGACAAAATCAGTAAATGGAGGAATCTTTAACAAATGTTTAGTCAAGTTGAGTGTCGGAAATCCCACCATTCAACGTGAGGGAGAGTGTTAGAATAAACAATGGATCAATGGATCAGTCAATTATTTATTGACATCATTTCCTCCACTAGGAAAAGAAGACAACGCTTGTTATGTCATAATGGCCGACAAAAGCTTCCACTACAAATTAACCTTTTCTATTGTTTATGATATGTTTGTAATATAAATAGAGGCATTTAGTATGATTGTAAAGAACTCATTTTTCAATATAAATCAATATCGTCTGATTATCAAACTGTAATAGATTCTTCCTCAAATGAGATTGGCATTTCATTGGCTTCTGGTAACACTTCGTCCCGTATCTACTCAAACATCGGCTCATTAGCCTGATCAACGCACACTTACAAAGGACCGCCAATTGTACAACCATATTTTAGGAATCAGATGCAGTCCACTTCATCTTGAAGCTTTTTAAGCCCTTGGATAAAGACACACAAGAAGACAATAGTAAACAGAATCACATCGGTCTTCAATCACATCCCTAAGTCTATCCCTAAATGACTCGAATGTGAGTGACTCGTAGTCGAATTTTAGGACTTTTTGACTCGTTCCATCTTCATACCACAGAGGATTTGCTAAAACACACCATGGTAAAATATCTCAATGGTAAACTCATGATTTCCCTCTTCTTCAGCCTTCATTACTCACGAACACGTTGGTATATAGAGTTTCTGAGTTTGGAATGTGTTTAAAAGGAACTCACGTATGAAAAAAGGAGATATATTGTCGATAATGGCGGTAAGCTTGATTAGAGGTGCGTCACTGGTAAAATGACGATGTTTACCATTCATCAATTAGCCATTACCTTTTACTTTTCATTTAATAAGACAATTACAAGGCCACGTAGGCTCCATGTCAGCAACCAAACCGGCTAACCGACAGTCGTGGGTAACAATGGGTAAATGGAAAAATAGCATGACTTTAATGCTATGTTTAGCACAATTACAACTTTTGTGGCTAAATGGAGACAAAATCAAGACTTTAATGGTCAAATAAGTCGAAACATCTTTTAAAAAAAAATATAACAACTCAAAAATTAGATTTAACGCATGAAGGACCAATCATGCAAAATGAATTCATAATGGCCAGTGGTCTAGCGTTTATGTTTATTGTCTTCACCATGATACATTTGCAAACCACATGGTCCTATCATGTAAATTTGTCTGATAATAACTATCAGTATACGGCAAATTACAAAATCAAAATTTGAAAACCGATCAATATTTTGTGGATATTGTTTCCACAAAGTTATATGCGAGTAATATGATCTACCATATGAAACGTTGTAATTTTTTCTAATAATAACTATTAGTAGTAGTACACGACCAAAATGTGGAAACTGGTCAATATTTTATGGATATTGCTTCCACAAAGTCATATGCGAGTAAGAAGATCTACCATATGGATCGTGTAATTTTGTCCAATAATAAGTATCGATACACGATAAATTACAATACCACAAAGTCATATGCGAGTAAGAAGATCCACCATGTGCGGTCGTGGCCTATATTTAGCTACCAAAGGTCGAGCTTTCGGCATCGTGAGACCAGGCCCTTCGCTCATGTCTACCATCTCGACACCATTTCTCTCCCACTCGAAACACTGAACCAATGTACCTAGCGTTAATCCAATCATTCGCATTGCTAAACCTTCTCCCGGACACCCCCTTCGTCCAGACCCAAACGGCATAAACCTAAAACAATCCATCTGCCGCCCTTCAACATCAACAAATCTCTCCGGCTTAAATCTTTCAGGCTCCTCCCACAACTTCGGATCATTTTGAATCGCCCAAAGGTTCACCAGAAGCATTGTTCCCCGTGGGACAAGGAAACCACCTACAATGCATTCTTCTGTAGATTCGTGGGGTGGAATCATCGGTGCAGCTGGGCACATACGAAGTGTTTCGTTTATAACTCCATGAAGATAGGGAAGATTAGGAAGATCGTAATCGTTTATAAGTCTTGAAGAACCCACTTTCTTGTCGATTTCATCAATGGTCTTTTTTAGGGAATCTGGGTTGTTCAGTAGAAGCGTTAAAGCCCACTCTAGGGTTCCTGCTGACGTATCCGTTCCCGTTGATATAATGACCTTCGCATCCAAAATCCATAAATTTTGGTTAATGTAAACCTACATAATAATATATATGATCGATCTGGATATATGGAATATACGTGTGTTATTAAGACTTACTAGAATCAAGCCTCTGATGATTTCATCTGTATAGGATTCCGGTTCTCTTTCTTGCAGGGACAAGAGGACATCGATGATTGTCTTTTTCTCTTCGACAGGAGAATGACTTCTCATTCTCCTGTGCAATTCAATCAACTCTTGAACGGAGGAATCCTTCTTATGATTTAGTTTTACCATCTTCCTCTCGATCGAGTTTACTCCAATCCACTTTGCTAAGGGTACAAAATCTCCAATATTTGATGCACCACTCAACCGGAAAGTTTCCTCCACCATTACCCGGAACTTTCTTGCCTCCGGTTCTTCCTTCTTGTCACCATAGCATCTCCTTCCTGTGATCATTCGCATAATCGTATTCAGTGTGACGTTAAAAAGCCATGCTTTCATGTCAACCTCCACGAAACGACCGTTTTTAGAGCTCTCGTGTAAGCTCGATATTAGAGAGAGAACCTCATCACGACGAATATTTGTGAACATCTGAATACGATTATTCGACAAAATTTCAAGCGAAGCAATTCTTCTTAAGTTTCGCCAATGGTGTCCATACGATGCCCAAGCAAGAGTGGTGTAGTTGTAACCAAGGTGTTTTCCGGCAAGAAGCTTTGGCCGGTTTGCAAAGATTAAATCGTTTGTTGTAAAGCAGTCTTCAGCAGCAGAAGGAGACGAGACAAGGAGGACCGGGCGTGAACCAAATTCAAGAAACACGACAGGACCATACTTGTTGGAGATCTTGGCTAGGGTTCGATGAAGTGGTTTCTTTAAGAGATACAGATGGCCGATAATGGGTACCGAGAAAAACGGCCTAGGTGGAAATTTATAAAATTTATAATAGAAATGCTTGGTGATCATGTACAAGAAGAGGGAAAATACGAAGGTAAAGCACCAATTCACCATGGAAATAGTTTTTGGGCTATAAAATCAAGAACTGCGTGTTTTTATCTAAAACCTAATCGGTATATATAAGAGAAAACATATACATTTCGTAGACGGAAATATATGTGCACAAGTATACTGTGGTTTACATCCGTTTAGTCGGCTATCAATTTTTCTAATACAATGTTTGTTTTCAAGGCGAATACTTTAAAACGCTATCCTTTTCAATTTGGGTTTTCGTTAAGCTTTCATTTTCAAGATGATTATTCTTATGAGCTTTCATTTTCTTGCACTAATAATTAGATGTTGATGGATGGCTTGGGAACAACTAAGTGTGGCGAATTCAAGACATGTGTCTCCAACTGAGTTGAGGGGACAAAATACATCGGTTGAAAATTTTCATTGTCGGGTCGGTTGTCATCAATACCATCCAAGGCAATTAACGACTTATTAATGATGAATCCTTTGAAACTCAAGCCTCGAGTTGGTAAACATGGGGTGCAAAGGACGATCGGTGAGGGAACTTCTACAAAAGTGAAGTTTGCTAGGATTCTAAGATTGGGAACCCGTTAGCTATCAAGATCATTGACAAAGAAAAAGTTGTTACATGTAAAATGGTTGAACAAGTTCCTTAATGTTTCGCACACTTATGACATGTTTCTAAAATCATCGCATATCTGTAAAACCTTTCTTCTTCTTCTCTCTCTCTCCCCCCCCCCCCCCCCCCCCCAAAAAAGTTTTTTCATGATAAAGAAAGTAAAAAAAGTATTTGATAAAATGACGGAAAGGAAGAAAAATTTAAATGATTTTTAGTTCTTTTGCTTATGTATTATGTATTGTTGATAAAGAAACCAAATGCCGTTAGCTTATACCAAGTGGCGGATCCTGGATTTGGATAGGCTCTGGGCACAAAAAATTATTCATATATAATCTATTTTTTCTGGTCCGATGGAGTAAGAATATGCTTCATTTCTATTTGATGCTCTTGGTTATTTTAATATGCAAACATTTACAAGGAAATTACTTTACTATTGTTTATTGAATTGTCGTATGTGTCGTCAGACAATCCTCAATCCTTTCATCAAAGCCAACCATACGTTACTTGATTTTTTATTGTAGATGTGTTTTATGATCTTAGAAGCGAAATGTAGTCAAATTAAGAAGACAAAGTGATCTAATGATTTAAGGTGATTATATATGGAAGTCCACGCAACTGAACTTTTTAGCTGGTTATTTTTCTTTATGTAGTTCTTTTCTTCCATTTCATGTTATTTGTACTGCAAAGTTAATAAAAGATCAATTAGATTTTGGATTTGAAGAATCTTTTTTACTTGCACTAGAAATCAATGAACACATGCAAGTAAATTTGATCAATTTAAAATTTATGTCATGACTATTATTTGATATGATGTTTAAGAAACTGATTATCATTTTTTGAAATTATAAAAACAATTCCACAAACCATAAACCACACAAATCTTAAAAAAAAAAGTAAATTATTAAAATTCTTTTTCATTTGTTTTGTATATATATTCTGAAGATGTGTTTCATCTATACTTTTTTCATACGGGGTCCTATATAGGTTTCTTAAAAAAACACAATATGATTTTAATAGTTAATTGAAGATTCAACAACACAATGATATAGTCCCATTACATTACATTACAATAATAACAAACTACAATAATAACAAGTTGGGGCTAGCCCACTTGGCTAACAAGGTGATATACTAACAAGGAGGTCATGGGTTTAAACCTTGACACTAACATAACAAGGAGTAGTTTACGAGTAGGAGTATGATAGATTTGCCGTTCTAAAAAAAATAATAACAAAAACCAACTCATGAATAATGTCAAACCCTTTAACTTTACGCCACCTATTAATTTTATTTTCCATTTATACCCCTGCTTACGGTCCTGTTATTGGCACCCTAACAACCCTAATGGCACCCTAACCACCCTAAGAAGATATTGATTGCCTATGAAAACAATTATTACACATCCCTCCTGACATCGCATGCTATTTTTTCTTGTATACGTAAAGTTTCCGTTAAAACTATACTATGGCTAATTTTTTGAATTGACATTATTTAATAACCAATATTCTTGCGGCATTTATCATTAATCAACATTGTATTATTAATTTACAATATATATATATATATATATATATATATATATATATATATATATATATATATATATATATATATACTAGCTGCGTACCCGCGCAATGCAGCGGGCGGCAATTAATTTGTTTCGGTAAATAGTTTTCGGGTGGCGATGCAAGGATGTTGAATAGTTTGTTTTGCCGAATAAATTCCTAAAGACGTATTTTTTTCCTTGGGCAATTTTTCATTAAAAATAATTGTATATTGTTGTTTTGAGTTAAAAATAAAAGTATGTTATAGTTTAAGGTTTAAAAAGTTATTTAAGTATTTTTCAATAAAAATAAAAATACTTTATCATTTTGAGTTAAAAATAGGGCGGTACCCGACCAAAGCGACTAAGATGAATAATATATTATGAAAACGTGGTACAGAAATAACCGAATCAATTAATAATTATTTTCCATAAAAATATAGGGTAAATTATCCTACACGTGGATTTGTAGAGCATTGCTCAAACTTGAACCATGGGTTGTAAATGTTTTTTTTTTTGCGGTGAATAGTTAATTTTTCGACATTGACTTTTGTTCAAATTTATAAGTTACTCATTATATAAGTTACTCCTCTATTTCTTTTCCTTAGACATTCAACTTGGACTTCGGTGTTGCTAGTTTATTAGGTAAAATCAAAGTCAACCATGACAGAGTTTATACTCAAAATACTATTGCAAATATGATATTCACAGTTATTATTATAATTATTTAGCTGATCAATATATTTGCAAAAAATTAAGCAAAGAAATATATTAATACAGTTTTTGGGATAACTTTAAATCAAAAAAAATTTGACGCCTACTTCAAAATTTTTGTAATTTCAATCTTTGTGGTCATTTTGTCTCCAAATAAAAATACTTGTAAAAAAACGTTGGTATTTCATCGTTTGTGGTAATTTTGGTTCAATATTTAGCTTATCAATATTTTTTATTGTGGTCAGGACTCAGGTGCCTGGTAAACGATTATTTCTGGTCATTTTGGTAACAAAAAAGACATGAAAGAAAATTAAGCAAAACATAGACTTTGAACTTTCCAGAAATGTATAGCCTTTGTACAAATCAACAATGCATTATTGTGATTGTTTGATTTCGATTAAAATGCCAATATATACATCCGCAGGAGACTTGAAATAGGAAAAATATGCCAATTAAAGCAATGAAGTTTGGAAGATGGTATTAAAAAGAAAACCAACTTTTAGAGCAAACCAGAAACATCAAGACAGTTTTCTGAGAGATGAATCCACTGCAGCAAAGCTGAAAACCTTAGAACCATTATTCATGTCTTTAACACAGTCATACTACACATACATAATCCACACAGTATTGACTGCAGATCAAAAATGTTACCTAAGATTCTCTCAATTGAAAAGTAAAAAAAAAAAAAATACACACAAACAAAGAAAGTGATGGATGTTGTGTCAGTTCCTGCATACTTGCAAACTTTGTTAAAGAAAATTGTAGCTTAAGTAAAAAAACGAAGTCTAAAGCATTCCGCCAATAAATAGAAAATTATGAAACATGTGTTTGGAGTAATTGAGAGTGTAAGTCAAAAAGTCTAATATCACATCTTACTTTCATTGCTATTTTTTTCTAACTTTTTTACTTTTATTTTAATTGTTTTTTGAAATAATTATGATCCAAAAGAAATCTTCTCATGATCTGAAAATTAAAGCAAAAAGTTCATCAAACCTGATACGAACTGTCGGGTAATGATGGATTACTTACAGCTCAATGGTGAAAGCAAAAGTTGACTACTAAATGCAATATAGCGTGGGTAACAACTCTCAGTGTTGGACCAACCTACAACAAAGAGCAGCTAAAAATTAGGTTCATTTAGAAAAATTACAGATTAGTAACAGCTACAATGGCAACCAACAAATAGTGATTTAAAGAAACTAACAGAATCTGAAAAATAAAGAAACTAAGAGAATCTGAAAAATAAAAATTAAAAAATATAGACTTGAACCTGAGAATTTTTGGTTAAAAAGCGACTGAAATCCAAAAGCTTGCCTAAGAAACCAACAACCAAACTGTTAACTTCAGACAGAACTGCAAAAATCTAGTAAAAATTAATTAAATGAAGCAATCACAATAAACATACAGTAACATATCGAAGAACAACTTATGAGACTTTCTTCTTTTCTACTACCATCCCTGTCTACCTGAAATAGCCAGCTCCTTTTCTCTATAAAAAACTTATAATCTTGAATAACACTGCAAAAAAAAACTCAATACTGCAATCAGAACTTGTTATCAGAAAATCAGAACATACTCTGTTTGTTTTCAATTACTCGATATAAGAATATAGGGTATTAGTACCAATGACTTCAAAGTTAGGGCACAAAGAATGAAAATGAATTAAAAGCTTGAAATACTAAATTTAAAATCAGATTAATCAACAAAAGGGATTTGGATGCAAGTTGAAGCCCTTTTTCCTAGAAAATATAGAAAACTTTGGATTGATCCCCAAAGAAGTAGATAAACAATGAAGAGATGAGTTTTGGAGAAAAAAACATAGCTGAAATCAAAATTTATTGAGTTATAGTTTGCAAGCTAAAACGCTAAAAATACAAAAAATAACCTGATAAATTTAAACGCCATAGACTTCAACCTGATAGATATAAACGCCATCGACTTCAGCCGAGAGTTAACCTAGCTATACACTAATTCCATAACAGCCACGTGGGAAGGGAAAGATCAGTACCTAAAAACAGAATAATTATGCCGATTTTAAAGTAAAATGTACCAGATCCAGACTTATTGACTAAAAGGTATAAAACCCAATATAGACTCTAACCTTTTCTCGATCCCTAATTTTTCACACTCATTTGTGCCCTGGTTATCGAGTACAAAAAGGTCGTATGCAGGAGAGAGATAGATACCGTATGTGTGTGTCCTGTGGTGCGACGGCGGGTAGCGGTGGCGTCAGCTGATGCTGGTAGTATAATTTGGTGGTACGATGTCGGCCTATTGGGGGCGTTAATCATGAGCAGCGCCTGTTTGGTGCTGTTTATCTAGGATATGGTGGTTGTAAACGACTTTGTTGAAGATTAGGCCGTAGCGATGGTGGCAGGTACTATCGGATCTGGTTGGCCGAGATGGTAGAGCGACTTCTTAGAGATTGAGAGTGAGAGATATACGCGAATTAGGTTTTAGAGAGTGAGAGATGTATTGGGTTTGAGATCCATTATATATACACTGGATTGGCAGACTATGCCTTTCGAAATTTCAATTTCATAAGCGGGAATTCTAAACGCCCGCTAATTACTCTTGCTAGGTATTTTAAATTTCAAAAGTATCAAAAATCCCCCAAATTTCTTCAATGCATTGCTAGGTTGTACTATCTTAAGAATTAAGACAATTGTGCATAAGGGGATTGTAATTTATATATGGTTTATAGTATAGTATAGATATATATATATATAAAAGAACACACGAATCAATATCTATTTTAAAGATATCTAAATTCATTAAAAATATATTGTTGGCATTTTTCGGGACCGCCTTTAAGCTCAAAATATCATATTATCTCTCTATTGTTAGTATAGATAAATGTGGTTACGAACTTCAGCCTCGAGTAAAGAATTTGCCAATTACATGGCATCAAATTTTTGGCCATTTTTACAAAATATCCGGAAAAAAAGCCTCGAGTAAAGAATTTGCCAATTACATGGCATCAAATTTTTGGCCATTTTTACAAAATATCCGGAAAAAAGCCTCGAGTAAATATCTGTGTGTGTGCCATTTCTAGGTAACTCAAGAGCATTTTCCAAGCCCACATCCAAGTTCAACCCATAATACCCAATTTGTTCCATTTGATGGATTTGAAAGGAATTGGCTTATAAGGTCTAAAGGGTTTTCTTCCACTTCCTATGTGGGACAAAAGCCATACAAGGAAGATGCCATTTCAAAGTTCCAACAATCAACACTACTCAAATCATTAGCATGAAGCAGAATGGGATCAACAAGATCAATGGCCCTACAAATATTAGTACCGGAAGTTTCAAAAGTGAATGACATCTCGTGAATACCTATAGTAAAGCAATAAACACGCGAACAAGCATTCAAAAATAAGTAATTCAGAAAAAATTATCAAAATCAGTTCCAACTTGTGAGTTTGCCCACTAACAACTTCGTTAGGAATCTAGCCACTTCAGTGACTAATGCAAGGTACAAGTTGCAGTCGTGTTAATCAAGACAAAAAAGAGTAGATAATAATCTTTCCAAAGATAAAGAGAATAATGCACACAAGCAATCATAGTGTCTGCCAATAGGCCAAGGAAAGTGGCATTAAAACAAAAAATTGAAATCACGATTATCTTACTACTAACACAGACTAGTAAGAAAGCTTATAGTGGTTCACCAGGTCCCAAAGCCACGAGATATTTTGGAAAATAAAGAAATATGATCGAAAGACTTGAACACACTCACAATAGTAAACATGAGAAGTTTACTTACAGCTTCAATAAAACATGCAACCAGACAAGACTGAAGTACTAGGAACAGAAAATAAAAAATCTAAGAATATCTAAAAATATCTGAAGAGAAACGTTTTCGGTCAAAGGAGATCTCAAAAAATATGTTTCATATCAACAAAAACAACCATGAGGTTGTTCATATCCAGGAACAACAAAGAACAAGATGTTTAAATAAGTATTAACAGCAAACACAACAAACAGATCACAAAATATCCGGTCAATATTCATAAAAAGCAACCACAAGGTTGCACAGAAACATAAAAGAGTTTTAAAGAATCATTTTTTTGCGGGAATAAAAATATCCAAAACCATAAATTAAAAACACTTTTACTCAACAACTAAACTCAAAATGGTTTTATTACAGAACATAAATGAAAGATAACGACCAATATAGACAAGGAACACACCAATCTCAACCAAAAAAAGAATCACAAGGTCAATTGTGACCTAATGATTATACAAAGATATGTAAAGAAGGTTTGCAAATAACAAACCGTGGTTCTACAACCTAAGAATAAGAGAGAAACAAGATAGAATTTCAGAGAGTGTGTGAGTGAATATGTGAGTAATGATGAAATTCTGCACTACTCTTAAATATATACTAGTGGGTCGGGTAACCGGATGCAAATGGAGCTCCAAAGTCCATGTGTTCAAGCTGAGAATACAAGACGCTAGCCGCACCCCTCCAAGAATAAGACTTTAACACTTCATCCCTATACTTTATCCTCCGTTAGAAACAACATGTTCAACCCAAAGTTACTGCAACCATTAGACACAAAAAAATAATAAGTATATTAAAAGAAAACAACTCTATCCATTTCAAAAATAAGATCGTACAAATACAATAGCATATTTCAATATGTAACGTATATCATTTTAATGATAAACAATAACATCAACAAAAAACAAGCCTTGGGAACACCACACACTCTCTCACTATTTAACAAGATTCAAATCATCGGAGTACTAGAAGGCATGCAACACCTCAAGACAATATCTACATGAACACCTTACAAAACCCATCATTAGTGCCAATAATTTCGGTGTCCAAGAGATGCCCTAGAATTTTAATTAAAAAAAATGGGACTTTAAGAAACTTTTTAACCCCTCAATTGTAAGATATACCAATCTACCGATAGTTTTTAATAAGAAATTTTACACATACTTTTTCTCAAATTTCTTTATCTTTTGTGTTCAACGATGTATTCTTATCTTGGGAATGAGACAAAAGACAACCTATAGTTTAGTTTTTAGATGCCTTGATACATTTGGTAGAAGGATGATTGTTGTTAACTATTAAATCATAAGTAAACAATAACACACAAAGTGGAATATCACGTTTTTCTGACGCCCAACGCGAACAACTCCACAAGGAAACCGAAGACTCTGAATATCCGACTCCTTTGTATATGTGCGATTTCCACCTTACTGCTACAGGCGACGATTACAATGGCGAACTTGAAGCCGGATTCTCCACTTTGTCGTCGCATCGTTCTATCTTTCCTTGACTTCCTCAATTCTGGTAGGCTCACTCTCCCTGTCCCTGTATATCTTTTTCTTTACATCTTTCTGAATTTCTTTTTATGCATTTCTTGGGTGGATTTCAGTCGTTATTGCGATAGGACTGGAACTACTGATGCTAATTTACTGATTATGTAATGTTTAATCTCATAGTGTTATAGCCCTGATAGGTTTGCCATTTAAGCGAAAGATCGTTATTAGGTTTACCGGATATCTGTGGATCATTCGACGTTAAGCGGGGAATTACGGAGAATTAGGGTTTTTATAGCAGTTGAGACTTACATGCTTGCTTTGATTGACAGTTCCACCAAACTTGTTTTACAGTTGAACCTACCTCCGATAGTGATGTTGAAAGTCTCGAGGTTGCAAAAGACTGCTTATCAGAGGTTTTCAAGGTTGATTCATCCTCCACTTCTAGTGTGCCAAATTCCGATTCTCTCATCCAGATTTTCAGTTCGCAAACAGGAAAGAATGTGGTTGAGTCAGATCAAATCCATGAGGAATCTCAACGTAGATCATGCACAAGTAATGCTGTTGATACTAAAGTTCCTGGGACATCACAATCTCTGGTATTCCTGTTCTGCATTCCCCTAATGTCTTTATGTTATAAATCTATTTTGAAGTGGTGATTGATATTCATTTTGTCCTTTTTGATGCTTTACTTCTTATCTAGAGTGACACAGACAAAGGGAATTCTCAAACCATAGGTAAATCCAAAGTTTTTAACATGTATTTTTGAGATATTTGTATTCATTGCATTCATATAGACTTTCAAATATGTCATACATTGTTTTACTGCAGGAGTACATGATGATGAACTTTTTGGTCAGTTCTTTAGTGCCCTTGAAAAGATTCATTATTTTGGGACTACACCCAATGAAGAGGATGAACAAGCACTCGATAGAGCTTCACATTTGTTTCATGTTGCTTTGATGGTATCATATCAACTTTAAATCTTTTTATTTTCTTGTTAATATCATGTTGATCTTTGACAAAGGGCACACTTCTTTGATACTAGGAAATGAAAAAATCTGGAAATGAAGAATTTGATTTAAAAAAATTGGCTGATACCTTCAAATTACTAGGTAACTTTTACTCAAACCTTACTATCACTATCACTGTGGGTCCCATTTGTGAATTATGGTACTTTTTCTTCATGTAGGTAACAATGCTATGCAATTAAAGTTGTATTCTGATGCAATTGAGCGTTACACAATTGCTATAGCCCTTTGCAATGATAATGCTGTTTATTATTGCAACAGGTGATTTATTTACTCAAATAATTCGAGTTTATATACATTATTTTTGGGATTATGAAGATTGATTTACTTTTTGTCACTTTTTTTTTTGACATTTGTTAATACTAGGGCTGCAGCTTACACACAGACAAATCAGCATACAGAAGCAATTAATGACTGCCATAAAGCAATTGCAATTGATCCAAATTACAGCAAGGCTTACAGTCGTTTAGGGTTTACTTATTATGCTCAAGGGAATTACAGGGATGCCATTGATAAAGGATTTAAAAAAGGTTTGTATTATGCAAATTCTTGAATCATAATTTAGTTATAGGAACAACAGAAAAATTATTAAACAGTCTTTTTTTTTTTTTTTTTTTGGGTTTTAACGCAGCATTGCAATTGGATCCAAATAATGAATCTGTAAGAGGAAATATTCAGGTTAGTTCATCTTTATATTGTTTTTCTCATGTTAATTTTTATTTATATATATTTGTGTCTTGTGTCTGTTTGTATAATAATTCACATTTCTCATATAATCTTTATTTCACTGTGTAAATATTTATAGGCAGCCGAACACAAACTCAGAGAAGGGCAACAAAGAGCCAACCGTGACCAGGTTTTTTTTTTTTTTTATTTTAAAAAGAAAAAAAGAAATTACATTTTTTATATTAAATTTTATTTGGTAAAAACAGAATTCAAGTTCAACAAGTCATTCAAATGAAGATCATGGATCAAGGGGAGGCAATGTTCCAATTCCACCATTTCCATCCATGCCATTCAATGTGAATGGCCGTCCTTTTGACATGGCAAACATGTTTAGGAACATGGCTCAGGGAATGCCCAATTCCAATTCCAGTCCCAATTCCAATTCCATTCCGACAGATGGGCCTGGAATTAGAGTAGGAGTGAATGTTGGAGGAGATGAAATGCAAATGCCAGAGGAGATTTATGGGACTATAAGATCTGTTTTTGAGATGTTCTCTGATGGAAGTGTTTCCCATGTTAATAACAATCCACAACCACAAGACAACTCAAATGGAAATTAGGTTTGAATATTTTTTTTTTATTAAATTTTGTTGATTTTTCCATTTTCTTATATTTCGTATATTATAGATTGAAAAACATGGCGCGCAACTTGTTTTGAAGAAGATTGACACACTCGTTATCTAGTTCTTTTGTTCATATGTTAAGGCTGACGAGGGTATTTGTGTCTTTTTCTCGTACTAGATGAGAAAAACAAGTACAAGTTGTATGGACAAAAGTCTTATTGCATGATATTTTATTATATTAGATTTGAAACTTGAAATTTTATGCATTGTGAAATTATATTTGTTTTTGTGAACAGGTATAATGGTTATTTTACTATATTCTGATAGAATGTGGTGTGGGGGACATTAGTACAATAATTGGATGATTTTAATGATAGTCTTTAAGAATTTTTAGGTAATATGCATTTTTTTTTATTGAAACTAAAGATTACTGTTTGTGCATGCAAGTTGAAATTAAGAAAATACGACAGATTTATCATTTTATCATTTTATTACATCTCGTAAACTAATATTTTTATGTAATTTCTACATAAAATGGTAAGAAAATATTATATACTTTGATAGAAAAAATTGTAGTAAATTTGGTACATGAAATGGTTAGTACAAAAGGTAAACAACTTATTAGTTACAAAAAACATATATGTTTTACCAATTTATACAACAAACTGAATTTCTTCTCAATTTATGGAAAAATATTTTATTTTCTTATAAAAGTTTATTAAATAATGCTCAAAATTGGTAGAAGATTCAACTTTTTATATAAAATTTTAAATATTTGGTAACAAACTGAAGCATTACTATATAAAGTAATAAAATATCTACTTCCTTGTCGTTAACCCTATCTATTTTAAATTTACAAGTATGATTAAAATTTAGTTTTGAGTTTTAAAATATAAAAGGATTTGTACAAACTATTCAGTATTCACTACCTCACCCCACCAATGGTCCCCTCTTTGTCATCAGTCCCTTGAATTGATGCATCCGAAGGCTTTTATAGCCATTATCCATGTACTTACAAAGTTGATAATAGTATTTTAAGAGGAGAAGGTTAAATATATATAATTTGCCATTTTTCAATAAATAATAAAAAAAATTAATTAGTTACAAAAATAGTATCAGTTTCGCAGATGCTATATAAGAAATTAGCACCTTATCTGCGAATTTGTAATGTCATTTGTGAATGATTAACTATTTTTTTTATTTCTTTAAAATTGGTCAATATGATTAGAAGTATCTATAACAAACTGTTCATTGAGAAAAAAGACAGATATGTCTAATCCAGTTGACCATTTTCCAATAAATAGTCAAAAGATTAGTCGATAACAAAAATAGCTGTCAATTGCGCAGATGCTATATGCAAAATTGACATAGTATCTTCGAAATGGCGATCTCATTTGCAAAATGTCGATGGCATCATAAAAACGATGTTGTTTTGAAAAAAATTGCAATTGCCATCTATGAAATTGTAGGTTTTATCTGTAAAAATCTAAAAGACCATTTTTAAAAGGTTTTTGTGTTAAAAATCTTCAAAGACTATTTCCACAACAAAAAAATGTTTATATTGTAGTTGAACAAAAAAAATGATTTTTCAACATTTGTTGAGAGGATTTCTGAGATGAAGCTGGAGATTTTGCAAATGTCACATACAATCCTCAAATCCAACTAAGAACTCTTCTGAAAAATGGTGAGAAATCCATTTTTTTTTTAAATTTTTGTGTTAAAAGTCTTCAAAAACAATCTCCACAGCAAAAGAAAACTCAATATCATAGTTTTGACATGCGAAAAATGACAATTTTTTAATCAAATTTCAAAGAGCTTCTTAGATGGATCTAAAGATTTCGCATATGACATTTGTAAAGTTTTCAACTACATCTCAAAATTCCTCTTAAACTTGTGGAAAATCTTTTCTTTTTGTCATCTTTGCTAGTGAAAATACAATAAAGGTTTCATTTGTTTTAGAATGGTTTTTTAATATTTCTAACAAAAAAAGCTTCAAAATAATTGATTTTTGGATTTTACCGATGATATTGAAACTTTTTAAAATTTTATTTTAAAACGACGTCCTTTTAATAATGACATAAGCATTTTGCTCATGACATCAAAATCATATATGTATCATGTCAGATTTTACATATGATATCTACAAATTCAATGTTTATTTTGGTGATTCATTAAATTTTAGTTATTTCTTAAAAAATATCTAACAAAATTAAAATAAATATTTGTCCACACTATTCACCACCTCACCCCACCCATGGTCCCCTCTTTGTCATCCCCCCTTGATGCATCCAAAGGCTTTCATAGACATTATCCATGTACTTAAATAGTTAATAATACTATTTTATGTACTTATTAACCAAAAAACGGATATTTTGACTAAGGTCAACTCCATTGTTCCTGGTGGAGTGCAAACGAATCCTATGTCTTGCAAGTCGCATTCATGTCAGACAGTATCAGCCCAAAAGCCCAAAAACCAGGTGGGAGCGTCTGCAACAGTTCAACGAACACGATAATTGGAGCATAAATGCAATTTCAAGTTTTCAACACCCATGGGCGGGAATGGAGTCGCTGTCTTAATTTCAAATCTTAAATATTTGAAAGCGATTATCGATTTTCCTATAAAAATAGGGCTAGAAAAGGCTCTCATAAAGTCTCGATACTCACTCTCCATCACATGCTCCCTGTCTCTAGCTCATGTTATATCTGCCATGGTAGCAGTACCACAAGCTTCACAAAATAGAAACCATTAATTATTCTGTCAAAGCACTTGTGGGGTTAGTTGTTTATTTACATCAGATTTTGCTCTGAGCCTCTGACATTCCTCAGATCTTTGCACTGCTGCTTCCTATTGGGTTTCAAGTTTCAACATTATAGTTCCATCTTCTTCGGTCTCCGGTCAAAGGTATTATATCGATTCAGATTTGTTTTCTTCTCAACCTCTTATTGTTTTATTGCTTCTTCTTCCTTCTTCTTAAATCAAATCTAACAAATTACCGAGATAAAATAAGATAAACACTCAGAGGATTAGCTTTGTTGTCTATTTTGTTGGATACTGAGTATTTTTTTGGAAGCGAAGTTTCTTCTTCTTCCGGTTTGACCGTCGGTCAACCGTTCAAGGATTGGGTATTTCATGATTTTTCAGTTGACTGCCCTTTTCCTAGTTGCTAAACACTGCTCTATTAATTGCTAATCTGATCTATTCTCGGTTCGTATAGTTGTATCGGGATTTTATGTTGATTTTGAACTACAGATTCGTTTTTCTCTTTCCAATCTCTTAATCTAATACTTGCTTCCATCACAAGTTACTTGTGATTTGTTTATGTTAGGTTAGATCTTATTCGGTCTAACACCTATAATTACTACTTTTGGTAATCAGAATCTACCGGCGATTCTAGTGGTCCTGAAGCAAATGCGATTCTGATTTGAAAATTTTAGAGATTCATCGACATGGAGAAGAAGAGTTGGTGGAAACGGAAGTCCTCTGACCGGAGTCCCGGCGAGACAGAAAGTTCCACTTCCATATCTTCACATTCCGAGAGTAACTCCGATGAAAAGGTAACCAAACAGTTCGAATCCATATATTATCATCAAACCCGTACGGTTTTGGTTCGTTTTATAATCTTCTTTTTTCAGATGGACCATGACAGCTTACAGAAATCTCAATCATCTGAAGTCACCTCAAGAGTTTCAACCCCCAACACAGACACGAACGACAGTTTTAAAAGTCTGACAGAAAAGTTATCGGCGGCTCTTGTCAACGTCGGTGCTAAAGAAGATTTGGTCAAACAACATGCCAAAGTTGCAGAAGAAGCTGTTGCAGGTACTAGTAGTCTACATATGAACCCTAGGCATATAGATTGATGGATATATTCACATATCTACTTCCAACTTGGTCAAAAGGTTTTAAAAAATATATTTGAGATAATGGAAGGAAAAAGTAAATAAGGACAAATTTATGAACATTTGGGAAAAAGCAGAAGATGAGATAATAGAAGACCCTATAATTTCTAGACCTATTAAGTTCATTAACTCAAAAAGTAACAATACCATGCGTTATATTAAGTTTTTATGCTAATATATAAATAAATTTAGGTTGGGAAAAGGCGGAAAATGAAGTTACAACATTAAAACAACAACTCGAGGCAGCTGTGCAGCAAAATTTAGCTCTTGAAGTTAGAACAAATCATCTTGATGGTGCTCTTAAAGAATGTGTAAAACAATTAAGGCAAGCAAGAGAAGAACAAGAAGAGAAAAGACACGAATGGGAACTAACAAAAAAGAATCTTGAATCACAAATTTGTAATCTTGAAGCAAAATCACAAGTCAAAACACCTGAACACACTCCCATTGACCCAAAGATTCTCATAAAGCTCGAGACTTTAGAGAAAGAAAACTCAACCCTTAAATTTGATCTTATTGCCCAATCAGAAGAGTTAGAAATTAGGACAATTGAAAGAGATTTGAGTACACAAGCTGCAGAATCTGCTAGCAAACAGCAGTTAGAAAGCATAAAGAAAGTTGCAAAACTTGAAGCTGAATGCAGGAAGTTGACTTCATTGACCCGAAAATTACCTTCTGTTAATGATAATCATAAAGCTGTTTCGATTTCTTCTTTTTATGTTGACTCTCTTACAGATAGTCAATCAGACAGGTCAGAAAAGTTAGATGTTGAATCATTTAAGATTGTTAACAAATCTGAGAATAATGAAACTGAAGATTCGTGGGCATTGGCGCTAATTAACGAGCTTGATCAGTTCAAAAATGGAAAGTCAGTGGCGAAAAACGTTGAAATTGGGAATATTATGGATGATTTCTTGGAAATGGAAAGAATTGCTTCGTTGTCTGAGGGGCAGAATTGTAATTCTGAAAGTGAAGATAACTTGAAAAGTGAAGTTGAAGTAATGAGAATGCGGGTGTGTGAGCTTGAAGAGAAATTAGGGGAATTAGAGGCTGAAAAAGGGGAATTGGAGAGTGCTTTGAATGCAAGTGAAAAAAGTGTTGATGAGATGAAAAGTCAAATGGTTGACCTTCAAAAGGAGGTTATGATGGTGAAAGAGTCGAAGAAGTTGGTTGAATGTAGACTTGTTGATATGGAAAAAGAGGCGCTTGTTATGTCTACGGAAGTTAATTTGGTAAAGGCGGATTTTGAAAAGGAAAAAAGTTTGTCATCTGAAATGAAGATTAAATGTCAGAGATTGGAGAAAGAAGTTATGAAAAAAACAGAGGAATTGAAGGTTCAGCAAGATGTGATTTCAAATGGTGAATTAAAAGTGAAACAAGTAAGCTTTTTTAAGCCCTTTTTCTTTTTCTTTTTTTTTTGTCTGAATAAATAGGATATTTAAGAAATTGATGGTGTAATTGGGAGATGGAAAAAAAATTTAATGGGTGTGAAAAGATGTTTTTTTAACATAATTTGAAGTTGGCTGATGGCAACTTATATTAAAAATAAGAAAAAAGATGCTTTTTTTACATAATCTTGAAGTTGGCTGATGACAAATCATACTGAAAAAAAGAAAAATATGCTTTTTATGATCTTGAAGTTTGTTGGTGGCAAATTACCTTGAAAATAAGTAAAAGACGCTTTTTAAATGATCTTGAAGTTGGTTGATGACAAATTATATTGAAAATAAGAAAAAGACGCTTTTTTACTAGATCATACTCAAAACAACAAAAAGATCTTTTTTTTACATAAACTTGAAGTTGGTTGATGGCAAATCATATTGAAATTAAGAAAAAGCTGATCTTTTTACAGTATCTTGAAGGTGGTTGATGATTGAAAACAAGAAAAAGATTCCTTTTTCACATGATGTTGAAGTTGGTTGATGACAAAGTATATTAAAAATAAGAAAAAGATGTTTTTTTTTTTACAAAATCTTGAAGTTGGTTGATGACAAAATATATAAAAAGTTAAAAAAAATATGTTTCTTTTACAGGATCTTGAGGTAGCAGCAGCTGATAGACTATCCGAATGCCAAAAAACAATATCATCACTTGCGCGACAGTTGGAATCTTTAGCGACACTTGAAGACTTCCTAATTGACACCGCAAATCTGCCTGGTTTTTCTGGTGGATCATCTGTCGCTAAAACTGGAGTTGAGCTATGGAAGTTGCATTCAAATGATACTTTCATGCCTAAAAAGACTTTACTTCCTGCAAAAGAAGATGAAAGCAATTGTAGTCCTTCAATGGATGATGAGTCACCACCATCATCATCTTCTTCAACTTCATCTGGTCATTCTAAAAGTAGGAACGGTTTTGAAAAGTTGTTTTCAAGGAGTAAGAATGGAGTTCAAAGTGAAAGTCATCAAGGGTAAGAAAAGTAAGAACATAATTAGTGTGTAATAATTGTGGAGGGATTGTTGGTTATATTGTGTTTAGTGAAAGGGAGTTTATTGAAGGTTTTTAGACAACACCTCTTAGGCTCTTATATTGTTCTTTTTTTTTTTTTTTTTTTTTTTACAAACATTGAAGTTGTCAAATGTTTTGGCATCATGGTAGTTTGATATATGAGGTTGGGTTTTTTGTTAAACGTTTGTTTGTTATGAAAGATATGATATGACAGAACATGATGGCCTTATATTGCATTTGTTGTGCCTTGAACAAATGTCAAAAAAGTGGAGGGAAAGTGGGGCTTGATCTTTTGTCAATGCAAAAGACATTATTTTTCTCATTTATATATTTGAAAATTGTCATAGGATATAACAAATGTGACCTAAAGGATATGCAACTTTAATTAAAGAGTATATACTTATCATGTGGAGATGTAGTTGCATTGTACATGTTGATTTGTCATACTCAAAGTTTCTTGAGTAAGTGTTTTGCTTTTCAACCCAAGATTGTTAAAATCGTGATCTTGATCACTCTTATTTATATAAATAAATCCCGATCATACTTGCGTTGTTTTTGGATAGGATTGGATCGTAAGATTGTTACTATAAAAAAATTAATTTCTAATATTTTTTCATGGACTAACTAAGTGAATTGAATATGAATCCTATAAAACCCCTATTTGAGTTGTTTATTGTTACATGATGTATTGGAGATGCACTTTTTATGTTTTAAACAATTTCTTGTTAACCGAATGGTTAATTGATGAATGAAAATATTTTTTTTTTTATGTTTTAAAATACATTTGGTAGGATCTTACAATCCCGATTCAATCTTATGATCACAATATTGCAAATTGGAAAACGATCCTATATAGGATCCCGATATTGACAACCTTGTTTCAACCCTTATAAGATGCATTCTGATAATTAATAAATATAATGAAGTTGGTCATTTCTTTTGGGATGAATTAGTTACTTTTATTGGTATTAATTAAGAAGCATCATCAAAATCATGACCATTTTGCATTGCTTTATCATTTTGTATTTCAAAGTTGATGCTACGGTACACCATTGTGCAAGCCATAACCATTTTGTACAATCTACAAATCAAATTGAAAACCCCATTTCAAGATCATTACAGTATGCAAAAGGAAACAAATCAATCTGTAAAGCACACACTCCATCACTTAATTTAGACTATGTTTATTGAATCTAGACTTCTAGTTGCAATCGATTAGCACAAGAAAAACAAATAAAACCGACAATCAAATCGGTTGTCAATCCTCTAATTGAAACTGACATTCCAGATGACATAAGATAATTGGCTTGTTGAAATTACTAAAAAGTTTATACCAAAATTCTTAATTTTTAATTCTCTTTAATTAGAGTCCAATATTGTCATATCTTCGCAAACATTCTATATTCTTCATTTCTAGTATCTCCCAATTTTATGTAGATTTTTTCTCAAATTCTTTTAAACTCGTAGTTTTTTAGTATTTTATAAAGACCAAAATTTTTATAGAAATTTAAGTAATTAATTAAATGAAAAAATAAATAAAATTATATGTTTGGTTGAATTGTTGATTAACGGTAAAAAAAAAAAAAAAACAATTGAGATTGGCTGATAATATTCATTGTATAGATGAAAGAGTAAGAAAATAATTTTGTTGCTGCTAATTAATTTGTACCATAGTCTCATCAACACAATATAACCCATTAAGTTGAGATTGGTTGAAGCATTAAGTTGTGAAAGTTTGCTGATAATTATAGTCTCATCAAGACAAACATAACTCAATAAGTCAAAAAGAAAACACCACCTTACTTTTCACAAGTTGTCAAGACATCCATTAGAATTTCCAGACAATTAGGCCATCTAAATTACATTTTGAAACAGTACCCATTTCTAGCAAAAATTTTGTCGGTATTATGAGAAAGACCACTCTACGGATTCTAGGATCACATCCGTAAAACAACATAAATAACATATGACATGTCATAATTTGATAGGAATACTATAATTATATATAGCTCTTGTCAATATGATAATGGATTAAATAGTTCTTTTTGTTGGATCAACTATTCTTTTATTCAATATTAAAACAGAATTAGAATAGGAGGAACAACACTCATGTTCAATTATTAAAAAAATCCAACCCTCTTTTCTAACACTTACACTCTAAATGTTTTTGTATAACTTCATGTATTTTGGGATGTTTTACAACTAGGTAAGAGCCTATTTAAAGCTAAACTAGGCACCATGTCTATAGTTTTCATACATTGCATTCTTAGAAGAGAAGAGCAACTTTGCCACCTTATTCTATTTAGTTAACATAGGATGGCTTCTATAATAGTGTCTGGAACTCAACGAATCTTTCCTTCCGGTCTCCGTCCAACAATCAATCCAACTATGCCAGCACATAGTTTGTGTTTCTCTTGTATCACCACCTTAGTGAACATGTTTGCAAGATTGTTGCTTGTATTAATCTTGATAACTTCAATTATTATCCTTCGATTGCTTCTCTAAGCCAGTGATAGAGGACATTATTTTTTTTTACAGAAATGGTACATCGAGTTCTCAGGTCCATAACACTCTGACTATCACAATAAATGATGTACTCTTGTTGAAAACCTAATTCTCGAAGAAACCGTTTTAGCCATATAAGCTCCCTCATAGCTTCAACGACAACAATTTACTCGACTTCTATTGTTGACAATGTTACACTTATGTAACTTGGATTGCCAATGAGATAGCTCCTCTGGCCAAAATGAAAATATAACCTGGTGTATATTTTCTATTATCAATATCTCCTTCCATATCAACATTTGTATAACCTTCCACGATTGGCTTTGTTCCCCAGTAAGAAAAACATAGTTTTGAACTACCCTTTAGGTATCGAAGTATCTACTTAACTGCTTCCCAAATTTGCTTTCTAGGATTTGCTAGATATCTATTCACAACACCAACAACATGAACAATATCTGGTATCACACCCCCGGCCAGTGGCGGAATCACCGAGCGGTAATGACGGTAAACAGTTTGTTATCACAACCATTGCATAATTTCAATATTAAACAAACTTTTTATATATATCAGAGTAATATTACATTGTGACCCAACATTTGACAAAAACGTTGTCCGATTATTTTAATACATGAAGCTATCTGATTTATTACGCAAACCAAAAAGTTCCTACAGTTCCATTTGCTCAAAACCCTCTGCATCTTTAGTTGTTTCCTGTGAACACAATATCACTTTGAAAAGTCAACATAAAGTTGGTGAGTTTACCGGTTTTGATGAAAAATTCGGGTATCTCCGCTGTTTAAAAACATTTTTACCTTTTTATAAAATTGTCGATATTTATATATTAATTTATGGTATTTCCCACGAACCGAGCTACAGTGCTACTTAGAGCCTTATAACCGAGCTATCCTGGCGTAAAATGGCCCCTCTTGACGTTTTGCCAAACGTCGACAGTATACTCGAGATGTCAACACCCAATACAGTTCAGAAGAGTCGTATATATCGACCACATGGGTGAGTTTGCCTAACTGTATACGTATACCTGACCTCTCTAGCACTTCCTTCAGAAGGTTAACGGTTATAAGTCTATGGGACTTATGGCAATAACTCTAGTACCGCAATGAGCTTTTGTTGTTCACGTATAAGTAATTTTTGTATATTTGTTTTATAAACAAAGTATACCTTATATAAAAGATATATATATCTCGTATCACTTAATTAAAAGTGTATCAAAGTATATATTTTTAGCGTTAACGTATCGTAACAATATGTTTACTTTTCGTAATTCATCATAATAATATTATTATTATCTTCTATAATAACAATAGTATTATTTCATTATTTTTATCAACATATATTGTAATATTTCATGTTTTAGAGATGATACCCTCCATTTATAATAAACGTAATTAAAAACAAATATATCTTATTTTGACATGCATTCCCCCCTATATTTGAAAATAATAAAAGTGATAAAAACGAGGGGCCGTAAACTCACTGTAGGGTGTTTGCGAAATTTTTCCGACAAAGCGGAGCGGCGGGCGACGGCGGCGGACGGTGGACGGCGGCGGCGGTTAGCGACGGCGAAGGGAAGTGGTGATTGAAAGTAGAGGAGAGAGTGGTGGTGATGATGGAGAAGTCTCCTCCTCCATCCTATTTATACTAGTTCCAAATCCTGACCTCGAAAAACGTGTCGCCACCTCGTGTCAGTGTGTCGTGCATGTGTCGTCTGATGGCATGCGTCGCGACATGTAGTGAGTAGGTGTTGCACATGCGTCGTGACACATGGCACACATGCGTTGCTCCATGTGGCGCATTTGTGTCCACATTCTCGGTATTTGTGTCGTTGGAGACTCGTACGAAAGTTTTGTTGACACTAAAACGTGCGTAATTTTACGACGTTCGATTTGATATAAAATTTTTGTGTTTACGACTCTCGGTTGTCGCATATCTTTTAATTGAATTTATTATTATTATTATTATTATTATTATTATTATTATTATATATATATATATATATATATATATATATATATATATATATATATATATATATATATATATATATATATAATAACGTTTTAAGAAAATACTGATTTGTCGTTTTTGGATAATTATAACTTTGTCATACGATATCCATTTTTGACGTTCTTTATGTCAAATTGTTCGCTTTTTCGAGTAGTATTTGTTTAACTTATCATAACACTAATATGATATATTGATCGTTAAAACAATACCTTATATATTCTGTTGGTCGTTATTACGTGTTCAGGGCTTCGTTTGGGTGTCGGATTTTTACAACTGTCACATCTGGCCACCATCGCAAACATAATACTTCCTACAGTTGAGGAATAAGGGGCTGGTTTCATTTTTTCCTTTTCTTTACTTAAAGAAGGACAATCTTTCTTACTCAACTTGAAGTGATTTGCTAATGGATTGCCCATGGGCTTGGAGTTTTCCATGTTGAACATTTTGACACGCCTTCACCATACTCTTCTTGTGATAAAAATATTTTTCTTGATTTTTTATCATGGGTATTTTTCATTCTTAATATTTGTCACGTTAGTCCTAAGTCTTTCATATCAAATAACTTAGACAAATCCTTCTTCAAGTTGTTGATCAATGTTACGCCTTGGCCTATAATTAGCATGTCATTTACATAGAGCAAAAGGATGACAAATTTCTCAACTGGAAATTTCTTCAAATAAACATAATTATCAACAATAGTTCTTTTGTACTTGTAACTTACCATGAATGACTCAAACTTCTTGTCACTATCTTGGGGCTTGCTTAAGATCATAAAGACTCTTCTTCAATTTCAGACGAGATGTTTTCTTTGGGACATGATAACCATCAGATTGCTCCATGTATATTTCTTTATCTAAATCTCCATGGAGAAAGGCTGATTTGACATCCATTTGCTCAAGTTTAAGATCTAGATTGTCCACCAATCCAAATACAACTTGAATGGGCATTATGTTCACAACTGTTGAAAAAATCTCATCAAAAGTCAATTCCCTCCTTTTGTTGGAAACCTTTCACCAACTCATATGTTTGATTCTTTTACAAAGAGTTCATTTCTTCTTCCGTGGCCTTTTTCTAATTAACTTTACTAACATGAGACTAGGCTTCTTGAAAGCTCTTTGGCTAACCCTCTCCGGTAAGAAGGAAGTACTTTGAAGTTGGATACCTTGTTGAGGAAACACGAACTCAATCGGATCGTCGAACTTGAGTTTCTTCATTAGCAACTTCTGGTAATGGATCTGAATTATCAAGAAGTGAAAGCTCCCCCTGCTCAACACCTCCTTGAGTTGCATCATCAACTTCGTTATCCTCTTTTTTTAGTAGGAACATCATCTTTATTTTCAGATGTTATTTATGAAACTTTAGAGCCTTGTAACTTGCTAATCGATACCTTAAAATCAAAAAACTTGTTTTCGTAGAAAGTTAAATATCTGCTTCTAATAACCTTCATTAGTTTTGGGTCCCACTGCTTGTACCCGAACTCTTGGTCTCTATATCCAATAAAGATGGATGAAGTGGATTTTAGGTCCAATTTAATCTGTAATTCATTTAATACATGTGCAAATGCCTTACACTGAAATACTCTCAAGTGAGAATATGAAATATCTTTCCCCATCCATATCTTCTTTGGAACTTCAAACTTTGGTGGAAGTGAAGGTGACATATTTATTAGATAGCAAGTTGCCAATACAGCTTCACCCAGAATGGCTTTGTTATTAGTCGTGTTAAGCATACACTAAACCTTCTCAATAATGGTGTGATTCATCCGTTTTGCTACACCATTGCGTTATGGGGTTTGTGAGATAGTCTTTTCATGCTTGATACCATGTTCTGTGCAGTATGTAAAGAACTCATGAGAATGATGCTGACCTCAATTGTCTAATCGAAGACATTTGAACTGTTTGCATGTTTGTCTTTCCACCCTTGGATGAAAAACTTTGAAACGACCCAAGACTTGGTCCTTCAACCTGAGACAATAAACTTATACTTTTCGTGATGTGTCATCAATGAATGTCATAAAATACTTATTTCCACCAAGAGATTCTACTTTAATGGTTCCACAGACGTCAGAGTGGATGAGGCTTAACAACTCAAAGTGCTTCTTTCTTGTAGGGCTAAAGGAAACTCTATGTTTTTTTCCCAAATAAGTAGTATTTACGGAGATCCAGAGCAACATCTTTTTCCATTAAAATAGACTCATTTGCAAGAGTTGTCAATCTTTTCACAGTCATGTACTAGTCTTTCGTGCCTCAAGTTTGGTGATGTCTCTTCTTCTATAGCAATGAGACTTGGTTGAAACAATTTTTACATGGGTTTTATAATAAGTACCATAAAGCTTACCCCTTGCAACGACCATAACAACTTTTGATAACTTCAGAGTGCCATCTTTGAATTTTTTGCCATAGCCTGACGGTCAAGAGCTTCAACCGAGGTAAGATTCATTTTCAGCCCCGTAACATTTCAAACATTTTGCTGTGCCAATGTACATCATACATTGGTCTTTATATGTACATCACCCATGCTGACAATGTCCACTGAACTGGTGTTTCCTATCTTTACGGTAGCATAGTCTATGGGTTTATAGGTACTCAATAAATCCTGGAGTGGAATGATATGATGTAGCATTATCAATCACCCACTTGTCATCATGAGTGCCTAAATATAGGCATTTTCCTCTTTACATGTAACAAGAGCAATCTCTTATGAAATGATGAACATGGTTTCAATATCCTCCTTCCTTCAACTCATACTAGTTTCAAGCTGCTTTAGAATGCTCGACAATCACTGTTTCTGTGGCCATAATAGTTATAGTGGTTGTAGTAGCCCTCAAACCATGTATATTTGAAGAGTTTCCCCGTTCTTGTGATTTCCTTTGAACTTGAGATCTTCCTCTAGTTTGATCATGCCTCCTCTATCTCAACCCTGACCTCTATCGGCGGTTGTACCCCTCATCTTCCTTTGTGTTAATGGTGTCAATCACTAACAAATAAGATCGGAAATGAATCCGACCAATCACTACTATTCTGCACTGGATTAGAGTACAGGGCAAGCAGGGTCGAACCACAAGGACACGGGATATAAAATTTATGCCTACTTAGTATAAAATACTAAGTATGATGTAATGGGGGGGGTTTTGTTGTGAAAATAATAATAAAGAAAGAAAGCATACAAGTAATTAAGAGAAAAACAATAATTAAAGGCCTAGTCCCGAGTCTTCGATGTTCATCGTAATAGAATGAATCCGACTGATATGCTTTAGAATACAATTCTAAGTTGGCTTCTGAAATTCATAAAATATATTCTTTATGAAAATAACTTGCTAAAATGTTTAGATAAAGGTCCGCTTATTACCTAAACCTAGTTCCATTTTACCCGACCTAAGGTCCGCTTATAGGCCAAAATGCAGGAACCGCATAAGGTGTGCAAGTACCAATCAATGTCCAATTCTTCGCGTCCGCTTGGAAGTGTGTGAACATATGACCAAATTCTAAACAAGGAATTGGGCGCTTGTTTTTGTTACCAAACATCGATTGTGCTAAGCGATTAGGTGCCTCACACAGTCGATTAACAGTGCATGAAAAAGATCTATTTAGGGTGATCAGTCAAAAACAAATCAGATTCAAGACTAAAATTGAAACAAGAAAATGATCATTAGAATTATTCATCGAGCCGAATGTTTCAAACTACCAAATGAACATGTCCGAACTCGGAACTAGAGTACGGGTTCTAGCCAGACATGGCTAGAACGAAATCAAAATACAGAAATGTAATTAAATACGGCTTACAAATGATAAAATACGTAACCGAATCTCGAAAGTCGTGATTCGGCCTTCAAAAACCTTCTAAAAACTGCTTGGAAATGGCTCGGGGTCGTGGTTAAAACGCAGGGACTGAACTCTCCTTTCTGGATGGAAATGAGCTGCTATTTATAGGCTTCAGGACAATTAGCGGCGCTATCTTTAGAGATAGCGTCGCTAATTTTGAATTCCCCAAAGAATAGGTCTTGGTCAGCAACAAATTCCGGATTTTTCGCGATTTCAGCATATAGCGCCGCTATCTTTAAAGATAGAGGCGCTATCTCAGATAGAGGCGCTATCTAGAGATAGAGGCGCTATCTCTATTTTCCAGCATTTTTCATTTTTGGCCCCTCTTTGTTCCAACTTTTGACAGTTTTCGCCCAAATGTCCAAAACTCCTGTAAAAAGTCATTTTCCAAGTGCAGTGAGTATTTTAGCCCTTTTTAACTTAATTTTATCAATAAAAACACTATGATAACGCCCGGAATATATGCAAAATTAACACGTTATCATAACACCCCACACTTAGACTTTGCTTGTCCCCAAGCAAAATAGAGTTTTTCGGCCATTCAAAACAATTGCAATAACAATTCACGCACCAATTACCAACATCCAAAATAATAAACACAAAAATATTTAAATCATACCAGAATCATCAGCATATATGTGTGTTTGTCCTTTTTAACTAATTAAATTCCCTTTTGAACTTTATTCCTGTAAGCAATAAATCCCTAGTGTGCCCACTACTCATTTTTGCATCCCCTAGAAATATACCCTTCAAAAACCGCCTAGGCTCAAGACTTATTGCTAAGTTCCCAATGTCACTTTTTTGTAGTCACACAATTAAATGATCATTAATTTATTCCAATTGCTATTTCGGTATTGGTTTCTTAGATTTCGATATCGTTAAATCTTTTGTGTGGAATGTCACCTAAGCTGCACCGATTATTACCAATTTTCTTATTATTTGTACCTTCGAGACTCACGACTTTCCATGGAACTCTTGATTACAAATTTTCGACCCTAGATTGTACGGGGTCTACTCATTCAAATTCCAAGGGCCGTTAAGGAAATCCCATGACTTTCTATAGCACCCGTGTAGCGAACTTTCGACAACATTATCCCAAACCAGACGGTCTTAGGTAATGAGGTGAGAAAGACCACCCTTTTCATGTCTACCAGTTCGAGTACCATAGGCCACAGATTGGATTTTCCTTCCTGAGTCTCGATCTTATGGTGTCTTATCGAGATTTTCTCGAGTTTGCTTTTATTTATACGAGGCTTTTTCTTTCCTCAGTTTGGCAACAACATAGGATCTGTACATTTGTAACAAAGGAACCTAACTCAATCTGTTTTGACTAGGGCTTAGCTATGTTTACGACTAAAATGACACCTTTTGAAAGATATCATGTGCTAAAAAGTTTTTAGAGGGGTCTATTTAGTCAACAATGCAAAACCATGTTGTAGGGACACACTAATTATCTACCAACTTTCAAGTCAAAAATTCAATTTAGAAAAATAAACAACCATATATACTACTTATGAAAGCTGAATACAACTCAAATTTCTATTCCTATCCATTATTCCAGATGTATTTATATTTATTCGTTCAATTTCGGGAATTTATTAAGGCAAAAATTTTAAAATTTGGCCAAATAAACCTAAATTGCTTAAGTGTAACGCCTCACCCCACACTTAAATTATACAATGTCCCCATTGTATATATATTGCATTAAATTAAAGAGGGAGAAAAAGGAACAGACTCCCCTGGGTGAGTTGCAGCTTCCACTTGTATGGGACAAGCTTTTCAGGTTGCTTTGAGCAATTCGCGCTTCATAACCGCTTTTTATCACAACCAAGAGATAAAAATAATAGTGGGAACGACCCCACACTTATTACGAGCTCAGTCTCGTTGGTAGATCATCTTTGCTGCATTTGAAGCTTATACAGTTGGATTCTTCCACTTTTCCAAATGACCCTGTCATAGCAGTTTTAAAAGAAAAAAAAATAACAAAGAAAAAAAATGAAAGAAAAAAAAAAGAAATAAACAAATGCCCGGGTTGCCTCCCGGTTAGCGCCTTTGTTTTACGTCGTTGGCTCGACCTCGCCCGTTTCAGAATTTTAAGTGATATAACTTGGGAACTTCCACACCTCCGCTCCTTTGTTTTTTCACCCCCGATAATTCATAATAGGTCTTTTGTTGCAATTCTTGTACCTGCACCTGAAACATCTTGCAATAAGCATCAAGAAATTTTCTTTCCGATGTTTTGTACCTTGCTTTTTTTCGTATATGTTGAAAAGTGGATGATTTCTTCAACTCCTCCGCAAGCTTGAACTTCTTAGTAAGTTCTTTTGTTGTATCTTCATCACTCTTTCCGTTTAATTGTAAAGCCTGAACATCACGATTGGATAACTCAACAGATTTATTCGTCCGTGGTTCAGTTGTATTCAGAAGATTCACTGATGAGGTTTTGCTTGGGTAACGAATGGCTTTACAAGTATTAAAGCTAACAACTTCCCCATCAAACTCCATAGAAAGAGTGCCAGCGTGAACATCTATTTTTGTTCTCGCAGTCTTCATGAACGGTCTACCTAGGATTATGGAATTTGCGTTCGTGGTGTCGTCATTTCCCATATCAAGTATATAGAAATCAGTTGGGAAAACAAGTTGATTGACTTGTACCAACACGTCTTCCAAAACCCCTTTTGGGTGCACTCTTGATCGATCGGCCAGTTGAATAATGACGTTGGTCTCTTTCAAGGTTTCTAATTTTAATGATTTGAAAGTTGAGTATGGCAGAACATTGATAGAGGCACCAAGGTCTAACATAGCATTTGGAAAAGAAAGGTCTCCCAACTTGCAAGGAACCGTAAAAACGCCTGGGTCCTTGCACTTTTCAGGTAAACGCTTTTGCAAGATAGTTGAGACGTTTTCACCGGCTTTCATGATATAATTCCCTATTAACTTTTTATTATAAATGCAACGTTCCTCCAGGAATTTTGCATACTTAGGGACATGCTTTATGGTATCTAGAAGTGGAACGTTTACCTCAGTTTTTCTAAACGTCTCCATGATTTCTTCGTCTTCCCTCTCATGCTTTATCAACCTAGAAGGGAATGGAGCACGGGCTATCAATTCCTCTCTGGTTGGTTCTTGCTTTGGTTTCTTTATGCTTTCTTTTTCCACCTCATCTTTCTTTTCAATCTTCAGTTCCTCTTCTTTGGGCATCTGTGGCCCTTCATACTCTTTCTCATTGCTCAAGGTGATAGCGCACACGGTGTGCTTTGGATTTGTCTCCGTTTGGGCTGGTAATTTTCCTTGAGCTTCTAACTTGCTCACCGAGTTAGCAAGTTGGGCAACATGTTTCTCTAAGTTCTTTATGCTTGCCTTTGTTTCTTGTTGAAAGGCTTTTGTTTCATTTTGAAAAACTTGAGTGCTCATGGCCAAACTCTTAACTATATCTTCTAACGACATCCCAGAGCTATTGCCTTGTTGAGGTGGAACTTGTGGCTGACGAGGTTGAAATTGTTGATGTTGATGAGGTTGTCTCGTTTGATATTCTTGTGGAGGCCTTTGTTGATAAATCGCAGGAGGACTTTGATTCCAGTATTGATGATATGTCCCTGCAACTTGTGCATCTCCAATATCTTCTTGTAATAAAGGGCACATATCTGTAGGGTGTCCAACTTGCAAACAGACCCCACAAGGTCGAACTGGTGGTTGTGCATTTCTTTCTTGTGTGAGAAGTAAAACTGCTTTCGTCAGCTCAGATATTTGCTTTTCGATTTGAGGCGTATTTACTTCTTTTTCCCGTCGCGGCACATCCGTGTACCATTCATCTTCTTGAATTGTATGCTTGGAGTCCTCAGCCATGGTGTTTATTAATGCTCGAATTTGAGTTGGAGTCTTATCAGTGATAGAGCCTCCACTTGAAGCATTGAGTAATCGACGATCCCAGGATGATAGTCCTTCACAAAAATATTGAAGGAGTTGATGATCAGTGATGCCATGTTTAGGACATCGAGCGCACAGCCTTTTGAATCGTTCCCAATAACTGTGCAACGCTTCACTCTTCTGTTGTCTGATTCCAATAATCTCTCTGCGTAAAGCAGAGGCTTTCATGTCGGGGAAGTATTTATCAAGAAACATTTGAGCTAGCTCATTCCATGTGGTGACGGATCCAGGTGGAAGGTAGTAGAGCCAGTCTCTTGCGGAATCTTGGACTGCAAAGGGGAATGCCCTTAGCTTGATCTGGTCTTCGGTGACGTCATGTGGTTTCATGCCGGTGCATACCACATGGAAATCCTTCAGGAACTTGTGAGGGTCTTCATTCTCGACCCCTCTGAAGGTTGGGAGAAGATGGATCAAACCTGATCTGAGCTCGAAGTTCGTCATGGCTGGGTAGGTGATGCATAATGGTTGTTGGGTAACATCTTGTGTTGCCCATTGGCGGAGAGTTTGTTCGGGTAATGCCATGATGATTGGTGGATTAATGGGAGTTGGAGATGGTGGTGATGTGGTTTCTGTGTAGGTTTCAGTAGATGTGACTTGGGTTATTTGGTTTTCTGTGGTAGGATGTGATGTAGAAGTTTGGGAAGCGGTTTGCTTCTTGCGAAGTGTAGTTTGCTTCCTTAGGCTTCTAGCAGTCTTTTCAATCTCTTTGTCGAGGGCAATTAGTGAACCTGTACGAAGAGATCTTGGCATAAACGTTAGTATTGTCGTGTCCCCGGCAACGGCGCCAATTTGTTAATGGTGTCAATCACTAACAAATAAGATCGGAAATGAATCCGACCAATCACTACTATTCTGCACTGGATTAGAGTACAAGGCAAGCAGGGTCGAACCACAAGGACACGGGATATAAAATTTATGCCTACTTAGTATAAAATACTAAGTATGATGTAATGGGGGGGGGTTTGTTGTGAAAATAATAATAAAGAAAGAAAGCATACAAGTAATTAAGAGAAAAACAATAATTAAAGGCCTAGTCCCGAGTCTTCGATGTTCATCGTAATAGAATGAATCCGACTGATATGCTTTAGAATACAATTCTAAGTTGGCTTCTGAAATTCATAAAATATATTCTTTATGAAAATAACTTGCTAAAATGTTTAGATAAAGGTCCGCTTATTACCTAAACCTAGTTCCATTTTACCCGACCTAAGGTCCGCTTATAGGCCAAAATGCAGGAACCGCATAAGGTGTGCAAGTACCAATCAATGTCCAATTCTTCGCGTCCGCTTGGAAGTGTGTGAACATATGACCAAATTCTAAACAAGGAATTGGGCGCTTGTTTTTGTTACCAAACATCGATTGTGCTAAGCGATTAGGTGCCTCACACAGTCGATTAACAGTGCATGAAAAAGATCTATTTAGGGTGATCAGTCAAAAACAAATCAGATTCAAGACTAAAATTGAAACAAGAAAATGATCATTAGAATTATTCAAAAGCATTCATCGAGCCGAATGTTTCAAACTACCAAATGAACATGTCCGAACTCGGAACTAGAGTACGGGTTCTAGCCAGACATGGCTAGAACGAAATCAAAATACAGAAATGTAATTAAATACGGCTTACAAATGATAAAATACGTAACCGAATCTCGAAAGTCGTGATTCGACCTTCAAAAACCTTTTAAAAACTGCTTGGAAATGGCTCGGGGTCGTGGTTAAAACGCAGGGACTGAACTCTCCTTTCTGGATGGAAATGAGCTGCTATTTATAGGCTTCAGGACAATTAGCGGCGCTATCTTTAGAGATAGCGTCGCTAATTTTGAATTCCCCAAAGAATAGGTCTTGGTCAGCAACAAATTCCGGATTTTTCGCGATTTCAGCAGATAGCGCCGCTATCTTTAAAGATAGAGGCGCTATCTCCATTTTCCAGCATTTTTCATTTTTGGCCCCTCTTTGTTCCAACTTTTGACAGTTTTCGCCCAAATGTCCAAAACTCCTGTAAAAAGTCATTTTCCAAGTGCAGTGAGTATTTTAGCCCTTTTTAACTTAATTTTATCAATAAAAACACTATGATAACGCCCGGAATATATGCAAAATTAACACGTTATCACTTTGTTTTCTGTCATGAGGGCAAATGATTGGTCTATACCAACTTCTTTTCTTTTTGGTTCCTCATTCATGAGGGCGTTTGTGACCATCTCTATTCTCACTTTTCCACCAGGGTGGAATTGATGAGGGTGACAACAAGCATCTCCCAATGATTAGGTAGAGGACTCAAAGGCAATATAACTTTCTCCTTATCTTTAAAAACCCATTCGACGACACCGAGCTAATTCACGAGATTGTGGAACTAATTTGTATGGTGAGTTATGGATGTACAACTTTGTAACTTGTGGTTCATAAGTCTTTGCTTTATAGATACTCTCGAGCTTTTCCTAAAGTCTGTATGCGTCTGTATCTTGAGAGACATGATGAAAAACACTATGGTCAATCCACTGTCGAATATGTGTCACAGTTTTCTTATTCATTCTTGTCCAAACATCGACTATTGTCTTTTCGGGGTTTCCTCCTTTGTTTTCCAAAGGCTCTGTTAGATCCTTCATTTTCAGCAAATCTTCCATCCTTGTCTTCCACATATTATAATTTGTAGGCATAGGTCGGGACATCGTATCCTAACTTGTATATTCCATGAGAAAGACTACGTAGTTTGATTTTACAAAAATTTTGAGACTCATGTTCAGATCGAGAAATGTCGAAAAGGCAGGATAGACCTTGCAGATCAAAAATGAAATTTTTCGAAAAGTGATGGGTCAATATTAATTTTTTCGTAAATATAGGGACAAAATTGTTTTCTTTCAAAATAAGGGGTCTAGTCTGAACTTCTCAAAAGAACAAGGGTCAAAATGGTAACTTTCAAAAGTAAAGGTGCCAATATGAAAATTTTCAAAACCATAAGGACCAATTTGCAATTTCGGAGAACAACTAAGACTAATCTGCAAATTTTCAAATTTTGATCGGCTGATGATGCCACCTTGTCCTTTTCCGCGAGATGCTTGCTGGTCGGCAACTATTCCAGTTTCGTTGACGAGGAGAAAAAAAGTTTGACCGGCTTTTTGAGAGCCTTTTGGTGGTCGAAAAATTCCGAAAAATACGTATTTAGAATCCTTGAAACCCTTAAAATAAGACTTTTCAAATAGTATTCCGAAAAATCGATTTCGAGAGAAACAAAATTGCAACAAAAAAAACAGAGTATTTTACAAATTCTCCTAAATCATGCTCTGATACCACTTGTTGGGATTTGAAAAAAAAAATATTCAACAGTAGAACAAAATTACAATAAAAGAAGCAGCTTTACAAAAATCAACCCTCTTTTCATTACACTTACGCTCAAAGCGTTGCTCCCTAACTTTGTATTTTGGGATGTTTTACGACCGAGGTAAGAGCATCTATTTATAGCTAAACTAACCACCATATCTATAACATACATTGAATTCTTAGAAGAGAAAGAACAATTATGCCACCTTATTCTCTTTGGTCAACGTAAGGTGGCTTGTAGAATTGAGGCCAAAATTCGATACTTTTTCCTCGATCAAAACAATCACTTCATTTTAGAATCACAATACGAACAACACCAGCTCAATGCTTACGTATGCAAAAATGTCTCACTTTTTAAGCAATTTATAGATCAATGTTTTTTTTTTTTTTTTTTTTTTTTTTTTTTTTTTACCAATTTATGCAACCGACACAAATCTTGAAATGATACAACTGATTTTACTCTTGAAATGGTACAACGCTGCATATGTCATATAAGAATTAAGAAACCACTTTGTTACATAAACCGGGAAAAAAAGGTAACACATTGGTTACATGAATGTGTATTTAACCCTATAAACGAATGCAAGTCTAGACATGAGGAATATACATATCCATATATATATATACTTGGATACCATAAAGAATCTTTTATCTTTGGGCTTAAACACTTACCAATGCACTAAAGATCAAGAACTTGGTAATGTAATTAACTTGACTTTGAAATTGAGTGTTCTTTGATTCTTTCATTTCCAATCACCAAAAGAAACAGATTGAAGAGAAATACAACCAACAAACAAATCCTTCAAATGTTGCTTACACAACCCAATTCGCCTCCCGTTTACACTCGGATGTATACAACTCGAAAATCCCGTTTTCCAAACGGGAAATTTCTGTTTTTGCATAACATGAATTGTATAAACACACGGTGCAGACACCCTACACCCCAATACAAAACAAGTACACGGTCTTGATTCACTTACAATTCTTGTTAAAGATACCAAACACAAACCACTATACAAAATCCCATACATTAATCCCTCATCACCATAACAACCGTCGTTAGATTCACATTCCAATCTCTCGCTTTCAAACTGTTCCGTAATTGGGATTCCGATCAAATCGGAATCAAATTTCCGCTCTATTTCAGACTCGTGTATTCTATACTTTGTGGCAAGTGTACGAATGCAAGATTTCCTAATTTGTTGACTTATAATCAGCTTTACTTCGTGAAAATTATCACATAAACGATACCATTTAATCCACCGTGACACAATTCCCGAAAACCAATCGATGATATGATCATGGTCTAGTAAAAGAAGTAGACTACACGCACGTGGGATTCCGTCGGAATTGGTGATTCCGTACCTCTGGAGACACATTCTTATAGCCTTTATCGGGGCAAGAACTTCTGTTACGGATTCCGATTCCGAAGAGACTCTTGATTCCGGTAAAAGGGTAAGAACGGATTCCGTCTCGGAAGAAACATAATCTTTAACGTGATTTTGGAATGTGTAAAACGAGTCTTTTAGGTCTTGGGGAAGGGCGTTTTCGGTAATTAACTTTGATAAGATGGATTCTTCACTTTCATGTTTTGCGTTCATGTCGTTCATACGGATCTTTAGTAAGAGTTTATACCAGTGATCGGTTTCCATTCCGGGCTTACGGAAACGTGACACCTGGCTCAAAACCGAGTTATTGTCAGCAAGATGTTTGATTTCTGACTCTTTGACTTTTTTCAATCCATGACCTAAACATTTTTTCCCGATTCTAACCATACATTCCTCCCATGCTTCTTGTTTTTGCAATGCAAATAACTCGACTTTTTCTTTTAATTTATGAACCGCTTTTACCGCAGGAATGTCCTTAACAGTCTTTTTTACAATATTGCCACTAAACCTAACCCCTTTGGGATCATTACATGGCATAACATCTGTCTTATTGTCAACTTCTAAGTGTAAAAATTCCCGCATGAAGTTTTCAATCTCTGACTTTAAAGTCAAACTCACTTCTTTTGAACCTTTAACAACAATAACAATTTCATCCATTAATCTACAACAATGTACTCTAACTTCCGACTTATTTTCTTCGTTTCTTTGACCGGTTTGACTCATTTGTCTTCTAAACCAGTCACGAAGCTTTGACTGGGACCCATCACGTTGACCATCAAGAGCTTCGTATTTCATTGACAAGTTAAGAATTTGACGGTCAAATAAGTCAAGATAAATATTCATTAAAATTGGTGACAACAAACCTTCTTGTGGGAGACCGTGTCCTTTTGCAAATCCTCCAAATTCCATATTAAGAACTCCAACATCAAACATGGTGTGAATTAAAGAATACAGTTTGGGATCTTGGATTTTAGTCTCCATTGTTGATATAAGCTTGGAAAGGGTAGAATCGTCAAGTTTTTTGTTGATAACCACCGTGAACCACCAATCAGATTTGGAGATTTCTTTACGGATGTATTTCAAAGCCGATGAGTGTCCCCTTCCACTTCGACACCCGTGTGAGATTTTGGAATAATGAGGCTTGTAAACAACTTCTAATGCTATTCTAATGGCTTCTTGAATAATGGTAAGTTTAAGATTTGGAAGTATGAGTTTTTCTTTTTCTTTTTTTGCTCCTTTTGTTGAAATGGAATACGTGTTGGCATTGATATTGAAGTTTCCGGAAGATAATTCTTGTGCTAGAGAGTCAAAGTGGATGTCATCAGATTCTGATAGTAAATTGATGTTTGAGTTGACCCTAATGCTATCATAAGCATCTTGAAGGGTATATGGATTAGCGATTACTTTTTCAATCAAATTGTGAAATTTTCCGTCTTTGAATTGTTCTTTTACAGTTTTCTTTATGCGGGACTCCAGGAACTTTTTCAGCTCTAACCTGGTTCTTGGTTTCCTTTCATTAATCAAAGAAGACTCTTCAACCAAAGAGGCTAAGTTGCTTGCTAATGACATTTTGTCATTGTTACTGCTGTTTTCATTGTCGTTTGAATGGCCAATATATCTTCTTCCTGTAAGGACACAAGAATGGAAACTATAAATGCCTGTAGTAGTATACTCTTGCTAGAAAGAAACTAAGACCTAAAGTATAAGCTTTGTGAGGTTCCGTTTGTCAAGTAATGCGGGAAGTGGTAAGAATTTGCCAATTTGGGACTGGTATGCTAGAAAAGAGAGATTACCTGAGTCAACAACTGATAAATTGGCCGAACTGAGACTCAGAAAACTTTGAAGTTGTGTGGCCCTGTTAATGAGTTTCGAACTGCAATTTATTCGTAGACGTACAGACCACATTTTGCATATACATGTATGTCCAGCAGCTGCTACATGTAAGATTCCAGGGGGATAAATTAGGGTTTAGACATCGTAGAAATTTGTCGAGGATAACACGCCCGTCTGACTTCCGGCAATCCTTATTGGGCTTTGGTATCACGGATGAGGGTAAAATCAAAGCATCAGCTTTTATTGAATGACAATTCCATTAATATGCAGAACCTCCCTTGGTAACAATCTCTCTTCTTACTTCTTTAGTCGTCTCCAACAGTTAAGTTGGACAATGATTAGGGTTACAGTTTTTTTTAGCCTGTGATTTCAAGGGGTGGACAGGGACGAAGTAGAATGTGAGGAAAGGGTTAAACTTAAAATTGCTAAGAAGGTCACGCGCACAACATGTGATCGCATTTAACATTTCGATTTAACCAAAAACAAGATTTTTTTTTTTTTTTTACGGAAAATGTTATTTTGAGCTGAGATTGTGAAATTAAATTCATTTGAGAGACCCTACCTAAAAAAAACCCTGTTTGTATGAACCAATAGATTTTTACTTAACATCTATCTACCGTTGGTTTACAATAAATTCATCATCAAAATTAACAGATTTAAAGAATTTAGGAAAAAAGTTTGTAGTCATTAACTCATTTTATATATTTGTAATGATTTAATACACTTGTATGAAAAAAATGTGTGGAAAGGATTATTGATATACACAACCTCGTGTTTGTAATGAATTGATAAATTTTGAATAAAAGATGTAAAATTATAACTCAAAAAAGATTAGATATAAATGTGAAATGTAAGGGAGCATTATATGAAGCAAGTCCGTTGTCCGTAATTCAGAACTCATTGAACGCAATTTTCCGAAAACGTCGACAATCGGGTATTTGAACCGGGTCAACCCGCAGATAATCGAAGTCGGTCGTACTAATTACCAACCACACGAATCCCGTATATTAGGTTGTTACATACCAAATGACGAAGCCTTTCCAATTTCTCGATGCTTCATTTCCTCATCGCTTCAATTGATCATGGCTTCAGGTACAATTTTAATGTTTAAATAACTTGAACACAAACTAGGATATTTATGACACGACACATAAGTATGTTACGTTTGAATTTGTCGTTGCCCGGTTTAATCGAATACGGATCCCGAATTTGGTGTGTTGTGATTGTTATTAAGATGTATTGGTCAAATTGCAGATTATGCTAAGAATATTGTCGCTGAACTCGAATCCGCTTCGCAGTTGAGGGCTGCAGGGTTCTTCATCACACGACGACCATGGCTTGGTAAACCTTCATTCCATCATTCCAAGTCATTATGATGTCTAAATCATAGGTGTTTTTGCCTTTTCTCATTGATTTTCTGCTTCGTTAGCATAAAAATTGTAACTTCCGTTCCAATTTAGGTTTTCTGATGCCAATTAATGTCAATCAAGTTTCTATATGTAGGCAGTTTTGTCTATCTCATAATGTGGAAGATAGACAAACTACGGAAGGACTTACTGTCAACATCTAAAACGTAATACATGTGATGAATAAACCCTAGTTTTTCACATTTGCTTTTTCCATGTGAATGATTGCAGATCTATATGGGATTAATGTAAGACCAGTAGCCCCTTTTGGTAGCACATGTAGTAAACCTGTGGTTGATTTGTCACTGATCCATAGATGCTTGCCAGATGAATTACTGTTTGAGGTTTGTTAACCATTTGCACTGCTTTATAATTATCACAAATTACTTCTATTCCCTAAACAGACTCTTACCAAAATAATATCTACAGACTACAATACACTATGATTATTTAGTCTTGGAACATTCTTATGTAGATTTTTGCTAGAATGACACCATATAATTTGGGTAAGGCAGCTTGTGTTTGTCGAAAATGGAGAAATACCGTACGTAACCCTGTCTTTTGGCGCAATGCATGCCTAAAAGCCTGGCAGGTATCTTTTTCATTAATGTGCAATGCTACTTTCCTGAATTTTCATCTAAAATAAAACTCTGAAATACATGTATCAAATTCTTTCAAGATCTCTGGTGTTGTGGAAAATTACAAGCTTATGCAATGTAATTATGATTCTTCATGGAGGAAGATGTGGCTTTCAAGGCCAAGGGTCCGCATGGACGGTAAATTGTGAATTTGTAATTGTAATACCATTTCTATGATTTATGTTTTGTAATGTAATTTTTTTCCCTGACAACATTGTTAAATTTATTTATTTTCTTGCAGGTATTTATGTCAGTAGGAACACATATATTCGTGCCGGAGTAGCAGAGTGGAAGGTCACAAATCCAGTTCATGTGGTATGTTTATTATTTAAATTGCAACTGCTTACATGTAAACATTAGGTGTAAGTAAATATATTATAAAATCTCATGGATGTTGTTCTTATTTGGTCATGTAGGTCTGTTATTTTCGGTACCTCAGATTTTATCCTTCTGGCAGGTTTTTGTATAAGGTTGGTCATTCTCTGCCATCTTACATGTAAATTGCACAATAAAAATATTATTTTTTTAAAGTGCTGTTTTTGACAATATTGTTTTGTTGCTATGCAATTATTAGAATTCATCTGAGAAAATAAAAGATGTTGTGAAATTCATGAACTTCCGTTCTACTAAAGCCGAGTTTTGTCATAGTGGCCGTTACACAATGTCTGAAGACAAGGTTTGTCTTTAGTCCTTACAACATTACAACATTCAGTATTTAACTACAATAATCATTCCCTAAAATATTTGTTTCATGATTCAACATTTGTCTATTCATTGCAAAAAAAAAAAAAAAGAAAATTTTAATCGTGACATAACTCTCATACCATTTGGCCACGTTTGTTATGCAATACATGATATAACATGACATGACATGACATGACAGAACAGGTTATACTGTGTTAAGCGTGCATTGGAGTGGGACTAGGACTAGGACTTGTGTATATGGGACAAAAATTGCAACTTTTTGTCCCACACAAAAAGGTGAAACAAGGGTTTGCTCTCGACCTTTAGTTATGCAAAAAGACATAAATGCCCTCCTCATCCTCATCATCGGAAATAGCCCTAGTAAGTTTGTCTAGTCTTGTTCTTGTCATGTCTAGTCCACCACAACAAATGCAGCCTTAGGCTGCATGTGTTACATGGGACAGGACCAGACTAAACTAGATAAGACTGGACAAACATTCTAGGACTATTTCCGATGATGAGGATGAGGATGAGGAGGGCATTTACGTCTTTTTGCACAACTAGAGATCGAGGGCAATCCCTTGTTTCATCTTTTTGGGTGGGACAAAAAGTTACAATTTTTATCCCGTTGACATCAGTCCTAGTCCAATGCACGCTTAACACAGTACAACCTGTTATGTCATGACATACATAAGAAACATGGCCTTACTATCGAGTGTGTGTTAAAGCAGTAAAAATTTCACGAGATGATTAAATTTGCAGGTGGAAGGTGCTCTTTTGTATCCTGGAATGCGTCCCACTATTTGGAGAATCCGCTTGAGGTATATAACCTTTTATCGGTACTTAAACTTACCCAATCATAGGGGTATAATGGTAACATCAGAAAGATAGATTAAAACTGTCTTTGTTCCATGTTCAAAAAGGTTACGAGGTACAATAGCAGGGGCGAACAATCGAATGGATCTTCTTTCGATTGTGACAAGTGGGGTCCAAGAGAGTGAGGTTCCGGGACCCGATGGAGACATTCTTGGAGTAGTTGAAGGGTGGCAGGATGATGAAACACACAATCCAGATGTACCCGCCATTTCTCATACAAGAGGCCTAACACCTTTTGTCTTTGTTCCATTTGAAGAGGTACATATATTTGCTTATAGCCTTACACCACCACAAATTTGTATTTTAAATATTTATGTTGGTCTTATTTTATATTTTTATTTATCCATAGGCGGAAACATCGGTTCTGAATCTGCCTGTGGAACGTATGGATTATTATGTACCTGGTTGAACGGTTTGGGAACCGAAGACGGGAACCGGTATTTGTAAATAAAATTGTTTTATCTGTTGTATTTGTTGAAAGTTGTATGTTATATAATAATGTTAGGTGTCAGTTTGAAGGGTTTTGAGTATATGTTAGAAGACTATGGTGGGTTTGTTAAAGAAACAAATTATATTTTGAAGTTGTGCCTCTCTTGTGAAAGATGGTTTGGTTTATGAGGGCTCCAAGAGAAGTGTAATGACCATATGAGAATGGTTATGGAGTTATACTGGTCAACCATTCTCATAACCATATGAGAATGGTCACCATGTAGCTTCCACTGGCATCTCATTCATAATGAGTGATACTAGTCAACCATTCTTCTTCATCTTAAGCTACATCATAATCGGCAGATCTGTTGAAAGGATAATTGTTCCCGATTGTAGATGTAGTTTTATCTTTGTTTACCATATTGATACCGTCAGCAACGTATTTTGTTGCACTAAATGATGAACATATTTAGGTGTGTCAATTTGAATTTAGCAATCTTAATTCTAAGAATGAACCTTCGAGCACATAAAATGTCAATAAGAAAATCGTGTATCCAAATGAGAATCATCGGTACGCAATACAAACATGATGAAATATTAGTATACATACATACACACGCAGGCATATACACATTGATGCAAAAAAGGGCAAACGATAACCTTTTTTTTTCGCTAAATGGCAATGTACTTCTTTTATATTTTATTTGTGGCTTGTAATGACCCAATTCATACACCATTCGTTAAATGCCCAAAATCAGAGTATGCAGAAATTGGTCCCAAAATTTTCACATTTCATTATTTCACAAAATATAAGTTTGGTGCATCATAGTATCATAAAAGGTATCCAAGAGTCATGGAAAGTGTATCATACATATACAATGTCAACAAAAGATTCCAACTAATCTAGTTCACATGTCTCTACTTCACTACAAGGTTATCAAGTGCAAAAATTCCACTAATCTTCACCCTACCCCTTATCTTCATTTCCTGGATACACGTGATACGTCAAATCACAAAGAAGTAAGACAATTGTCTTGTGAGTATATAAAAAATATTCAAGAATATATAAAAGTCTTATCAACAAGTAGGGGAAACAAAATTCTCAAGTCAATACCACACAATGAATGATTTGTCATTTGGGTCGGGCCAACCCTTCCTACAATGGTCTTTTCAATTGGGATCTTACCCCAACCACCAAGGTCGGACCTTGTCATAGATACAAATCCACCGAGGCAAGCCCTCATAATGGATACACGGATGTCCCAAGGACGAATACATAAGCGTCCCGAGCCCCATCCCCGCAAGGGATGTATGTCTAAACATACTCACGACTCAACTCAAACGTTAACCTAGGGAACTAGGTTATAACTTAACACAAGATCATGCATATGAATACCAATCATAATGTTTTATCATTGCAATACATTAAGAATCTCAATATCAGCATGCATTAAATAAATTTGACATGTATACAAAGTGGTGTGGTATTATGTACTCACCTTGGCCTTGGTTCACTAGCTAAGACAAGCCTCTAGTCTTGATTATCTTTGGCCTTTACACTTTTTTCCCTTGGAACCCTATGTTTATGATTCCATACAATTCACATTAACAAATAGCTTTATGTGTTTTAAAAATAACAAGTACTCCATTTTACTAATCTTCATGAGTGTTTGGCCACTGATTAAGCTTATGACTTAATCCATTAAGTCAAAAGTGAGGGTGTCCCAAGGATCAATGTTCTTAGGTTTTCATCATAACTCATATGTCCAGTAACTCAACATGCACTTAAATCATTTCAATGTTATAACCACACATCAATAAACTCAAACTTTACTACCAAATAGCTTGAACATCATCAAAGGAAAATGTTCTCCTCATAAATTCATCAAATTGCTCAAACCCTAGAATTTAGAGTTTCGGAATACGATACCCAATCCCTCCCCTGTTTGTTTGTTTTTTTTTTGTTTTTTTTTTTTGCTTAATGGGAGCCACATGTCCAAAATTAGACTTGGTTTAGTGGGGAATATCTAGCTTTGTTCGGGGAAGGTTGGCTGGACTCCCTAAGAGGCCGGGGAAAAATTCCATATTTAGCAAATATACATCAATACTAATTTTAGTCACCAATTGAAAACATATGAATACTAACAAGTTAGCAATGTACTTACACTTTAATAGCAAAATGCATTTCTATTTCTATTTTAGTTTCTTGCATTTACTTTTAAAACAATTTACTTACATACTTACTAATAATAGCATTGTACTTTACTTTTTTTTTTTGTCTTTAATAGCAACCTAATTACATTTTGCTACCAATATAGGTGAAACATCCCTTGCCTTGGCGGTTTTAAAAACTGTTTTATTTAAAAATATATTCAGAGATTAACATAAAGACATTGTGGAATTTTTGTCCCAAAAATAATTATTTTGACAAGATGAGATTTCCAAAATATAGTTTTCTGTAAAATGGTTGTATAATGTTGTCAAAATTAATCGCTTAAATGGACATACTAAGTTGTCTTTTAAGTCACGAATATGCTGTCAAGAACTCATTAAAATGTTGTCAAAAACTCATATATATGCTGTCAAAATGGTTGTATAATGTTGTCAAAATTAATTGCTTAAATTGGACCTATTAAGTTGTCTTTTCTATAAAAATGCATTAAAATGCTGTCAAAATGGTTGTATAATGCTGTCAAAAAAATCATGTCAAATTAGACCTATTAAGTTGTCTTTTAAGTCATGTTAATGTTGTCAAAAACTCATTAAATTGTTGTAAAAAAATCATACAAATGTTGTCAAAAACTAATCGCTTAAATTGGACCTAATAAGTTGTATTTTAAGTCATGAATATGCTGTAAAAAACTCATTAAAATTTTGTCAAAAACTCATATATATGTTGTCAAAACGGTTGTATGATGCTGTCAAATTGGACCTATTAAGTTGTCTTTTAAGTCATGTTAATGTTGACAAAAACTCATTAAAATGCTATAAAAAAACATATAAATGCTGTCAAAATTAATCTCTTAATGCTGTCATATTTTGAGATTAAAAAGGACCTATTAATCTATCAAAATTGGTCCTATATGTGCCTAAAATCGTTATCAAAATGGTCCTAAAAAGTAATTACAATATAAGATTTTTAAAATACATTACATTACTTAATGGAACTTAATTGCTACCAGGTACATCTTTTAAACATAATCCAACTTAGGACACATTTAATACATAGAATTAAAGATGACAAATACAACAACGCCAAATAATATAATCTTAATATTGACCAAATCAGTCAACTTGTTTTTCTTCAACGACTCCATGTTAGCTTTCATTAATTTATCCTCCAAGTCTATATTCCTATTGTACATATCATTATTTTCCTTTTCCAACTCTATATTCTTCCGGTGAAGATCCTTATTATCCTTCTCCAACACCTTATTCTTCTCATGACTCTCCATAAGTTTCTCCTTATAAAACTTAATATCTTCATCATCAATCCGCACAAATAATCCACAATCTTTTGATAGATCCTGCATAAAAACAAAGATTATCTCAACCATTGCATAATCTATTGAATTTTAAATAAAAAAGTTTACCTATACAAAAGAATTAGGGCATCGAATGAAATGTTTGCCTGAGTTATTCTTTGACCATGAAGTCCATATATTGACATGTTTTTACGGCTACACTTTTTGTTCATATACCAACTAATTGGCTATTTGCAGCTAGAAACAGAAGAAGACGAAGATCCATAGTTGTGACTTCCCATTTCAATCACAAGCAAAGAAGAGAAGAACAAACAAAGAACTAAGAAGAAAATAACAAACAATGCTTCAATTGGACTTTTAACCTACAAATTGGCATCATAATTCCATGTCAAGCAAAAAACGAAATTGTCATTGCCATGTCAGATATTTTGAAGCCACGTAGGATATTAAACTGATTCTCAAATGGTCTGGCGGTTACAGTGCCTTCGATAGGGCGGTTTCGAAAACATAAGGGTTTTAGTTTATAAAAAATATAGTAGTTTTTTCGGACATACGAAGAAAATAACTTTGGTTTTAATAAGATTTTCCATAAAACTTATACAACCACAGGGACCAAAATTGTAATTTACTCATAAACTTATTTTATTGATTTTGATAAATTGAGTGTAGGAGAGTATACGCCCCGAGAGCGCCAAACATATCTTTTGAAATTGGATCCGACTTTCCCCTTCTCCACACACGCGCACACACACACTGGAGAACCAGTAGGTCGGCCATGGTCAATGGATCATCGGACAGTTTTGAAGGCATGATCTGCTTTCAATTCCAATCTTTCTCGGTTCGTAGCTGCGTTCAGTGTTAATATATGCAACAGAAATGCCTGTGAAATCCGTCGATGGACAGCAGGGAGGCTAACCTTCCGGCAGACCACAACCATGATTCCAATCTCTATCGTTCATTCAACGCAAGCACGTCCTCATCTTCATCGTCCTTCACTTCTTCTCCCCCTGACTTCCTCCGTAATGTACAAGCCGCCTTCAAACGCCATCGTACGATCTCTATCACTCTCTCTATGTATTATTTTTTTTTTTTAACTCCTATACAAACCTTAGCGTAAAATTAGGGTTTTCTTTTACCCACGCCCAAATCCGAGGGCTGTGCTACTAATTTAGCACCTGGATTAATTTATCAGTAAAATTTAGGGTTTCCTTTGTCATCTATCTGAATTCTCTGTATTGCTTTATGGCTGCGAATTCTTCAAATTTTCATCTTCAAATAAATATAGCTATTTTTTCATCGTGACATTACCTTTCATCAACTTCATCTTTTTCATACTGCAGGTATGATGCCGCAGTTGAACAATCTCCAACCTAGACGGCTAGTGGCTCGTAGACAGGAACCATCAAGGAGCTCAGCCTCAATACTAGATTCCAAAGAGGATGATTCTCATGACGTTTCAGTAAAACAAACCACTGTTAATCATGAACCTGCTTCAGTCACACCACCTTCAATTTCAGGCACACCCACTGAAGAAGACAAGTTTAAACCAATAGATGCTCAAAGATGTCAACCTAGTTTCAACTGTGATTGTAAAAATAGTAATCCGGTTGATTTTCCATGTTTAAAATGCAAACAAGCACTCCCAGTTGATACACCAAAGAAGGTTCAATTTGCATTGGAAAACAATGCAAGATCTCATATGGGTTCACTTGCATTAACAGAAATGGAATGCGACTTAAATAATCAATTGGATGTTGTAACTGCTCTCAATCATGATCAAAATGTTCATAAATTGGATTCTGATCTTACTTCAAGACCTAATGATGAAAGAAACTACATCCAGAGTGACTTTAGCCACCAAATGACTCCATCATCAAATCTTGGCTCAAATTGTGCTACAACATTACTGAATTCAGTACATGCTCCCATGGTTAATTCAACAACCCATAGTTGTCTTGAAAACAAATCTGACCTTAAAGATCATCCTCTTCCCGTTGCTGACAAGTCAACTAAGGGGGACCCACTTCCAGGTGATGCCATGGATTTACAGAATGATGTGAAGTCAGTAACTTTAAAGTCTGTAAAACATGAAAAGCCTGGTTCAAAGAAAGATGCATCAGCACCACGTAAGAGAAACTATGATCCTGATTTGTTTTTCAAGGTTAATTCCAAGCTGTATCAAAGATTAGGAAAGATAGGAAGTGGAGGGAGCAGTGAGGTCCATAAAGTAATTTCACAAGATTGTACCATCTATGCATTGAAAAAGATAAAGCTTAAAAGTCGTGACTATGCAACTGCATATGGGTTCTGTCAGGAAATTGAATATTTAAACAAACTCAAGGGAAAAGACCATATTATCCAACTCATTGATTATGAGGTACGTGAATATATTTTGTTTGTGGATTGACCTACATGCCCTTGATTGTTTTTAACATTGATGTTGTTTTTAGGTGACAGATAAGGCTTTGTTGAAGGAAGTCATGAGTGGTTCAATGAGCAATAAAGATGGAAGAGTGAAGGATGATGGATGTATATATATGGTACTTGAATATGGTGAAATTGATTTAGCTCATATGCTGTCACAAAAGTGGAGGGAACTTGATAGTACTACTTCCACTATTGATGAGAATTGGCTTCGGTTTTACTGGCAGGTTTCTATTTCATTTCCCTATTTTATCTTCTCCATTAATCTCTATATATCTTTAACTTTATATCTTATAAAAGAGGTCATTGTTATCATTTGGTTCAAGCAGTTTAAATCAAATTTTTTCTTGGTTAACTGTATTAACTGTTAAGTATTATTTTAATACTATAACTCAACTTTTAATCAATGGTTGTTTATCATTTTGATTTCTAACCATGATTACCGAAGTGATCTTTTAACTTACGGTAGCTAATTGGTTAATGTGAAGAGACCTCTATAATTTTATTTTAATTTTAATTCATATTAATTTGCTTAAATATTATTATATTTTTATGTTATCAAAAAGTGATATCGTTCCAAGTTCCAACATTCCCACAAGATTTAGAAAAACATTATATCAGCCCTATGATCCGTTAATATCAAGTTGATGCCAATATCTACCTATATAAGTATACAACAACTAAAAGAAGAAAAATAGGTTTAGATTTTAAAGTTTTTTTGGAAACTTTACGGTAACCATTTCATCATACTTTTAGCATGAAATAGGGTTTACTGCAATCAATAGCAATGTACTTTCATATATTTGTGTATTTAAGCCTCCCACTTTCACTTTTCTTATTATTGCATTGTATCTTCAGTTTTATATTATTAAAGCGACTCCCTTACGGGAAGTCATATTTCCACTTAAGAAATTGATTCATCCACATCAAATATATGCTTTATTTACTGGTACAATAGCTATAAATGTATTGTATATAATGTGGATGAATCAAAAGTTCAAGTGAAATTGTAATTTCACTTTTGTTTCTTTATAGCAGTGAAAATTAGTTTGTATCTAGGTGACATTGTTATAACTTATAATTGGATTAATTCTTCAAATTACAATGCTATAATAAACAAATCAATTAAGATACCGTGATATTTGCATGTCCATTCTGTTATCGACTTATTGATATTAATTTGCAACTCAGTAGGCAAGATTTTTATTTATGTACATTTTTCCATGTAAATAATGTAATGTCGATTTTCTTTATAAATAAATGGCAGCAAATACTTTTAGCTGTTAAAACCATACACGAGGAACGGATCGTACATTCAGACTTGAAGCCAGCCAATTTTCTCCTTGTCAGAGGCTCACTCAAACTAATCGATTTTGGTATCGCAAAAGCTATTTTGAGCGACACAACAAACATTCAACGGGATTCTCAGGTTAATCAACAAAATCTCCAGCCTTTTTACAACATTTTGCCTTCGAACAATCATTTAACGATGAAGTGAAATATGTTGGTGTAGGTGGGTACACTAAGTTACATGTCCCCGGAGGCGTTCATGTGTAACGAAACAGACGCAGACGGGAACACCATAAAATGTGGCCGGCCGTCAGACATTTGGTCACTCGGTTGTATACTTTACCAAATGGTGTACGGTAAAACACCATTCGCCGACTACACCACTTTTTGGGCGAAATTCAAAGTCATCACCGATCCAAATCACGAAATCCATTACGAACAATCCTCAAATCCATGGCTACTTGATCTAATCAAAAACTGCCTTGCTTGGGACCGAAAGAAAAGATGGACGATACCTCAACTTCTTCAACATCCTTTCCTCGTTCCCCCAATTCCAGACGAAAACCCTAATTTTATTCAAATTCTTTCCGATTCATGCCGTGACGATCTGAAAGCCACAATTCTATGTTCCCGACTCCGAGAACTGGTGACCGACCCGACGGGATTGACATCGGTGGACGAAACATGTAAATTGCTCGATGAAATGTCGAGGCTTTGTATTCAATTAAAGGAGCGGTTAGGTAACTCGGAACGTGATTAGTGGTGGTTTTATTTAGGGACAAGTGGATTGTATCTAGAAGGTTGTATTTTGAGAATAGGCGAATGTTGTGCATTAATTTTAATTTTTTACATACTTACCTTTTACTTTTTGTAACGATTTTAGTAACATCTCTGTATATGTTGTGACGTCGTTTCGATAAAATGAATACTTTTCTCATTTGGTTATTATTCATTAATGAATTTACGAAGTCAGTCAACAATTAAAATAAGTTCCCAATAAGTTATGACAGGTCTAAAGTTTCAATTAGAAGTGTGACTTTCTTTCGAAGAAGCACAAGTTGATCATGCATCGATGAAAACTCATTCCTCATAATCCTTTCGGCATCTTTTATGACCGTTTCATTTACACCTTCTTGCAATAATCTCGCTCTTAACTTCTCTGTAGACACTGTAACATTTTTGCTTACAGGATTCATCAATTCGCTATTCGACATTCGTGGGAACATCCGTTTCACCGCCTTCAAAGCTTCCATCCATTCCATTTGATCTTCGCGAGTGTGCGCCTTCAAATGCATCCCTTTTGTACCCGTAAATACCGAAAACCGTCTATCATCCGATCTACTTTCGCAAATAGACGACACCTAAAACAAAATAAACAATTCGAGAAAACCACTTTAGTAGCAAATCTACTCGATCAATCTCTGAAATATGATTTAACCTTGAGATGAAGTTCACCAAGCGGCTTGTGGTGGTTACGATTATCACGGTGACGGTTTTGAAACGAATGAGTGCCGATGACCCGAGATTCTTTATCGGTTTCTTTGGTGGCAAGAGGGCTATGAATCTTGTAGTATGAAAGCACACCGTCTTGTAACACAAACCATCTTGGTCGCCAACGTTTGCCACAATTGATCCATTTGTGCAATACGCCTGATACCCTTGTCCCTACCATTGGTGGTGGTTCTGTGACGTTAGGAAGAGCATGGTGGTTGTTGACGACGGAGGTTGGAGGAGGAGGCATGGTTTGTGGTGGGGACATGGCAAAAGTGGATGTTGGTTGGCCGGAGAGAGGATAGAAGGAGAAATGGGGGACGGTTTTTTAGGCGAATTGTTAGTTAATCTAATCCACTATCGCCATTAATGCAATTCTAATATTTACTCGTGGTTCTAAACCAATTGCCTTTTTTCTCCTTCCTCGCTATATAAATAGAAATAAGTGTGATTCTATTCGCCAAAATTTGACATTTTGGCTCAAAATCTTTTCCATCATAAAAGTATTTATAAGTGCAAAATTAAAACAAAAAAAAAGATTTATGATGGCCTCCCAACACCTTGATTCCTTTATATTATTAATGGAAAACAATCAAAACATGACCAAATTGGTGGCATGCGTTTTTTTTTTTAATGTTATTTTTCAAACAATGTCTAAGTTGGCCCACACTATGGTGCCGAGTATCCACTAGCGCTCAATCCACATTGGAACTGAAACTTTCACATTACACTGCTAAAAACACAAACAAGATGCGGTTAATTTGATTGGTCTTGAGTGTGGATTCTCAAATGTACAAGTCAATAGGGATAAAAGAGTCATTTAATCGTATGATTACAACCAATAAATCGAGAAAAAGAAGATAAATTGTAATGTAGAGATCGATTGTTAATATTTATGACATTTTGTATTCTCATTATTAGAAAAATGTGATGGAAGCTTAGCAATATCTAATTGTCTCGACTCAAAGCAGCTGCCAACTTCGTTTGGATGTGGTCGACTCCAGCACGAGGAGAAAATCTAGGAATTATTTCCTGCAACAAAAAAAAAATGACAAATCTAATATTGAAAGGTCCAGTGTATATACAAAATTAATTCTAAATAAACTAAATTCAACTTCATATTCTTCATTTATGAGTTGCAACCTGCAACTAGAGCTAGAATTTGCCAGTATTTATCTATGTCACATCTGTTCTAATACAAACCTAATGTTTTTCATGATCTGATTATGCTATTCCAAACCTGATTTGCCTCAAATTGTTGGTTTTTTCTTTGGTATCATCAGAACTATTAATCTTTCTTATTTATCACTCTGATTCCTGCAAATATATCCATGGATCCTTTTGAACACCCTGTTATATAATAGGAAGCCCTTACATCTGCTTAATTTGTTTAGGCAATTGACTACTTGCAATCGTAGATGTACTAATTTACAAGTCCATAAAAGCAAAGGTGGAGCAATATCTTTCTATTGAATTAGGGCAAATTTTGACTAACCTCGGTGCCATCGGAACGGAGTCTTGCCAAGACCGGGATCTCATACTGGTATGCGCTTTCCCAATCAGGATTGGTGGTTATATCCCTAATCTGATGACACGCCCAAATAGCAAAGAGTAAGAGGTAAGACGCAGATTAAGGATTACTGAAACGATAATCACAGAGATGGATGTATGGTACCTACCTGCAGCTCGACGTCATGGAGGGGGTAGGAATCAGGAGAGGGAGAAGAAAGAGAGAAAGCGGAATGAAGCTTTTCTTTGAGGCCATCGCACAAACAGCAGCCAGGCTTCGAGTAAAGTATCAGCTGCTTTCTGGATGCGGAGGAGGAAGAGTAACTGCAGGAGGTAACAGAAGCGATGCCAGGGCTACCGGTCCTGACACTCAGTCTGCGAGTGAAGTTCATCATGGTCGCCGGTAATGTTTGTCTTGCTGGTAGCAGTGCAATCGCAGCGGCGGTCATATTTCCTTCGTTTCTTCCCTCGTGAAAACACCCAATTTTCCGATGCTGGTGCCTGGGGATGGATAAAATTATAAATATTTTGGATGAATACCACCAAAGTCTGCATGTTTTCGTTTTATGCCCATATCTTTATATACAGTTTTAATTGGTAGCTCCACTTAATCTTTATGGACTAACTAGGATTTGCAGCGAAAATATTGTGTATGTATAACAACAACAAAAGTTAATTTATGGCATTGTTAAGTTTTTGGAAAGGAAAACTTTCATAACGAGGGTATTCGGGTCAGCTTTTGCACACCGACGAATTCCCGCTGCGAACATGAGATTATGTCTCATGTCTTGGAGTCGGTGCGGACGAACCTCCATGGCTACAAGAGTTAAGCAGTGCCAAGAATTAGAACCCATCAATGAGTTAGTCACTATATTTTTAACAAGTCTTACCAAATCATCACAACCCAAATGGTTTACATTGTTAAGTTTGAATAGCTAAAAAGGTGTATTTGTGGTTCCTTTTGGAGAAACAAAAATAATAATGTCTTAGTACATTTAAAAAAATATTTCGACATGATTAACAAATAATAATTTTTAGTTTACCGTATATTATAATTTTATATATCTATAATAGTTATTTGAGTAAATTATAGTTTTGGTCCATGTGGTTTACACAAAATTTTAGATTGGTCATACTTTGAGAATCTCATATATTTGTTCATGTGGTATTTGTGTTTGCTTACAGGTTTAGTCATTGAGGCCGTTATCTTCTAATAAATTATTCTAAATAGGAGTGAAATACTATTTTACCCTTAATTTGTTTTTTAATTTATTTAATAAAAAAAATCATCTCTCTCACGCTCTCTCTTTCTCTCTGGGTTTCTTTGTTTATCTAGGGGAAATGAAGGAATTTGTGTTTGTTCTTGCATGTTTATGTGTATGTGTACATACATGTAGGTCAAGTGGTATAGTTTAAATTTGGATGTTTAAGGGTATGCAGTTTGTTATGGATAATCGAAATACTTGGCAATTCTATTGATTTGTTTTGCAATTAGATATGAATTCTAGGGATATAACAAAACCAATCGATGTTTTGAGTTTGAAGATGATCTGATTAACTTGGATGCTGTAAATGCTTATTAACTTATCATCCTTGTCAACACGGTGCAAGAAAAAACGAACCCATGATCCAAACGAAGATAGGAGTCATTCAATGCAAGAATAGGAGTGAACTAATGAAACATGCAAGTCCTGCCTGATTGCTAGTGAAACCTCGGCTCTTGTGCTAAGACAAATTGGGGGTATAAGAATTATTGCTAGATTTTTAAAGAGAAGCATGAGCAACAGAAGCAATAGCAATGGAAGTGGTAGCAACAACAACATCAGTTCCTCCAATTGCCCAGAATGGCCCAACAATATGATTTGACCGACAAATTTGGTGAGGAAACTTACGATCTTATGTTCTTTGCGGAGATCAAATCCAATCGGAGCAAGTCCATCGCGACTAAGAAGTTCAACAATGCGTTTCGGAGTTCGTAACAAACATGCAATAAGCCCAACTCCTGATTATATAGGTTTCATCACAGATGTTGTTTTTGATCTTGCTGTCAGTGACGAAATGGTTAGTGGGGGAAGGAGATATGTGATAAGCCAAGTCACAGTATGCTGCCAAAGCCACAAAGAAAGGGTAAAATAGTCATTTTACCTCCTTTAACCTTAAGTGTTAATGAAAGGAGGAACCAAACCTATAAGCAAATACATACCACAAGAATAAGAGTGTGAGATTTTCAAAAGTAGGACTAATCTGTAATAGTATGCAAACCACAAGTACCAAAACTATAATTTACGATAATTATTTAGATAACATTTCATTATACAAATCGATAAAGACAAACTATTGAAACTAATATCAGTGTTCGGTGTTGAACAAAATACTTTCCAACTTACCATTTATTACAATTTTATATCAGTGTTTGGTGTTGAACAAAATACTTTCCAAATTACCATTTATTACAATTTTATATATTTACAAATTAGCTATTTAGACTAAAATTAATTGCGCTGATTAAGAGAATATATAAAACTATTGGAGTGTGGGGTTAAAGAAAATTATAACAAGTGAAAGTTGATAAATATCTAATATTGAAAACAATTGGAGTATTTGGGGTTGAAATAAAAACAGCCAACGAATCTGGTAAATCTTATATATGGACATCTAACCGTTTCTTATACCCACAAACAGATAAAAAATAGGCAAAGATGTTAAAAAGAATAGTAAGTGGCAAAGGTACCCCTACACAATGCTGTTGAAAAAATATATATGTATAATATAAAATGTATAATTTATAGTAGAATTATATTTAGTTATACTTAATATTTTAAAAAAGTATATGTTTTTACAACCTTACTAAATGAAAATGAATATTAAAAAGGGTTATTTTCATAAACCCCATAAAGTATAACTTTCAGTTTTAAATGGTTTGTGTATTAATTTATGTTCCCTCCAAACTATTAAAGTGAGATAATACATGTCAGTTATGTCATTTTGTAAAAAACAAAGGGTTCTCCCCGTTACTTGACTGATGTGGACGTTGACCAAAGAAAGTCTCCGTCGTAATTGTCTACATCAGCTATTCCACATGTTCTAAGTAGAAATTGTTAATTTTATAGTTGCTTGGTATCATTAAGGAAGAGTGTGGATAACTAGGTTTTAAGCAAGAGGGACTATTTTCTATTCTGATCAGAGTAAGTATACTCTTATCTAAGGCTTCGTTGTTAGGTTTTTACTAGTGCTGAACTATATGGCAAATGACAATCTAATGCTATCAACTTGAAAGTCGATCTTAACTTTAATGGTGTTTTTGTTAGACATCCTTGTTCTTATGCCAGAGGAGATAATTTTTTGTTTACTGATCATGATTTTGCTGAATGAATTTGGGTGGGTGTGTTACTTTTCTACAAAGATTCACATGAAAAGTATTTGAGAAACGATACAACTCCCCATGAAATATTTTTTGTCAATCGGTATAGGTTCAAAGAAACGATATGTATTATGCCCAATTTCTAGATACAATATAGACCAACTGGGGATGGTTTGGAGGACTGGTTCAATATTCTAATTCAGGTAATGATGCAATTGGGTTAGTAATACAGGGTGAGGAGACAGAACCTATATAAGCAACCCCTATGTCTGAAGGCACTGGTTTGAAAGATGAAATCATTCCAGATGATTTTATTCCTCTAAACAAGACTCATGATGATGAATTCCTTAATAAGTTGAGTCTAGATGGGGAAAACAATGGAATAAATGATGATCAAGACATGGGAAATAGTGAGGAGAGAAAGAAAGCAGGTGTTGTAGTCCATTCTACTTTCAATCATGACATACACCAGAAGCAACAAAAACCTATTTTCGGCATGAGATTTGAGAACCCTAAACAACTTTAAGAGCATATTATGTAATTATGTTAATGCCATTGGATATCAACTATGCTTAAAAAGTGCCAGTATAAGGCTACTAGTCATGTGTTGTAAATGGGATTGCGCCTTCATACTATGGGCATCACGGATGACTAAAGAACACTAATTTCAAATCAAATCACTAAAAGTTGACTAAAGAATACATGTGAGATTTAAGGTTGAGGCATGCGTGTGACATGTATTAACGTAAAGGGAAAGGCTCGAAAGCCCTTTGGGCTCTAACCGAAGCTTCAAGGCTAGAAAGAAATACCCCCATCAACACTTTGACCCAAGGAGAGGTTCCATGCAAAAGTTTATGAAATTGCGACTTTAGCCCTCCACTATGCCTTAATATCATTATTTAACCCCATGCAAAATATATTTGCCAAATAAGTTTATTCCCAATGTCAATTTGTCCCTTGAAGTTTATTTTTACCTTTACACTCGTTGATAACCTTATATTTTTTTATAATTTAAAATAAACTATATTGTTTTAATTATTCTAATTATTACAATTTAGAAAAACTAATTTATAATAATTAAATCCATGATTTTTTTTTCTAAAATATGATTAAAATAATTAAATAAGTCATTAAATAATTAAACGAAAAGGGGTGTTACGGTTACAAACATTTGTGCTTCCAACGTGGATGATCGTTGACCATGAAAACCTCCACTACAGTGCTGTTTCTTTTTTTACTTAATGAACTTAGTATATAACAAATTTAATGATGTCAACTATATATAGATGTTTTCTTACTTAATGTTAACAAAATATTTTAATGGGTTAAATTATGAAAATGGTTTCATTAACGTTAAGTGGTGATTTCATATTTATTTTTCTAAAATTACCCTTACTTTTCGTAATTAAGAAATTCAATTTCCCCCCAAAATAAAGATAATTTTTTCTTTATTTTTTAAATCGATAATATGGGAACAATAAAATTAAATTAATACAAAAACTAGATATGAAAATGAATTAATGTTAAATGATTCCTCATTTAAAAGTTATTGCAACGAAATTCTTTTATGCATGATTAACGTGTTTTTCTTTCTCTTATTATGATAATCATTGTATTTATTTATGACGTTTTTGTAAAACATTTTTTAAGACAGAACAAATTTTAAATATTTTAATTGATTTTATTATTTAAATTTATGTTAAAGCTATGTTTAATTTAAGTTAATCATGTGATATTTTAGATTATTTATTTTTAAAAAAAAGTTTAATGTAATAATATACAATTTTAATTTATAATAGTTATTAAATAAATAATAATGTGTTATTTATCAATTTTCAATAAGAAGATAAATTAGTTATTTCTTCAAATTCAGATATTGTATTCAATTAAAAAAAATATATTTATATCAACAACAATTTATCAATTCAATGTTGTTATGAATTTAACACTTTATTAATTATTATATAGATTAAATGCAAGGGGTTCTAGAAGGTTTGGGGTGGGGGTGGGAGGGTTTTCCGTTTTTAAGGGGTGGGTTCTTTTTAACCAATCATGTTCCTCCACTTTCTGTTTATATTCTTCGCACAACTGTCTTTTACCTTTTGACGTGTTTCTCAACCTCATGGGGAAGCAACTTTTAATCATGTCAAGCCTTCATCTGCATACCAGACGTCACCCCAAGTACGATAATTGAGAGATTACCGGTGTAGGGAGAAAGTTAGCGGGAGTGAGGGAGAAGAGTATCGTTTCCGGTGAGTTCCCAGCGAGTCTTTGGGTATCGTGCCCTTTACAGCAGTGAAGATGGGTTTCTTATAAGATTTAAATGTCTGAGGAGTAACTACAGAAGCTGGAGGAGACGAAGGAGGCGGCGGCGATGGATTACTTAGTGACGACGATGGCGGTTGTGGCAGAGAGGTTTCCGGTGATGGTGGCGGTTGAGAGGTTTCCAGCGGTGGTGATGACTGGGAAGTTTCCGGTGGTGGTGGAGATGGCAAGTTCTGAAGGTTTTGATTTTGCAGGTACAGAAGCCGGAGAAATCAAGAAAGAGCATCGTAGGACAAGGAGGAAGTCCAAGTTTGTCGTTTCGGAGGCTTTGCAGAAGCATGTCTAACCCCTGTTCCGCCATTGAAGAGTATCTGAGGTACGGTTTCGGAATTGGGATGTAGGGTTTTAACGGGTGTAGACTAATTTCATCTTTGCAATTGATAGTAAAATCTTTCATCTTTGTCATTGTATACAAATCCTTCCTTCGTGTCTACTTCTCAAGGGAGTGGTAAACTACGGAAAAGACGACTTATTTGAATAAGTCGGTGACCTACCAATTACGACCTCAATCGGTGAAAGCAGGTATATGGTGCAGTTTCAGGTAAGTTACTTATACCTTGATCGTATCGATTATTTTGGGAATGATTTCCGTAACTCAAAATATGTCATTTGATTTAATTCGTTGTCATGATTTGCGTACACCGACCACATTGAATCTGTATCGTGAATACAAAAGGGGCTTCCCCCTAATCTTGCTAAGTAGCCATCACTTCTTGGGCACTGATTGCTATCTTATTAATGTTCAACTGTTCTAGCTGTTTTGTCATATCAAAATCTTAGAGATGTAGGATTTTGCTCTGTGCACCATTGATGTTCAACTGTTCTAGCTGTTTTGTCATATAAAATACGAGGTACTTCTTTATATCTTACCAGATTAAGTAATGTCCGCTAAAATCGTTAAATTAAAAACCATAAACACCCAAATCTGGTAATAACACCTGATGATCAATCATTTGTTACGAGTATCTTTGTTAACTCAACAAGATCCTTTTATTGTTACTAAATGACTACATAGCAAAGTTAACTTTATAATCTGTAAATGTAAAGATGCTACTAATATGTGTGTGACCTATCTTCTGCACTCATGTCAATTCTTTCGGTTCAATAGTTTAGAATTTCCTAATTTTCCTCTATACATCATCTCATATGTTCTCGTGGTCTATTATATGACTTATTACGAACTCAATATTGTTCACTTTTTGGCTGAAATATTGGTTTTTAGGATCTGATTTATTGTTCAGGAATCATGGCATTGGAGATTTGTTGTTGTGTTGAATTTACAGGACCTTTGGTTGCCATTGTGGGACTTTTCATGAACTCGGGTGTAACCCTTTTTTCCCTCGCCGTTTCTGTTCTTCAATCCCTCCGCATTCACATAAGTCCTAATCATCTCTTTGTATCTCCGACTTTACTTTAAATTTATGTTTAGTGTACTCATAGTTTATGTTTAATGATTTACATGGCAGGTGCTCGATGAAATGTCAGAGTGAAACTAAGCAATCAAAATACACAAGCTACAAATTGGTTATTTGCATAAGGTAAATTTACTGTTACTTATACATGTTAACAGAGGCTATTAATTCAATTTAGTAATCTCCCTAGGAATTTCCAGAATTGATATATGGATGTGTATTTCTGACATGGAAAATGAAGTGGAGCTTTTACATATGTACAGGCGAGATAGGCTGATACTTCTTAAATACTTGCTATCTGGTACTTTGATTAAGAAAGCTGTGATGCCAGCTGGTGCTGTTTGTTTGGATGATGTGGATCTGCATCAAGTTAGCGTTGATTTTGTCCTGAATTCCGTGAAAAAGGTTTGTGGCTTTGTATCTGATTCATTTACTTAGTTGTATCACCTCCGATTAAAAAATAAGAGCTGCATTTTCACCGTGAATGTCAAACTATTATTTTCGGGCTTTAAAATTGTTGAGCGTTTCAGTCTTTCAAGGAAAATTGCGACTATGTTAAAGTTTATAGTAAGCACTAAGGGTAAATATTAGTTTGTAGCAAGTTTCATTACGATTTTGTATATGGTAAATGGAAAGTACTATGTCTGACAAGAAAGCAAGATGCAGCTCTTTGAAGTAAATGGGGTACTGGAAGTTTTTACTGCTATATTTTGTTTTCTACCTACAATTAGAATGATTGTTTGTTGAACTATTTTTCAGGTGGCATACTTGAGCTCTCAGAAGCCATTAGAGACTATCATGATAGTACGGGATACCCTCATATGGTAAGATGAAAGTTGGATGTCCTTCTTTCCAAAAGAAAACAGACGACATATGTCTTATGAGCCTTAAACAAACTGTTATTTAACATCAAACTTAATATGAACTTTCTATGTTCTAAGGAGTTAGTTGCAAGCTTAATTAAATAGAAAATCAATGGTTTAGATTATTTTTGCAATATTTGTCTCAAAATGTAGTCATTTTATTTGGAGTAAATTGCTTTTTTCATCCCTTAGTATAGCTTATTTTTGCAATATTGGTCCCAAAAAGTTATCTTTGCATTTTTTTTCGTTATTGAGGTTCTTCTAACTTTTTTGGACACTTTTACAAGTAAATCGACTATTTTTGATCCTTAAGTAAGCTGATTTTTACAGTTTTGGTACCAAATATATAGTAATTTTACTTGCAACAGAGACCAGAATTGTTACAAAAACCTCAAATAAGGACCAAAACTACAAAAGAAAACTTTTTGGGACTAAAATAGAACAAATCAGCTGTGGACCAAAAATGTAATTTACTCACAACAGGAACCAAAAACATTACAAAATATGAGCTATAACAATGCGAAAACTTCTGCACGGCTTCATTGAAGAAAGTGCTTTCCCACAAATCGAGTTGCATAAGGTCTGTTTGGTTCTTTATTTTTCATTTGACCTCCAAGATTTGGCTTGACTTCAATCTTCTTTAGATAAATGGCATTAAGGTTACTTGTGGGCAGAGATGTTAACAAATGATGTGTTGAATTTTTAGGTTGGCAATGCATATGGTGCTGTCTCAATCTTTGAAGTTTTTGTTCTTTGCGAAGACGTTTCTGCAACCAACTATTTCATTTCACCTATGTTAGGTAATTTTCGGTATCAAGTAGGTGACTAAACTAAAATTCAATATGTGGTGCTAACACCGGCACTTAGTGATAAATTATTCATAAGCAGACTTTCATAATCTGAATATGTTGTCACAGGACCTCCTTCTGAAATCTGAATTGACGGAATCCGCTACCGAGTCGTAGTGACTCTTTTCTACTCAAATTGTTTGTAATCATGTATCTCCTTCTCTCGATCAAGTCCTAACTATACTTCATATTGATGCGAAGAACATGAAATTGATGGAATTCGATGATAGAATCCATCAAGGTTCCTGTGACAAATTATTATTCTTTCTTTAATTGTGTTTCAATCCATTTGTTGGGGTTTTGGTCTTCTGATTTTTGTTATAATGTTTTTCAAATGTTTGAAATCTGCAGAAAATAATCAGCAGCCAAATGCCTCTTCAAGCTTGAACACCATTGAGTATTATTTGGATGACCATAGTGGTTCTAATGCAATCACATCTGCCCAGGTACTAAATCATCAGTCTTTTTTCTTTGATTTTTGTGTCTAAATTTATTTAGATTGTGAATTTTTGTCTCATTTTCCGATTTATAGTTATCACATTTTTCTGTTTATTTTATATCAATTAATTAACCAATTTCTATCTAATATTTATTACAAAAATTTAAAAATCACGGGATTAAATTGTTAGCCTTGAAATCGGGTTTTCATTTTACAGTTAAAGAAGTATTCGAAACAACAGCGAACACACTACTCTAATAATACAAGCTATATTGTATATGGTAAATGCCAATTCAAGTAAATTCCGTAAACATCTGATTTCTGTATTCTTCAACTGACCGCTGGATCTTATACTTATTTCTCTTTTCTGTTCTTTTGGCAATCGATGTCATATGCAAAGCTAGCTGGACTTCAACCAATATATGGACTATGTAAGTTAAACATCTAATCCTCACATTACAACTGATAAACTAATTAATATACGTATCAAGTTTCAGTCAAGCTCGTGCGAAGCACGGGCTCAATCTAGTTCATATGAATTTAACACTTTATCAATTCAGTATTTATTTCTTAAAGCATTTATGGTTTTGTTTTTAGTAATGGTTAAATGGACTATGTAGTCCTCTTAGACTTCGATAAGTTTAGTGTGCGCCAACTTGGATTACATTGCACGATAGATAGGTTACATCTACAGAATACCGTTGTTCTGTCACTATAGAAAACCCGGTGATGATCTTGATTTCAAATTATTTCTTTAAGAACTGATTTAGTTGTGTTGATGACCAATACTTACAGTTATATCCTGACATAAACGTATTATCTAAAAAGAATCTTTCAATGTAACCATTCACAAAATAAAAACCACATCCACAATTTTGTGCATTACTTTTTTACTAAAAATAGAAAAGTTTTAAATAAATTGAAATATCAAAATAACTAGTTTTTCAACAAAAAAAGAAAAAAGAAAAAGCATTAAAACCGATCTAAAAATAAGAAGTGATCCAGTGGTCCTTGGCACATGGGCCTGCTAAACCTCTATCCATGGTGGATCATGAATCATCCATCACCTCTAAAGCACAACATTACAAGAAGAGAAGATGAATGCATGGACAATTTAACGGCCAACGATTCACCCGAATTCCGGTTTCCCGTCACGGTGGCGCCGGTATTGATGCAGCGTCGGTAAAAAATGAGTGACTAATTTCATCTTCCGACGTTTAATAATTTGTTGATGATTAGACTTAACAGAAGTAACCTAACTATATAATTAACTTAAAATAATGAAGGGAGAAAGATTGAAGAAGTTATGCAAAATGGAGTGTGTTTATGTTCGTTCATAGCATTATTCTTTGATGTATTCGTTTGTTCATGTACACGCATTCAATCACAGAAAAAACAGAACAAAACTCTGATTAACCAAAGAATGATTGATTTATTGCATTTATTTCACCGAATTATATAAACAGAATCCTGTATACAATCAGAGAAGCAAATCAGACTTTGAAGGCAATCTCCTAAAGAAATTAAACGGCACTGACGGCATCCTGTTTCTGAACCTTGGATGCCGGAGCCAATAAACCCCAAACAGAATCGCCACCACCTGAAACGGCGTCACATACAAAAACACCGCCCACACCAAAGCAATTATTATAAAAATCGCCGTAGCCCTAGAATCTCGCCAGCTCAGCAACGCCATAGCCCTTTCCCCTTGTGTCGCCATATCCCCGATCACCGTCTGAACTCTTCCGGCAACACTTCTCATCCGATCATACCTCATCCTCACAATATCATTCGGCCGGGAAGTTGGAAACGTGTCGAATTCCTCATCCAATTCATCCGGGTGCACCATTTCCGCCTGAGATATTCGTGCATCCATGTGTGGCGGATTCCGGGGCCGGAATCGGTAATTCCATAGACCGATCACAAAAAGGTAAAGAAACACCGTCGGAAGTATCAATTCCGGGTAGCACACCAAAATCACGAACAAAACATGTACGAGAATCGTGGTCAACGGATTCCGCCATTGACAAATCCCGTCTAACCACCGAAAAACCGCCGTGACTCCCGATAAAAGTGACATAATCCGGTTAAAATTCGCCTTGCTCCTTCGCAAACTCCACATATGGATATCGGTGTCGAGCATATACTCGACATTTTCTCTTTTCAGTGGCGGCTCGGCTCGTGCGAGCCGAGTCGCTACTATCAGCATCGCTTGGTGTCTCAGCCAGTCGATGTGTTTAACCGAAATCGGTTGAACATAGTGCATTTTGGGGAGCAGCGGTTGCCCGTATTGAGCGACCATGTTCACCCACGCCATGCAGGTGAACCGGATCGCCAAATGAAGCTCGCCGTGTTTTTTTAACCCTTGGGGGGTTAGGACCAACAACGGGTAGTAATGCGTGTAGATTCGGTCGGTTTCCAATGTGGACAACCGGATTCTAACTTTCCCGATTCGTTGATCCCGTGACTCTTCCTTATCGCTGATGTGGCAGTTGTCGAAGACGGCTATGGTGATGACTGTACACGGGTCGTAAACTTCCCACGTGTATTGTTCGTTCCAACGAGGCGTTAGAGTGTTGAGAAGTGTCCGGGTTCGAACCCATTTGTTACCATATTTAGCGACACAATAAGCGTCAGTCATGCGACCCTCTCGAATCTTCATAGGAAGAAGATTCTGGGCGCTTAGGATTCCGAGTTCGAGGATTCCGATGCTTGGTTTCCTTAAAAACTTCGAGGACGGCTGCAAATCGCTGCTGAAGTGGGTGGATTCATCGAGAACATGATAACCGGCGTCTAAACATAATTTGAGTTGAATTTTGCTTGAAAATTTGACCTCTTTTTTCTTTTCGGAATCATCGTCCCAGTGGGAAGGTCTCCCCAGGTCAATCCATACAGGCTCAAGAGCTTTTCTGTAATCGATTCTGGGTTGGATCCTTCGAACCGGGATATGCGTCCTACCGACACAAACGTCTTTTCCTTGTCCGATTCGATCCTCGACGCTGATTATGAGGAACTCGTCGAATGGTTCAGAGGCGACGAACATTAATTCCTCCTGCCATTGCGGATTCAAGCTACGAATCGGAGAGATTCTGGTGATTCGCATCTGGCTTCCGACGGCTAACCGGACGAAAAATTCAGGGGCCCGACTGCGGTCCACGGGAATAAGATCTTGAGCTTCGATGACGTGAATTCTTAGGTAGAATAATTTTGGGGAGAAATAGACATTTGATCGGGTGTTTGCGAGGTTGTGATGACTAATGCCGTGAGCGTCGGAATGCCATGCTCCGGGAAAGGCTTCATCGGCCTGAGTTCCCATCCAGACGGCGAGCATGATTTCTCCTCTGACTTTCATCCCGTTTTTGTCTTCCAGTCTGTACCATTGAGGAGCCAAGGGACTGTCCGGCGGGACTCGGAGTGGGACGTCGATTATATCGAATCTGAGTTTTCCGACGAAATCGTCTTTTGTAACCAAATCCTTATCCTTCACCACCAATTCGAGAATGGTGGACTGTAATCGTTCTTTTGAAAATGCGAAAACCTGGTTCCAGACGGGGTGCTGATTCTTCTCATGGTGTTTTGTGACGCCTTTATAGTTTCCGAGCTTCACTTCCACGTATGGGTCGAGGCTGCCGGTGAGGTCCATCGGCGGGAGGTCTCTGGCTTTCACGACGTTTACGTACAAAAAATGCATCTGCTCCACCAGATCGTAGGTTGTCGCTGTCTTGTCCGCTCCACGGTAACCCATACGCGCCGCCACCGGCGGCCGTGTCTCCACCAATCCGAAATTCGGTGGTGGTTTTTGCCCCGGGAACTGCATATGCATCATATTGGGTGGTCCAGCTCTCATGAAGTTGCTTTTGCTTTCGACGGTGACCGGAGGTGGAGCTGCCGGAACCGGTGCTGGCGCTCCTCCCCCGCCGGTGCCAATGGAGAAAAAAGTTCTGACTTCCTTTTGTTTCTCTTTATTCTTTTTCTTTTTCTCATCACTATCTTCGTACTGTTTGTACTCGTTTTCGAAAGGAAAATGATTGGTGTTGATTTCTTCTTGTACCGGGACCTGTTTAGCACTTTTCACATGATCATTCCAATCATTTTCATGACGAACATGGTGATGCTGTTGCGGTGGCCGCTCCTGCTCCGGTTGTGGCGGTGGTGGTTGATTCGAGAAATACTGACCACCATGAACGGCGTAGATTTTAAGAGCAATATCCCCCCGTATATTCGAGAACAATCCACGTTTATCAAGTGGGTATCTCTGGACAGAAGCTTCAGTCTCCGACAAGGGCACAGAGATGCCGGATATCCGAACACGGCCAAGAAAGTTCTTATGGTGATTGTGGTCCCGATCATTATAAACAGTAACCTCGATAGTGGAAAACGGGAGATTCCTGGGATCTTCAACGTTGAAAACGAGAGTCTCGTTCCAAGCCGGGTTGAGATCTCGGGATTTGGTCTGGGTACGCTGACGCTGGCCGTCGAAATTAACCTCCACAAAAGGGCTTGCAGAGCCTTGGCCGTCTTTGGGCATGAGGTCGGCGGCATCGATAACTTGCAGTATTAGCTTGGCCATGATTTTCCGATGGCTGGCCGACGAATTGGACGAAAAAGTGAAATCAATTGAGGAAGGGGTAATGACGTAGAGGTAAAGGGATGAAGTTTGGTATAGGCGGTGTTGTGTTGTGGTTGATGGGGTCTACCATGGAAAAGGGACCTGGTTTTTGTTTATCGTTTCGTATATCTCTTTTGATTCTGTGGTGTGGGTGGGGGTGGGGGTGGGGGCTTGAAAGGAAGTGAAAGCGATTATGTTGGTTCAAATACTCCCTCCGATTCTTAACAAATATAATTTTATTTTTCAATTTTTTTATTTTATTATTTAGGTTGTTATAAAAATATTATTTATTTACAATCTTGCTGTTCTTTTGATGAATATTATATGATATACAATGGGGGTAAGTATTGCTCGTAGAGTTTTTAATGTTAATTTTGTTATATTGAGAATGTTTTAGGTATATAGGCTATAGTTGTTTAGGTGAAGATTTTTCTAAAGTTAAATAATAAGTTGAGTAGTTATTTTAAGTGATGATACTAGTAATTAGTAATAAAATTTCTTAATTATATTACTAGATCTTGTGGTGATTATGTTTATAGCGATTAGATATATTCGATATCTTATTAACATGCAATAATCCCACATAAATTGGATTAATTATTATATTTGAACATTCACTTTTGAAATCTATTTTCTTTAGATTTAAAATGTATATATGTTCAAAGAAACTGTTTTTGGTTATAAAAATATGTCTGTTTTGTATTGGCTAACAAATTATAAAAGCATCTCCAATGGAATTTATTTATTTGTATTATCTTCTTAAAGTAACTTTTGAAGAGGTTATTAGTTATTACTGATGACATATATGACTTTTATTTATGTTTTATGGAATAGTTGTTATTTAATAAATGGTTATTCTGTTTTTCTTTTTCGTATTTAGTATTTTTATTTAATAATATTTTATTTTACATCTTTAATTATATTAAGATTTTCAATTATGTTGTCTAGTAGTCAATTTATTGTACTAAAAATCCAATAAATGTTTATAACTACATATATAATGATATTCATCGACGATATCAAATAGTTTAATTTTGCTACCTAATATTAAATATTAATATGACGCGTGTTTAGACAACAATAAACTGAATGAGAAATTTGATATAATATTGTAGATAAACAATTATAATTAAAAAACTGATAAGGGTAAACATCATAAGAAAGTTTATGGTGATTGATATTTATCAAATAAAATCAATGGAAAGATAATTTGACAAAAATAATAAGTTCTGATATCTATTGACTAATTAAATATAAATAATATTATTGATATTGCTATTTGAGTAAGAATTATAAATCATATGTGATTAAGAACGTCTTACAAACCAAAAATGTATTATTATATACATAAGTTTTTGCAGCAGCAGATGTGCATCCCTTAATTTTATCATAAATTATGATATTGTTGTTTATATAAAAGTACCATTTTTTAAAATCTATAATATAGAATATAATTATAACATGGTTTAACATAAATAAAAAATTTAATTGTATTGTATGAGATGGCCATATAATTAATACATATCTATAAAATATTTGTATGATTATTAAATATATACATACCAAACAAGTATGATCAAATAAATAAAATGAGCATGATATTTGTTCATGGAATAACATAGGAGTGGTGATTCTAAGAACCAAAAACTAAATAAACGAATGACAAATTTTTACAACAACAAAGTAACTAATTTTGTTATTTAGTGCCAATGAGGTTTTACAGCTGCGTGTTTGTGGCGGGAGTTTAAGTAATTTGTGATATACGAAGTTCTTTTGAAGTTTAGCTTCCATACAATAACACGCAGGAGTTTAAGTAATATGTGATACACGAAGTTCTTTTGAAGTGTAGCTTCCATACAATTTGTTGTTTTTTAAGATGCCTGTTGAAGTATGATGTTATAATGTATTAAATTATCAATGTTTAATGCCTTAATAGAAATAAAAAATAAAAAACATTTATGTCTCACACAGAGACGATTTCTCTAATCTATGCATCATCGAATATTACACAATCCATACTCAACCCGACTATTAAAACATTGATATTTTAACTTTTTCATATTAAACCATTGTACTTTGATAATTTAACCAATTATAAAGTACTTTCAAAATCTAACCTAATTAGTCGTATTTTTTTCCCTATTAAGCTACAAACTTGAAAATCCAAACTATTAAAACAATGTACAATACACAAACATGTCGAGGCACCTTTTTGAAAGTATTAGTCAGAACGACTAAATTACCCCCATTGAGGTATCATCTGCATTCGGGGATGATGATACTAGTAGCAGTCAGAGTCGACTTACAATTGATGACTTGAAATACTTATTTTGTAACATATGCAATTTGTGCTGAATAGTTTTTCCTGTTTTGGTAAAAAAATATTATAAATTAAATTAAATGAAAAGTAAATAAATAGTATAAGAATTTGAAAATAAATAAAAAAATTTATAATAGAAGTATAAAGTTTTTTAGATGATTTAAGTATTATAAAAAATAAAAAGAATGGCAAACTCATGAGAAAAGGACTAAAATGTTAAAACTTTAAAAACACATTTATACATATTTGAAAACCCAAATGTGATTAAAATAATATTAAAATTTATAAAGATGTGATTAATAAGTTGGAACTAGAATTTGAGACTATTTGGAGAAATTTTAGGAAGAGGGACTAAAATTGTCAAATTCTTGAAACTTAACATTTTGGGAAAAATAGATAATTTAGGGACTAATAATGTTAATAATAATTCACTGGATATTAGTTATGAGTTGTCTATGTTAAAATGAGTTTTGGTATTCCTTTGAGACATGTATGAAATTAGGGACTAAAAGTGTCGATTTGACCAAAGTTGACTTTGACCACCTTTGACCTAGGTTTGAATTATAATTTAAATAAAAAGTTTCTAGCGGGACTTACTTATGAATAAATAAAGATTGGTGACTTATAGAAGTTACATGTAGGGCAATAATGTAATAAGCCTAAGTAGAAGGGTTTATGTTGTCATTTGCCAAACATATAAAAGCTAACTAGTTAGTCATCTTCCTCATTTGAGTGACGAAAGAAATTTTGGGAGAGAATAGAGTCAATGGTGATTTCATGGGGAATCTAGATATTGGAGAGTAGATTAGCAAGTTCTAGCATCAGAATCTAGGTGACCTCTAAGTACCACAAGTGTCTAGAAGTGGAGGAAGATTATGTTAGGGATTGAGATGAGTATTCTCCATGAGTACATGCCCCTAAACCTTATTTTGGCAAATTTGTGATCAAATTACATTCTAATTCTATGTGAACTATATGCATTACTTGATATATGATTTTCAGGCACATTAATTAGTTTTGGAAATGCCTTTTTGAGATTTAGTGGTTAATTATAACTTGTTCTGAAATCATCCTATATCAGATATGTTTGGACTTGTGTGTTGTCCAGGAACTCATTGGGATTTATTCATGTTTGATATTGGGGGTTCAAAATGACCTAACCAATGGCAGCATATTGGAGTGTGATGCTCAATCTGGAGGTGGATCCAAATTAAGCACAAATTCTTACGGATGTACTTTGTTAGCCCATTCCACGGATTCAAGTGTGATGGTAATCTATTTCGTATGGTTGAACTTTTTGGTCATTTAGGAAATGGATTGGGGTTTATACCCTCGATCGTAGTCGTTGATACAATAAAAATAAACCTTAAATGCACTAATTAGCTAGGGCAAGTAATGGTCGAATCCATGAGGAGCTTATGGTTAGCAACTAGTTCTACTGAAATCTTAACGGAAAATGAATTCAGAAAACAAGGTTTTCAAAGAGTTTGATTCAATAATAAAAACAGGTGATCGCTTGTGGTTTCGATTTTGATTTCTAACAGTTGTATCGTATAAGGTTTTACTAATTTTGCGTTCATTCAGGTCACATAGACATAATCGTACTGCTACTGACTAAATCTGGGATCAAACTATGTAAAAACTGCACCCTTCGTCCTACACACCACTGTTGATGATTTGGTACGGCGGGGAACATCACAAGAGAGTTGTCTTACACTTAATCAATCAACAATTTAGGAACAAGTAATGGTAAACAAGTCATATGATTGAAAAACAAACAATCAAACTACTGTGTTTATGAATCTAAAAGGTTTAAATCTAAATATAATACTAGAAAAGAAATCAAAACCTACTCTCGGTTGCCATCATGTGATGATTTAGCTACTCATGATGGTGATGAAGTAAACATTGTGTTGATGATGCTGAACATGTCTGAATCTTCAAAACTTCAGGAACTGTGGCTTGATCTTGATGCAAAACAGGTTGGATTTGGATTAAGGATTGTTTAGAGGTGTTTTGGAGATGTTTGGGACCTTGGAAAAGTGCCAAAAACCTCTGGAAATCGTCAGGAAGCGTCCTTGAAACGATGGGTATCAGTCCCTTTAAATAGAGCAGTGCAAATAAGGAAGTTTAGGGCAAACTTGGCGGCAGTGTCCTACACCAGCGTCTCAGACGCCACCTAGGATGCCGGGTGATCTTCTCAGCTCTTTACGATGAGCAACATTCCACGACGAGATGTAGCAAAAATGCTAGGCGTCTTAGGCCAGGATCTGGGACGCTGCTTGGGACGCTGACAGGCTTCTTCTGGATTGCAGCTCTGACTTTCCCTCCTTTTGTTGACCAAGTTGACCCAGCATTCCACGCTTGCTTCTAGGACGCTACTTGGGACATTGGTAGTACTTTTCAGATTTCAAGTGTCCGTTTAATGTGAGGTTTCACCCGTTTCTTCTGTTATTAATGTATGCACCTATTTTACTCAAACCCATTAAAAGTAGGGTCATTCTTTATTAAACTAAGGTTAATTCATCTTGATAAACACAATTTATTTTAAACTAGAATGGCCCGATCAACCTATTCCGTATTTATTTCCAGTGACTAGCAATAATTTTTGGAAACACATAGTTTTAATGATTTTGAAAATGTTTTGGGATATTTGACATTGAAGTTGGATTGTTGTTCATATCTAACTTCATCAAAAAGTCAAGTTTCCGGGTTACTCAATAGACTTCCAGAGTCCAACTTTATTATTTTGACATGTACTCACAGTGAGATACCTTGGAAGATCTAAAAGTAACCCATGGAGGATTTGACATCTTAAAACTTGAAGACTTGTAATTAGACTGTAATTGAGTTGTTGGATGTATTTGGTTTATTTAAGCTTATGTTCTTGATGCATTGTGACACCCTCATTGGACTTCACAAACTAAAGACTTAATGTATTTTGCCATTTAGGACCAAACTCTTTTACTTATGTAACTTCCTAAGGAATTTGGTTTTAGGAAAATTTGTTTAAAAGGTTTGGAACTTGTATTAAAACATCATTTTGGGAACACAGCCTCCCTTGTATATGACGTTGGGACCTCATTTATACTATATTCATTTTAAACCATGTCATATCCTTTACAACGAAGCCAAATAGAGAGGTGTTACATATTCCAAGCTTAATCAAGGTTCTTTTATGGTTTTCTCTTGATATATTAAGTAAATATGGAATATAATGACCGATATCATGTCATCAATATAATGTGGTACAACAAATACAAAAACACATGCTTTTGTTTTGTCGTACCATGTCAACATGATGACATGATACAACTTTTGTGTTTAGTATTTTCTATTTATTTGGTAATTGACTTTCAGTGATACTTTATTAACATAAGTGAAATTGATTATAGTTGAAAAATGTTTTTTCTTGATAGTTGTTGGTTTTAAGGTTATAGAAAGTTTGAATCCATATTTAAAGTGCTGCAAGTTTTATCTCGTTGTATAGGGATATTTAAAATAAAAAAAATCAATGTCGTACAGGGGCTGGTTCACAAACATTTACATTTCAGAAACTGTATTCAACCTAAAAATTAAAGTGAAGAAACATTTACATTTCAGAAACCATTGTAGGTAAGCTAAATAGAAAACTAGCTTAAAAAGTTTACACGTGGGGCTGGTCATCTTATTTTTACATTTCAAAAATTGTCTTCACCCATGCCTTGAAACAAACCGCATGATGCGAACCTGAAAATTAAATTGAAGACACATAGAATATTCCAAATGTTGGTGATTTTAGTGTCACCAGGTCATTTTAGGTAATTGGAACTCACATGTGAGCTAAGGGCTATTTAAATTGTAGTATAATATATGTTTGGGTATGTGCGGAAAGCACGCATGTATAAGATCGAATAAATAGTCGGTTCGACGACAAGTCGGGGGTCCGGGGGCAGCACCCCTGGATTCGGGGTTTCCAAAAGGGCAGCGCCCCTAGCGGGGGGTTCCAGGGGCCGAGCCCCTGGCTAGGGTCCCACTACCAGGTCGGCAGGCAGGGTCGAGGGGCAGCGCCCCAAAAGGTCTTCAGAATTTCCAAGAGGGTACATAGTGGAAAATTGTATTTCTTGAGGGTGATTATGGTAAAACTGACTAATTTTGTCAGTTTTGGAAACCATTAAATCCCTCATAAATTCGTGACTTGTTACCAAAGGAACTGATGACGGCAACCCTAAAGCCCATGACGGCTAACCCTAGACGAAACCCTTTTCCACCCGTTTATTATAAATACGGGTCTCCTCATTGAGGAGTAAAACACCTTTTAGCTCTCGTTTTCTTGAAAACTCTCTCAGATCTCCATAGCAATTTGGCTCACATTTTCTGTGCCTAGATTCGTGAGTGTCCTCTTGGATTATCCTATGCTGAATTTCTTGTAACCCGGGCATATGGTAGAAATATCAGTTCGGAAAGTGTTCTCACGATCCAAGGGGTATCCAGATCTCCACTCAAACCCTACCTAATATCTAACAAATAAGTTGAACAAAGAAACTATAGGTTCTTGTATTCACACAACTTTCTCTCATGCATTTAATCAAACATATTATAGGCACAATTAGAAACACAAGCGTATACATGAAAGAGAAGAAAAGGGATCGGAAAATGTCTCTCATACATGAAAGGGAAGGAATCATAAACTTGAACGTTGGGAATGGATGCCATCACCAAGCCCACAATAAATAAACTGTTTCTTAGAAATGACCTTAGGAACAGTGAAGTAACATTTGGTAATGTTAGATAGTATAACTTCCTTTCAATATGTTTAAACAAAAACATCTATTAACCACATATTACATTCTGAAAATCATTTTAATTTTCGTCCACATTCGATTAAGTTGACGAATATTTCTTTTCTAGAATTAGAAACGGATGACTGATTACCCAAATAAATATTGGCAATTCATGTTTAAATGATTTAAATAAAATCAAACTAAAATCTTATATTTGATAACATCATTAAACTATAATTAGACCTGGCAATGGACCAGGTTTTGACCCTGATCCGCTCCAAACCTGTGCAAAATATATGGGTTTGGATCGTTATTTATGATCCGTTAACCCGTTAACGACCCGTACCCGTTAACCCGTTAAATAAAAGGGTTGGGTTTGGATCACTATCGATCCGCTCCGTTAATAACCCGCCCCGTATAAAATTATATTAAAATAAATTTATTATATATAAATTAATTATTTTGCAATCACGGGACATTGATAGATGTATATGATTTCCGCATCTGTGATTTCCCATCTGATTTCAATTTCTGTAACTCTGATTTCAATCGACGATGTCTATCGACAATTTCTATTTTCGCATGTGTGATTTTCGTATCTGTGATATTCTATTTTCGAGCTTCTACAATTGTGAAATCTTCTGATTTTGTATTCATCTTGTGTATTCTGTATTCATATGTACTCTATTTTTGCATCTTTTCCGTGTCTGTGATTTTGTTTAATCGACATCTTCTGATTTCTGCTTTAATTTCTGTATTCATCAGCTTTAATACATCACGATGGATGCCAATGTGCAACCAAATGGTCCTGAACATGTTGTAAATCTAGAAGCTCCAACTCAGGGGAGTGTTGAAGACATAGATGAGAGTTCTGCCAAGAAAAGGAAACTCAAATCAAATGTATGGATTGACTTTGAAAGAATAACAAAGGCAGATGGGAGTGAGGGTGCTAAATGTAACCATTGTAGAAAGGTTTTTGTTGCAGGCTCTGCAGCTGGAACAAGCCACTTAAGAAATCATTTATCAAGATGCAATAGCAGAAACAAAACAGGTATTGCACAATATATGATATCCACAAAGAAAAATATTTCTAATGATTCGATTTCAATTGAAAACTTCAAGTTTAATGAAGAAAAAAGTCGAATGGACTATGCAAAAATGGTGATCAAGCACAACTATCCATTTAGCATGCGGAGACTCTTTTTAAACACATCATTGACTACATATTAGATTGGAAACTTGAAGAAAAGTTATTCTCCATGGTGCTAGATAATGCTAGTGTCAATGATGCAATGGTGAGGACCTTGAGAAGTTGGCTTTGTGACAAGTCTGCTATTCCCTTGAATGGTAAATTATTTCATGTTCGTTGTAGTGCACATATTCTTAACTTGGTTGTTCAAGATGGTTTGAAAGTAATTGGTGAATTCATTCATAAGGTTAGAGAAACTGTAAAATATTTGAAGCATTCTCCAATGCGGGTTATGGATCGGGTTTGGGTATCCGTTGATCCGGTGGATAAGGGTATGGGTTTGATTATTCAAAACCCTGCGGGTTACGGATCGGGTTTGGGTTACCTTTTGAAATTTGATAAACGGGTTTGGATCAATGCTGATCCGCTCCAAACGCGCTCCATTGCCAGGTCTAACTATAATGTTAGAGCGTGACTTGGATTTTTTGGTGAATCGAATGGATTTATGCATCGACACAATTGAAGTAAAGAAACCCGGATGACGAAATCAAAGGGATACGTGTTTGGATTATGCCGATGTCTGTTAGACCCGAAGAGGTACAATACAGACACTTATCTCATCGGGGTGTGGTGGGCGGAGTCTTCTGTGTTATGGACGTATTTAGGTATTTCAGATTTAGTTGTATATGGGCTCGGCCTAATAGTCACTAGGTTTTTAGTTATATGTATTCGTAGGTAGGATTCTCAATGTATCGCTTTTGAAAACAACAGACTAATAAAAGATTTCTCTGCTTTTTGTCTATGAACGCGTTCATGTCAAACAAACCACATTAAATTGTTTCTTTGATTGCTTGCTTTAACATATAAGTTCATGCCTAATACATTTGTTTATAAATTCTCTAATTATAGATGTGAATTTATGGTTAAAACCGTTAAATTTTAATTAATTTTAATTATTTTAATTTATTTGACTAAAATTAGACACACCAGTCATTCATATTTCATAAGAGATCGGAATTTTCGTAACCATTGGGACTTACGTCTGCCCAACCCCAAGTTAAGGAAGTTGATAACACAATGGCAATAAAGTTGACAAAAGTTGTCTAGCAAACAACAATAGTAACAATAACAACTTTGTAAAAATATTAATATAAATTAAGAAATTCTTTTATCTATATGATACATTTCGTTGATATTTACTCATTTTTATCTACATTTTAGTTGAAATAATTGAGAATATCATTCTGATAGGATGTCCTTGTCAACATATGTAGCTAATTAAACATTGCACGTTCCTACATATCATTTCCAAAAATCCCCCATTGCACCACTAAAATTGAGTACTTTTTGGAAAAGCAATACAAGATTGGATTGCTATGTAATTTAACAAAAAAAATAATAATAATAAAGTACATAATTGTTATGATTCAATGTTCTGGTTGTGAAGATTCGAAGAAGACTTTGCAAAATTGTCTTTGTTCCCGATTGCAAAGCATTTCCTTCTGGTTTTAAAACTTTTAAATTAAGGTTTGTTGAAGGTAATTCTTTTTCTGTATTTGTCTAATTTTAAACAAAGTTATAATTGCTGTTTAACGACAATGGAAATTACCTCATGAAAATTTTAATTATTTAGAAAGCCGTAATATACGTTTTCATCTTATTAGGACATGTAAAAATAACAAATTCGAAAAATAACTATGGCACTTATCAAATTCTTTAAAGATATGCACGGGCAATTGCAAATATGATTTTTTGACATGTGCAACTCATGCATCATATTTTTTAAGGTTAAAATGGTTAAAACATCTCTTAACTAAAAGAGATTGTTTTTAATGTGATTATAGTGAAATCCTCTTAATCATTTTGTCACATCAATTTTTCTTTTTTCTTTCATTTTCATTTTTCACCATCTTCATTTTCATTTTTCACCATCTTTCAATTGTGAAAGCAAATCTTTCTCAACCCTACCAACCCTCAATGTCATATCATATTTTCTATATTTAAATTAATTAACAAAAACCAAAATTAGAAAATAACATTTATAAATAAAATTAAAAATAACATTACATTACATTAAATTAAAATTAAATTAAAAAGGAAAAATTAAATTGCTAAAAAAACAAAAGAAAAAAAAAATCATAAAACAATAAATAAAACCTAAAATAAACTACATATCCCAACCATACAGGTGTGCTAGTTCCCGCTTGTGAGCAAGAACTACACTCAGTTGACCTCCAGTCAAATGTTATAGGGGCGAAGAAAAAAGAGCAAATCATTTTCTTGTCGTCTGAATTTGATTTCTTATAGCTTTTGCTCAATGAACATTGCTTTCCTCTTCGTTTTAGCCTTTATTAGTCTTAACTTTTTAGCACGGTAGTCCTGCTTCGCGTACACTTCTAGCTCATTATTGTCGGCGAGTTTGAATATTTTATCTACGATGGTCCTCATTTCCTCCGGTCCTGATGAAGATCTAACCACCTTCACCCTTTTTCTTTGCCGGGATTGTGCTGATGGTTGTGGTTCAAGTTCATTGACGTCATCAACATTGACTTCCTGAGTTGAATAGAGTGCATCGGAATTGGAGATCATGTAGTTGTTGGACTCCGATGTCTTTCTACGTTTGGAGGATTGATGTAGGGGATTCATCCCCATTTCCTTGACTGTCAGCCATTTGGCATGGTCTTTTAATATTTTCCATGCCACAGATGTACGAACCCGTCCCGAGCGATTTTACGGTACTCACTCTGCATGGCCTTTAGAACATCCACATCTCCTCTCCCGCTGGCACACATGTCGCATTTATTGTTGTAAATGTAGTTGAACTTGTTCACATTCGTTTGCAAGTCCTTCCACTTAGAATTTACTTGATGCCTTGTCCGATCACTCCCACCAAGTTACATGTTGAGTTGTGCGAACACGTGCTCACATAAGGACTCTTAGCGTTGATGGTTGTCACGTTCTTAATCCTCGGAAATACTCATGTACGCCTTCGCCAAGGAGACCTCCTCTTTTTTACTCTATAGACGACGTCTCAACCGTGTGAGGAAAGATCGTTTCTGGGAGGTGGGGAAGGGGGTTGTTCATGTGTTTCTGGGACTGTTTCCTCCTCCGAGTCAGTACCTCGTGTTTCAGAAAGGGGAAGGTTTCGTCGCTTGACTCCTCATCTTGGTTACGAAAATGAGATGTGTTTGAGACGTAACATTGAGAGGTGTTCAAGTGGCCAGGAGTTTGTTGGAACTGGTTAAGATGTTGTTGGTATTGGGTAGGAATTTGTTGGAATTGGTCGGGACTTTGTTGGAATTGGCTGAAATCCTGAGAAAATGGGGTAAAATTGGTTGGACTGGCGTTTGTTGGGATTGGGGATATTGGATTTTACATTACAGTGAATATTCAATGAAGGATTCATCTCTACAAAGCCAAGATAGAGGAGGATGGGGATATTGGACTGGCGTTTGTTGGGATTGGGGATTGGGGATATTGGATTTTACATTACATATATGATGAGTAGGAGGAGGAAAACATAGAGGATGTCCTAATAGATATTGAAGTGGAAGTTGATATTAAAGAACAAGCTAAGGACATATGCAAAGATAATTCCTTGAATACTTTATGTGATGAAGATGATTTCAACATTTTTTTGAAGGTGCAGAGTCTGAAGAGGAGAACAATGTTTTTGATGATGATGACCTTGATAAAGTAAAATGAGATAATGACACATATCATAGAAATGTGGCTGGATTTGGAAACAAGAAGGCCTTTAGAAAAAATTGTGAAAAATAAGCTAAAGATGAACATGGAAGGTGTTAGGGGTTCAAAGGGTGCACCAACGCATTTAGATTTGGGTGGTACATGTCACTTGTAGGGAATTACAGGTATAGCAGGGTAATTGTGATTAGGAAGCCCGTTTTGTTAAATATTAACATACCTATAAAACATTTTGGTTTGTTTGCTTTTTGTTGATAGTTGTACATTGCTAGCTTTGCAAACAATTGTCAATGCCCTTAAGATGGAAAAATTATTAAATAAAAGATTACTTTGCATAAAAGCCATCCTTGCAAAACATTACACTAAACCAAAAGACTGCATCGCTTAAAAGTCATCATGACCAACCATCATTCATACAACTAGTACACCTGACAACCATACACACCATATATCATTCATGTAACTATTCCCGATTTAAAGACATGACATTAAATTCAATCCAATCATTCATGTAGATATCCCCAAATTACATTAAATACAATCCTGACCAAACATGAAACTAATAATTACTACCATAACCACCAAACAAACCATCATCTAACTTTATACTTCAACTTCCTTTGCAGGAACAATGACATGTTGAGGAGAAATGAAAGGTTCAGAAGCAATGATAGGTTAGGAGAAATGACAGGTTGAAGAGCATTTGCAAGCCTATGCAATTCAAACATGTTATCTTTATACCACTAGTTGGGTAAGGCTGGGTAAATCCAAGAAAAGAAGTTGTGGTACTTTTTTCATCCTACATGTTACAATATTAAAACAAATACAACCTCAAACATAAAGAAGTAATGAAAATTTAGTTGGCTTACCATGAAATTAAGACATCCTATGAATCTTTGGATCAAAGTTAGACTAATCAAAATCATGACAGTCATGATGTAATAACCACCAAAAGTCCAAACAATGTGAGAAGCTTGACGGCTATTATAAGATATTTGTAATATACTTTTCAAAAATAGTTGTGCCATTGTTCTTATCAACCCAAAACAGAGTTTTTTAATTCTCCCAAGAGTAAGAGAATGCTTTTAATAAGTTGAAAAAAGGTCATGTGAAGCTTAAATACTTACTATTGTTGAGGGATAAAAGGATTTATGGTGTTTAGTGATGCATAATGTATGAGTTTGGGATGTGTCATTGCATAACATAATAATGTGATCACATATCTATCTTGAAAAGTAAAAGTTCATGACAGCTATCTTACTCATATGTTAGAGTTGGTCAGGGGCAGACCCAAGGCATGGGATATGAGGGGAGGTGCCCCCAATGACCTTCAAATTTATAGTAAAATTATATATTAAATTGGATAAGAAAGAAAAAATTAATATGTAAGCTCTTAATGATATATTTGGCTAGCTCTTGAACAAATTGAATTTAGGGGCACGTATTATACCTTTTGGTTTTTGATTCTCGGCAACTTGAAAATTTAGCCATATTAACCCAATGATATTTTTCTTTTTTTTTTTTACTTCTAAGTAACAACAAAAAACAGAAGAAAATTCAAGGACACGTACATCTTAAATATTATTATTGAAGTGGATTCTCAAAAAGACACTATCCAAGAGGCTTTGTTGATTTTAAGTTTCCGTTGTATAATAGTATTTGTTTGAACATTTTTTGTAATGTGATTTTGTTACCGACTTACCGGTATTTATAACTATTTTGAATTTATTCATAAACTTTTTCTTAATTTGATATTTTTGTGCCCCCAACGCTTATAAATCCTAGATCCGCCACTGGAGTTGGTGATGGTAGTGTTTTTAATGAAACTATGCCAACACTATTCATATGGAGTAAGATGTAAACACTACACTGGTCATAAGAGTTTATGATATTTTTTCAATAAAAAATATTTAAATATGAGTTAAAGGATATATAGTTGAATTCTTAAGGATTACGATTGCGATATATTGTACCATCACGACAAGGCCAATATGACACGTTGTATAGTGAAATTTTTAAGGATCACGATTGCGATAAATTTTTAAATATGAGTTTTTGTTGATTTCATATGATGTATCATCCATGTGTAACTAATAATTTACAACCTAATAACACGCTGTTTTGGAAATGTGACTCAGCTTGTCATCTGTTCTGAGATAGTAGAGATGATGAGTTGAGGATGTCTACAGAGATAGTGAACATTCTTTTTACTTTAGTTTGTCTCTATATGAAATGAATATTTTCCATTTTTTTTTTCATTTTCGAGTTTAAATGTTTTTAAAGTCCGGAAATTTCTGCGATTTGATAAAAGATACAATCCATTTTAAGTTATAAAAATTCATTTTTCAAACAATCCATTTGAGGGATATTTCATTTTTATTGTATTTTTTGTGTATGTATAGGTCACATGTGATTTTCAATGCTATAAATGTCATTTAATAAACAGAAAGTGACTTTAAAATAGGAGTCATGACTTTTCACTTTTATATTCACTCATTCTGAATTTATTTATGTATTGTTAGCTGTTTTGAATTTTGATAAGTGGTTCCATTTGAAGTCTATAAGTGAATTCATTTATGGTTTTGTTGAGTTCAATGAGTTTCTTTAAGATCATTTGCTTCTGTGCTGATTTGGATTTGAGTTACTAATGATATGATCCAAATGGTGCCATGTCTTAATTTAAAGACATATTCAAGTGAACAAAATTTGTCGTATTAAAAAAGCATGAAGCAATGGTAGCTAAACAACAGGGTTGTTATCATTGTACGTACTTTACTATTGAGAAATCAGTTTGTTTTTTGTTTAAGCTTTTAGAACAAATGTTTGAGTTACATATCGTTCTATGTTTATACTCATCCTACCCATAAATAAACAAACTTATATATAAATATCTTGGTTTATTTTTGTTGCTATTATTGTATTGTAATAATATACATGTTGCAAATAAAGGAATACCCACAAGGCCACAATCACATGCTTGGTTTCCAATTGTACATAATTAAAAGCACATAGATCTTCTTTCTTTTGGACCCATCTGCCCGTTTGTTTTGTAGGGATATTTTAATACGTTAATAAACATAAAAATTATTTTCCATAGTCTTGTTAATGTCATGTTTTTTATATAACTACTTTTTATATAAAAATATTTTTCGAGGTTTAAACTAAAGAAAGTACATAAAGATATAATAAATTTTTATAAATTTATTAGTTTAGACGATATCCAACTCCTAATATCATTTTCAATATCAAATAGGTGTAAAAAAGGTACAAATAGTCATTTATATTCGATCAATTATATATATATATATATATATATATATATATATATATATATATATATATATATATATATATATATATATATATATATATATATATATATATATATATATATATATATATATATATATATATACACTAAAGTTCAAATGAAAAACCATTTTTTTCCTAGGAACCTAGAAACTTTTTGACTGAAATTTTTTTTTCAAAAAAAATGACATAATACACCTAATCACTTATATTTAAGCTCTTTTGTAAAAAATATTTGAAAAAAAACTATATATACACGAAATGTGCACATATGCACGAAACGTGATCATATACACATTTGCGAAAAAGTGCATATATGCACATTTTGTGTATACATATTATTTTTTTAATTTTTTTATAAAAAGTCTTAAATATAAGCGAATAGGTGTATTATGTCATTTTTTTTGAAAAAAAAATTCAGTCAAAAGGTTCCAAGGAAAATAATGGTTCTCATTTGATTTGCTCTATATATATATATATATATATATATATATATATATATATATATATATATATATATATATATATATATATATATATATATATATATATATATATATATATATATATATATATATATATATATATATATAGGGGTGGGTTCAATGCATAACCAAATTAAATCACCTAACTGCAGAACCATGTTCATCAATGAACAAATGTTCATCACTGAACATAAATCCCAAAAATATAATGTCATATTAGTTACGTATTTGAAATCCGATTTAGACCTAACATTCACAGTTTTCACATCCAAGAACTTCAACAAGTAATTAAACCATTGTTGTCAGTTACTTATTAGAAACCATTGTTATAGAATATGTTCATTGATGAACAAATGTTCATTGATGAACAAATGTTCATTGGTGAACATATCAAACCACAATACAGTCGTGAATGATTGAGCACGTATATTGAATTCCATTTGAAATAAACCATATTACTAAGAACTGCGTGAATAATTGAGCACGTATATTGAATTCCAATTGAAATAAACCACATTACTAAGAACTATATATTGAAACCAGTTTGTACACAAATGTTCATTAGTGAACATATGTTCATTAATGAACATATGTTCATTAGTGAACAACACAACTTACAAGCGAGAATCACAAAAATTGTCCTTGTTGACATTTTAACAAGCACCTGGTGTGCACCTCAAGTATTCACAATCAATAACCTCGTTTATTACCATGAATAGAAGGAGATCTTACAACAAAGAGTTCATGAAGACCAAGCGTTTGGAACAAACGGTGCATATGTATTTTAGTGACATTACAGACGGGAACGAAGCAAAACCTCCATTTGTTAGCGCAGTCGATGGCCTCCACCTTGCCACCACATTTCAGACATGCACCCGGAGCTTCCTGTCGCCTTAATTCCTTCTCTTCTTCTTGGCACACGTACAGTATTGCCCAAGATTCAAAGCAGATCAGATCTCGTTCATCATTTAATTAGTACGATCCTCCTTCGCTCGTTATCATCGATTCATTTCCGAAATCTGCAACTTATTTGCTATGTATTCTTATCAAGACTTAGTATTCGTACGTTTTGTACTTTCCGATTGATGATTTTTCCTTTTTCGTATTGAACGAATTACGAGAACACGATGAAATTGTTGATTGGGGTGTCGGTTTTGGGGTTTTTGGGATTCATGTTCATTGATGAACAGGGTTCTGCAGTTAGGTGATTTAATTTAGTTCTGCATTGAACCCGTCTATATATATATATATATATATATATATATATATATATATATATATATATATATATATATATATATATATATATATATATATATATATATATATATATATATATATATATATATATATATATATATATATATATATATATATATATATATATATATATATATATATATATATATATATATATATATATATAAGATTATTACAAATTCCTCTTACGCTTACTTTTTGTTATAATAACTTTATGGATTATATTATCACATGATTATAACCAAATATTTAAATTTAATATATATGATTAATCGATATTAACCTAATATTTAGCATTATATTACAACTAATAATTATTTTATTTATAATATAACTATACAATTAAATAAACTTAAAATGTACAAACCAAAAACATAATAGTTCAAATTCGACACATAAAAGTTCAAGTAAAAAAAGCTTATTAAATAAAAAAATGTTACATTTTATTAATTCTTATTTTAAAACAATTGAGGTAATTTTAATTAAAAATAAGAGATGTGGTTAGTGGTTTAGTGTCATTGGTCATTAAATGCAATCGAAATGAACACAAGTGTCAATGATGATTAAAACTATGATACGATACAAGTTAAAACGGTGCAAAGTGCACACTTGTATATAAGAGTGAATTTGATCTCGAATACGACAAAATATAGGATCAAGGGAGTTGTGTCCCTTGCAAAGTCCAAGAAACTTTTACGAAATTCTGGATAGTGGAAAAGAATTCCACTAAGGTAAAAAGATTGTTGAGTAGTATATATACTCTCTTGAGCAGCCTATAGTAGTCAAGACTCCTAAGTAACATACTCTGCTGATCTTCAGACTTGGGGTCTACTGATATGTTTACTGTTGACTCTGTTGAATATTCTAAAAACGATTATAACTTCTTAATAGACGTTGGTAACTTTCAAAATTGTTTTTTTTGTTAAGATAGTCTTCCTTGTCGGTATAAACAGAAGAGATACTCTAGATTTTGGCCCTTTCTAGAATTTGAACACTCCATATGCTTCTGTAAATTGCTTTCTTTTTGTGCAAATTATGTAAGTGTTTTGATAAATTATCTCCCGTTAAATGTCATGAAACCCAGGCAAGTGGGGGTCCATATATACATAATTATATATATATATATATATATATATATATATATATATATATATATATATATATATATATATATATATATATATATATATATATATATATATATATATATATATATATATATATATATATAGGGTCCCGTTCCGGTGAGGACATTTTTTTCGGTGAGGATTCGTAAGGACACCTTAAAAAAATGAAAAAAAATATAAAAAAAATACAAATCATAAAATCGAGAATAATACTATATCATTATTAAAAAAAATTGGAAATTTTTTTTTTGGATCATTGAGAAACAGTAATAATCCACAAAAAATTTTATTTTGTGAATCATTGTTTCATTATAAAAAAAATAATGATCCAAAAGTATTTTTTCGGATTTTTTTTCTCCGATATAGTACTATGATCTATTTTATTATTTATATTTTTTCAATTTTTTTAAGGTGTTCTCACGAGTCCTCACTTTAAGAAGAGTCCTCACCCGATCGCTTATATATATATATATATATATATATATATATATATATATATATATATATATATATATATATATATATATATATATATATATATATATATATATATATATATATATATATATATATATATATATATATATAGAACGGCGAAATTTTATTAAGAGCAACTAGCAAGAAGTTAGCACAGAGAAAAAACAATTACATCACAATTAAAGAATGATTTAAACACCACAAGTTCCAATCTATCTTCTTCTTGAAACGACTATCACACCAAAGATACGTTTGAGCAGCAATATCATCAAAGATAACACTTTTTTTAGGAAGTGTTTCTCCAAAAATAGTATCGTTCCGAAATCTCCTGATGTACCACCATGCACAAAAAACACTCCTTCCAGGACTTCTTTAGCCAACTTATATAATCTTAAATCTTGAAGCCAATACCACCAAGTGGCTAAAGACCAATCGGTTGGTAAATCCACATCCCACCATTTTCCAATTCGAGCAAACACATCTTGAGCAAAACTACACTCGAAAAAAAGGTGAGCCATCTCTTCAACTTTAACTCCACAGACTGGACATAAAATAGATTCCAACTCTATTCCTCTTTTTGACATGTTACATCTCGTAGGTAAGCCATTCAACATCATATTCAAAGCAAAAACATTGATTTTTATAGGAATCATCTTGACCCGTCTTGTAGGTATTCCCGTACCATCATTGATCACGTCATCAATACACTGGTTAGTAGAATTAACCGAAAAGGAACCATCTGACACCAAATCCCAAAGCCAAATGTCTCGATTATTAGAAATATAAATGTCACGCATAATTCTCTCCAACTTCCCTTTTGCACTTCCTCCACACCCCCCATCGACAACCGTCTAAAAGAATCACCCCACCATCCCGTGCATTTAGAAGCCACAGTGGCATTTTTATCCTCCTCCAAATTATATAATCTGTGAAAGCTACACATGAAAGCACCTAGTTCCTAACCATACATCTTTCCAAAATAACGTATCCATACCATCCCCAATCCACCTTTTATAGAAACCCATCAGTTCAATGGGGGTCCAAATATTAGTTATAGAAAGTGAACTCACATAATTTATCAAAAATTTAAAATTTGATTATAAATCTCATCTTATTCAGGTTTTCTAATTGATGTGACGTTGAAATTAAATCCTATATTTCAAATAATAATTATTTGTCATTGACCGTACATGATTTTCCATTAATTCTAATACTCAACTGTATTTACGTATCATTCGTGTTTCTTATTTATTAGAAGTAATTTGAAATATCTTAAAATCTTTATTTGTTTAATAGAAAGACCTATACTTGAATCAATATATCAAACACATTTTAGAGGGAAACACTAATAATTTCCTTATGATAGCTAACTAACTATAAAAAATGGGGTAGTAAATTATAATAACGTAAAACTCCTTACAATGCTGCGAAAAATGTATTTATAATAAGCAGAATATAATTTATAAGTATGATTTGGTTTAATTAAATTTAAGAATACACTTTTGGTTTGTGGAAACAAATATGTAAAAGACTATTTTTTATTATATGTTTTTGCAATCAAACATGTATGTAAATGAATATGTGAAGAAACTAATTTGTAAAAAACATGCATCAAAACGAAAATATAAAAAAATTAAAAATAGTTATTTATACAACGATATTTTTTGTAAAATCAAATTTAGAAGAAATAATATTGTAAAAGATTATGTAAAATAAATTGTAAAAACGTAATTCTCAAAAAAAATATTTTAAAAACATGTAATAAGTAAATTGTAAATATTTAGGGGAAATTTAGAAAAAGATGTCTGGTTTGGACTAAAATGACAATACTAAAAACATATAGTTTGCAAAAGAATAAGAATATTTATGAATGTGTAAATACCTATAGGTTTTTATTTGAAAAAAAAAAAAAGCACAAAAGGTACAGGATCGTAAAAGGTAAAATTACGTTTTTATAAAATTTGTGGGCTTATTTGGAAAAGAAAACAAAATTGAAAGATAAAAAAGTAAGAACCTTAAGTAAATATTTGGGGGTTTGTATCTCATTACATTACATATTCGTTCTTGATGATTAAAATTTTTAAAATCTACTTATATAGAAATGTGTAAACTGTTGTAGACAAACAAAAGATTAAAAATTATAATCGTTAATAGAAACTTATAATATTAAATTGATAAATATATAATTTTGTTATCATTATATCCATTTAAAAGTTTTTTTTTTTTTTTTTCAAATATAGGTAACAAGAAAACAAAGATAAATGTTTTATACAGAGGTGGTCCATGCTGAAACGAAGCCGCTTTCTGCTGACAAATTTTGTCTGCAGTTGGCACAGTGAGTGAAGCCCATTTTATACAGCTTCTTACCTGCAAATATCTCTACTTATGTCTCCAACATATGTACACATACATACTGTTGATCATATCTAACTTTTTTCAAGAAATTTATCGGTTTGAATCTATGGTCGTATATAATCTTTCTTTTGGAAAATTAACATAATTTATAACAGAGAAGACTCAAATTAGAATATCCACTGACATATCTGGTTTTTTAGTGAGTGTAAAGTGTTATTGTATTATTTTATTAAAGTGTCTGCCTGTAACCAATGTACTCCTTCTTTTGTTTAATAATAACTAGCTTGAACCCGTGCTTCGCACGGGTTGTGCTAGATCTTGATAAGTGGGTTAGACGGTTTGTGGGGTTTATTAATTTGAGTTTCTGTTATCGATAAGTAGGGTTATCTTATTCATTCTTCAAGGACTTTGAATTCGTTTGGAAAGTTGATATTCCTGAGTCTACTATTTTTGAAAGATTTTAAGGATACTTTGAACAGTTTACCACCTGATCGTTAGCATACAACCTTTTTTTAATGACAAAAATACCCTCAAAATTCAAAGACGCCTACAGTATGTCCAATTATCTTTAGAATTCAACCACACCTGAAGATTACGTCCAGAGTGATTGCATTTAATAGAAATCCATTATTTCATGTTCATTAAAGAAACATTCAAACATCCAAATCTACAGGAGTACCACAAAAGGTAAAGAAAGTATCTTTTCTTATATGTATATATTGCTTCGTGAGCCTCTTTGGCCATCTTTCCAGGTTGTGTTTTTAAACTTGTTAGTACGAATTGTTTTTTGTGATTTAATAACTCTTTATAGTCAAATTAGAACTGTTAGAGATGATTTATAGTAAAGAACAGAGAAATAAGAAATTAATATAGAGTAGATGTTGATGAATTCGGAGACGTACCAAGTCCTCAAGTGAATCTGCTTCCGGTTTCCTCATCCTCCTTTCCATTGAAGAAGTTTGACCGTACATCTACAAGGCATATGCTATAATACTTAAAATAAGGAATCGTCAATTTTACACAAACAAAACCAGTAGACATAGTTATAGATAAAAAAACAAAATGGATTTCAAGAGATTAATCAAACAATTAACTTATTTGAGATTGCTTTTCGGGCAATCCGGAATGTTTTTTGACTAAATGTAAATTGAATTTGTTGCAACCAATTTGATTCCATTTATCATCCTCGCTTCCGTTACTCAAAAATTTGGAATTCAAACTAAGTGATCTATGAATGACACTCAACAATCGGCTTTTATGATGATCTGAATTCCCTGCAAAATACCCAGAAATTAAATTCAAATTAATTAAAGTTTTTATCGTTCTTCAAAATTGGCCAGAAATAGTATGTCCGTATTCAATTAACCTTTTGCATCGACATTCAACGGTGATGAAGGGGAGTACCTATGGAACACTATGTTTTCTCGCCATTCCAACTATAATCTCATTAGCACAATAAGATTTGGATGGATCGGACTTTTGACCAACTTGTTAACCGAATTGTTTTTTTTTTCTTTGTACAGCTTCTTCAACTGGATTGTGGCACTACGTCAAGCTCCACCAAGCCCAAAAAAGACATCGCCCCCAATTCTGACTGCTCAAATCATTACATCCTATCGACCAGCCATCTCTCTGAATCTCTGTTTCTAGGTCATCGACAACTACCTCTGCAGATCTTTAACTCAAGATCCACCTGCAAATTCACGAAACAGAATTTAATTGTATCACTATTCCACTGAATAAGGATAATTAAGCCCACAATTTTTTTACAAGAATCCAAAGAGCACAGTGAAGAATCAAGAATCAATGATTGACCTGTTTCAGGTCACAAAATCCTTCGGAGACTGCGAGAATGGAGTCGAAAGTTTTCACAAGAGATAGCAGTGCAGATTTCCCATCACAAAACCCCAGGTTCATCATAAACCCTAGAACACAAATAAAACCCATTCACGTTTTCAACAAAATAAATAAAAACAAAACTCTTACCATTGTTGGTTACGACATAAAGAGCGATAAGACGATCACCAGGATGAGCAGCTTTCACGAAAGCCCAACTGAGTAACTCTCTGCTTTCTGATCTAATTTCACTCCAACGTTCCGGTCATTGTACTCTCCGGCGAGCTCCGATTGAATCATCTTTACCGGAATCTTACTGACGGAGGCGGTGATTAGAGTTCGCAGGGAAGGTGACAGGCGATGGTGTGAGAGGAGGCGTAAATATATAAATATGCATCACCGAATCTAACTGTTTAAATCACGGATTGATTGACCTGGATTTGTTTGAGAGTTTTTTTTGGAACTTGGCAATTTGTTTGAGAGTTAACGGAGATAGAAGATTAGGGATAAAATTGAAGGGGGATTAAAGAGCAGACCTGGACATCTGTACGTATTCTTTGGTCATCAACCCATCGAAGCTTAAGCTGCCGGAGATTCCACCAGGTTGCATCACAGTTTGAAGTTGTTCGCTTGAGGTATTTGTACCAATTTTCTTCAACCCGAAAATGTAAAAAACCCTCCTTCTTCCTCATGTTTACCGATTGGGTATTGGGGAAACATAAAGTCGAGAGAGAGAAAGAGGAAGACAGAGACGAAGAGAGGTGGCACGAAGAAGAGAAGGAGGAAACTGAAGAAGACATCTGTTCCATATATGGCGAGAATCGATTGGTAGAAGAAACGCACCCCGCTTAAAACCCCCAAAACCCCCCTACCCCCTTCCAAACCTTCTAGAACCCCTTGCATTTAATCTATATAATAATAGTTGGCTTTTCTACTTTTGGAGGTATGTAAATTTATAAGGGAAAATGACTTATAAGGGTAATTATGTTTCAAAAATGTTCAAAAAACATCATCCAAGTTTGGTTTGTTCAAAAAACACCATCCAAGTAAAGCCTTTGTACAAAAAGCACCATCCAAGTAAGGTCTTTATACAAAAAACACTAACGAACTACATGTTTTGTTTAAATTTTATCCGATGGTAACCGGCTCTTGCAGGTTAAACTGTTCATCTGTTATTATGTCATGTCACTAAATATTAGGCCAAGTCATCCTTTAACCTGCAAGAGTCGGTTACCATCGGGTAAAATTTGAACAAAACATGTAGTTCGTTGGTGTTTTTTGTACAAAAGCCTTACTTGGATGATATTTTTTGTACAAAGGTCTTACTTGGATGGTGTTTTTTGAACAGACCAAACTTGGATGGTGTTTTTTGAACAGTTTTGAAACATAATTACCATTATAAGTCATTTTCCCAATTTATAATATCCAATAGTTGGCTTTTCTACTTCTGGATTTATAATAGAAAAGACTCACATTAGAATATCCAGAGACATATATGGTTTTTAGTGAGTGTTACTTATTATTAGTGTTATTATTTTATTTTATTGAAGCGTCTGTCCGTGATAATGTAATCCTTCGTTTGTTTAATACCAATAACTGGCATTGTATCTTAGGAGGTATGTAAATTTGGGGTTAGTGATCAATAAAATTGTAAAAATCGTTCATTTAGTTTGCCAAAAATTGTCATTTTGATATAAAGAGTTTTGAACTAATATCATCGATCCAAAATAGTTACCCCTCCTACTAAGTACTAACCCACCCAACCCTCTCGCTTTTGACCATATTGACTTTATCTCTCTCTTTCTCTTTGTCTCTCTCTCTCTCTCTCACATATACACACACACACCCCACCACCACCACCACCACCACCATCATCATTGCTTTTTTTTTTGCCATAGCACAACTATCTTGCCGTCATTTGTTGTCCGGAGCACCACCTTTTCACCGGATCTGGAAAGACGAAAAAGGGTGGCGCTATGGTTTGATTCTTGTGAAGGGTTTTCACGTTCACCCGCCTTTTCGATTCCGGTGAAGGATTTTCACCTTCACCACCTTTCAATTCTGGTGAAGGGTTTGTCGTTCGATTCCGGTGTAGGTTTTCCACCCTAGATTTCTGTTGTACACTTTCTTTTCATCACCGTCGATGGCGCATTCCATATTTGAAAACCCTAAACTGAATGTCGTCACTATAACATGGCTAAAAACCCTAAACTCGACGGCAGGGCTAGGGTGGTTGATGCGTGGAGATAGCTCGACGACGCTAGGGGTTCATATATTTATGTGTTTCGTCGCAGCTGAAGAGAAAGAAAGAGAGAGGCGACAGTGGTAGCAGAAGAAGAGAGACGAAGGACGACATCAGTGACATTACTCCTTGATGGCGGCTGAAAACCCTAATCCCTGAATGATGCAAAAGGTCATTTCAAGCACCTTCAATTGTGAAACAAACCAAAATCACAATAAAAAACTTATTTTGGACCTGTGGTGCTAGTCCAAAGCTTTTTGGGCCAAAGTGATAATTTTCCGCAAACCACATGACGATAAATTTTATGTTATATATACATTTAAGCATTTATTTTTATTAGAAAATGATAAATTAGACTAATTTAAGGGGTTTCCAAAAATAGAAAAAATATTGGATGACCAATTTAGCCATGAATTTCGCAAATCGTGGCCTGTATAATTCCCTATGGGCTGCGAAATTCCATGAAATACTCAAAGTGACGTTGTTTTGGTAGTCATAGCCTGCGAAAAGTGTTAACATCCATACTTCCTCAATTCTTTCACAAACCTACAATTCTCCCATTTTTTAGTAGTTTTGCCTTTATTCTCCTACCAAATCAATTTTCAAAAGCATATAAAATAAGATGCTCAGTGAGGACTGCGAGAACAAATATGAATATCTAATCTTGAAAAATAAGTCGCTAAGATTCAATGTGAAAAATTACACATATTAAAAGTTTGGGGGTTATTTGTCTAAGAATCAAAAGAAGTGGGTGGTAATCATGACGAGCCCCCCCCCCCCCCCCCCCCCAAATCCATCGTGACAATTGTCGTCATCTGGTTTGGTAGGTTTTTTATTCTCCAACTTTGTTTTTTGGCCATAATTTTTTTTTCTTTATAAAAAAATCCGAAAAACCCGAAGTTTTAAAATTTAATTCTCTACAAAAAAAGTACCATCATCAAAATTTGAAAAAAAATATTTACTTTTATAAAAATAAAAAATTCTCCAAAAGTTATGAAAATTGAAGAAATCATTCTAGACATTATCTTAGTAAATTTGCAAAAAGATTTTTTTGAAAATAATTTCTTAAGAGTTTATTATTATTATTTTTTTTTTAATAAAAACCCATCAAATTGGCAAAAAGATGTCTATGATCCAAAAATAAAAGAACCAAAATATGTTTTATGATTCAAACTGATATGAACTAGTTTTTGATTTATGAATAAAAACTTATTGTAATCCAAAAATATTATAAATCAAACTCATTATGATTCAAAATGTAAAATGATCCAAAAATATGTCTTAAATTTTGGATCAGTTCAAGATCCACATATGTTATGAATTAAAATATTATATAAGAAACTTTTAATATCCAAAACTTATAATGATTCAAAAATACTATGAATTAAAACTCATTATGTCCTTAATTTTATCATTCTTAAGTTAATGATCCAAAACTTATGATCCAAGATCCAAAACTTGTTATGATCCAAGATCCAAAACTTGTTATGATTATTAAGTCTAATAATCCAAAACAAGTTAAAAAGATAAAAACAAGTTTTAAACGAAAAAAAGTTAAAAAAAATGGAAAACCAGACAAAACAAGCGAAAAAGAAAAAAACTACAAATCGCGTTTATTAAAGGCTAAAAAAATATTTAAAAAATAAATAAACAGAAAAAAATGAAAAATGACAAAAAAAACCTAGCTAAATTATGTTGCAGGGATGTGCGTAACATATGATTAAGTCATCGAGTCCGTATTACGTTCAATGAACGAGCATCGCATGTGATTGCATCAAACCAATAACTACATTTGACGTTAATGTATCATTGACGAAATGAGTGGAAGAAAATTGTCCTCGCAGTTTTTATCGAAATTTGAGTCCTTAATGGATCTGAACCATATATATATATATATATATATATATATATATATATATATATATATATATATATATATATATATATATATATATATATATATATATATATATATATATATATATATATATATATATATATATATATATATATATATAAAATCAAGATCGGGTGAGGACTTTTCTTAAAGTGAGAACTCGTGAGGACACCTTAAAAAAATTGAAAAAAAATAGAAAAAAATATATAAATAATAAAATAGATCATAGTAGTATATCTGAGAAAAAAAAGATTCAAAAAAAAACTTTTGGATCATTATTTTTTTTATAATGAAATAATGATCCAACATAAAAACAGAAAAATTGGATCATTACGTTTTTCAATAATCCAAAATTTTTTTTTCAAATTTTTTTTTGATAATGATATAGTACTATTCTCGATTTTATGATTTGTATTCTTTTTTCAATATTTTTAAGGTGTCCTCGCGAGTCCTCACCGAAAAAAGAGTCCACACCTATATATATATATATATATATATATATATATATATATATATATATATATATATATATATATATATATATATATATATATATATATATATATATATATATATATATATATATATATATATATATATATATATATCATGTGGTCAGTGTTATAAGGTTAAACAATCAAGTACACTTTTGAAATTGAGTAATAGGGTTATGAGGTTGGATGAATCATGTGTCTTCTTGTGGTCAAATTATTGGTGCATATCTGGCATTTATTCCTTCTTATAAACTATGCATCACATAAAATAATAATACCTTTTCATCTATAAAATAATCAGTTTACCGTTCCCTTAAATTAAATACACAAAAGTATTAATCTGGTGGCCCTGTTCATATTTGTTGTAACCAAAAAGCATAGTAAAAGAAAAAACCCTTCATGTTGCTCTATGCGAGTTTGAATTGATGCCATCATAGTAATCATATTCAATAAGGGTTCAACGCATTGGGTTCAACCAATATCTACAAAAATATTGAATGACTCGTTACTGTCTTGGTCCTCACTCCTCATTGTTGTTATGTGCAAATGGCTTGGCCAACATTTGCTTCTGCTTTTTCTTTTTCGAATGGCAGGCCCAACATATGCTACATAGACAATTCTGTACCAACACTCAAACAGAATTTCTTTGACTATTGAGACAATAGAAGGTGCTGTTTTTTTTAATTAATGAATGACCTAATTTAATTTGGTAAGGTATATATAAGGTTATTTTTCTTAGTATTAAGAAAAAATATAATGAAAAGCTCTTGCATTCTTCCAGTATATGCTAATTTAACCCATTGCAAATTACAATTTCACGACGACGTTTTCCATTACAAATATCATGTATAAAGCATTCCACCACGTTATGAAATTCTCAATCTGCACGAACCCATAAGTCGTGGTGTTTGATATGAGAAGATCTCGGTCAGGCATTTCATCGAGCACCCTATGTGTCTTTTCCATCGAAATCGATTGTCAAGTATCTCATGACGACAACACTGCCAACAAACAACTCAGACTCCATCCACCCTAAGCTTTTAAATCAGTCCACAAGATATCTTCAAACACACGTCATTCCCACAAGAGGAAATGTCTCAATCACTTAGCGAAACGTGGATCGTCTATCGTAATCATGATTCAACCTTTCATGTTGCATCTCAAAATCATTGAGGTTTTTAGGAGAAGAATTCGAAAAAAAGGGGAAAGAATTAGATACACTATTTTACATATAATTGGTTCATTTTATTATCAATATACTCATAGATGACCATAAAACAAGCATAACTTTCATTTCATATTTACAAAACGATGACATACTTCAATCATTTCTCATTAGTCGTTACTTTGGTAATGTGATAAGTTTAGTAACCGAGCAAAGTTTCAAATGAAAGTTGACTTTTAAGGTCATTTTAAGTTATAAGATATTGTATTTTACTTTTTATCTAATTTATTTATGTTAGTCTATAATTTATTTTTCAAACTTATCTAATTTTATACAATCTATACGTTTCCCATGACAATGTAATAATGTATATCTACTATTATAAGAAGATTAACGCAAAACATACCACACGAACTACGATATAAAGTGGAAAACCTAAAATAGAAAAAAACCTACTATAAACGAGATTTCTTATTAAAATGTTCCATGACTGATAAATGTCTACGAAAAGGGAAGACAAAGAAGATGAAATGAATGATTAATAATAAACGATCTAAAGAGTTTTATATAGTAGTCTCACAAGATTCCTAATCATACTCAAGAACAATCAAATACGACACTTCTACAAAATGGTATTTTTCGAATTCCACCCAATAATGGTATTTTTCGAATTCCACATAAAATGATAAATATGCAGCAACACTAAAAAGATTGCATAAAACGAAGATACTGTTCTATTGCAACACAATCAAATACGACACTTCTACAAAAAGTTGCATCAACAACAACACATTATTATGCAATAAAAGGGTTTCGAAACATCTTCAACAAATTCCCCCTTGAGACGATGTAACAACCCTCGCTAAAAGTATTTATAAAAACATCATTTTAAAGCCACAAGTTTCCCTCGATGTTTATAAATCATTACATGTGGAAACTTTTCCCAGAACATCTCAAAAGTAGTTAAATTATATCTAAACACCCTTTGTTAAAATCATTTAAATTTTTATTCAAATTGGGGAAAATCGTTCGGTCCCAATTTCAAAACAAGTTAATTTGTTTCAAAGAGCAGAGTGGTTACAATCCAAATGTCATTACACAACTTAAATACAACCACATAACTTGTAGGCTTCTAAATTATCCTCAAAGCTCTAGTATTCTCTTATGGTCTTCAATATGAGCACACATTAAAATAAGTTAGGCAATTGAATGCCTAGTGAGTTTATCCGATGTTGACTCATTTAGAGTAGGTGATGTCAATCATCTCACTCCCAAAATCAGTGTAAAATCATTAAACATCTTGAAATAAAGCACCTCGTTATAAACAACTCAATAGCTTCAAAACATCTCCAAGTTTTATATACAAATAAATCAAATGGATTGTGTGTGTGTGTGTGTGTGTATATATATATATATATATATATATATATATATATATATATATATATATATATATATATATATACACACACACACACACACATATATATATATATAATGCATGGTGATGCAATGTGCAACTATCAATTTTTTCCCAAGTCCATCTCAATAGTCCAAGCTCACATGATGGTTATGTGGGTTCTAAGCATGGAGGCGTCTCATCTCCATGGTGATATGGTATAACGACATAGTGAATCACCCTATTCGTGCCCGTGTAGCTCGATTTTCATCTTTACAGCCTTACAGGTAGCATGCGAACCATCACACATGTACCACAAAAGGGGTATCGAGCCTCTTATGCATGGTGATGATTTTCTAGAAATCTAATCACCCATCTCAACATCTTAAATCATCTCAATTTGGGTACCCAGGTCTCTCAATCAATCGCATCCTAAATGATATGCACAAATAAGATGCCAAAACATCTTTTCAAAATCATCATACTTCTCAAAATAACATCATCTTCAAAATATATTTTCATGCTATGCACAACTAATACATATAGTTAAGACATTGCACATATGGATGATGCATGAAATAAATCAACAAAACTCACATAACAAAATAGTTTTAAGGATGTGTACTCTCGATAAACTCACATTAATGTCGACTGAGAAGTCAACAATAATCTGTATAATCTTGTCATTGTGAAATATCAAGTCCTAGGCTTCATATTCTCTTTCATCAAATTTCCCTATGATCCAATGTATAGAAATAAATACGCGATCCCAAAGTGTCATATAAACCCAAACTTAACTAATGTCTCGTCCAATAGTTGAACTTATGTCAATAAGAAGACTAAGTTTAATTGTTTACTCTATAAATTATCTTAGATGGAACATGATGCTTGATCTAGTCATATTAAAATGTTACAACAGTCATTAACAAAATTTTAACCCAAAAGCCACGAATGTTTAAAATACATTTTTGTGTCTTACAATCATCTCAAAATCCATATTATTTCTAATAATGGATTTAAAATACATTTAATTAAATAAACTTACATCTTAGATAAATAATTGAGCAATTAAATAAAAGATTTAATTCCATTCATTATGTAATTAAAACTATCCCAATGTAGAATTATTTATTCCTAAATAAATTAATTGAAGCGCATTCTTCCTAATACCCACATAAGAATTAAAATGAGCCCAAATAAATCCATATCCAGCCCAACTATGAGAGCCCAATACTTAATCTAATACGGGAAATGACAAATCGAAAGATACCTCGTTGGCTAATACGCATGACCCAATCACGCCTCCCGGTCCAACGACCTCTTCATCTTCGGCGACCGCATCCTCCGGTTGACGGTGGTGTTTCTTCTCCGCCTCCCCCCCACTTCTGGCAATCGTGGACCTGCCCCACCCCAAGCCTACGCCTCCAAATATGCATCAGTTTTCCGGTGGTTGCAGAAACACGATAAGCTCGCCTTTGACATCATCTTCTCCGGCGATGGAGAACCAACCCCGACCCCATGCTGTGCTCTTCCAATCAGGTGTTGCTCTTCAGTGGGTAAAACCACGTGACACCTCGCTCACTCACTCCCTTGTTCATACGTCTTCAACGGTTCAACCTAAAGCCCATTCAAATCTTCCTACGCCCCCCTCTGAATTCAACTAATCCCTCCCTTCTCTTCTTCATTTCCAGAGAGAACATACACTACACACGTACGCAACAAGAAGTTTGCAGGTCTGGTAGGTTGCTGAAATCATCCAAGGTCACGCGCTTGAGCTGCTTAGAAACCTCACCGAAGCTCGTTGCTTCCTTTTCTTCCTATAGCCTACCGGAAAAATGAATATGCATCCTTCTCTCCAACACTCTCGGTTTCTCTCTCTCTAGTTCTCATTCTCTCTAAGCCCGTCTCTCTCTCTCTCTCTCTCTGATATTTCTGGTTCATCCACTCATCGGAGACCTCGCAGGAGATCCCTCACCCAACAGTTCATGGTGGTCCCTCTCATTTCATGAGATCAGTGGACGGTGCATTGGTTGCCAGGAATGAACCTGTTGAAAAGAATAAACTGATATTACCAAAAAACGCAAGAACAATTACAGCTGAAACCTCACTTACATAAACCCTATTCTACTCTCTAAAGCTTACACACAATCATATAATACAGCCAACAGACTGAATCTTCAATAATACATCAAGAAACCCTAACTGAACTTATGCGAAAGGTTTTAGAAAACCATCAACAAGATGAGAGAGAAATACCGAAGAGAAACGTGTGTCTATCTCCACCACACCTCTCCAAAAAGTATATATAGCAACAAGGTGACCCATGGACTGCCCATGGGTTATTTACAACCCGCGTGTTTTCTACTTTCTGAGAAGTGATCCCCAGCCCGTGCACAACTTCACAGTCCAGCTTCAGCCCTTCATCAATCTCTAAGTCAATCCCTTTCTCACACTTTCACACCTCCTTCTTCAAACCTGCAACAACCAAATTAAGTTAGTAGCATAAATAACCCACAGTTGTTAAGTTTGACACTGAGGTTGTAATATTTTAACAGAACCTCCCCGTTTGTTGGAATTGTTTCCGTCATATACACCCTAACTAGAGGTGCCCAAAATAACCGGTTTATGATCTGAATCCGGTTTTCAAACCGATCCGATTCGATCCGGTTTTGAAACTGGTTTCTTTCAAGCCGATCCGGTTCGAGCCGGTTTGGATATATGAAATTAAAAAACCGGTTTGAGCTGAACCGGTTTGTTAAACTGGTATGTAAAACCGGTTTTGACCACGTTGACCTAATCCGATTTTGAGTATAATTTTTGGTAGAAACCGGCTTCAAACCGATCCGGTTTTGGCCCAAACCAGTTTTGACTTTATTGACCAAATCCAATCCGGTGTTGGAAAAAAATCCGGTTTATGCACCTCTAACCCTAACCAAGGAACAAGTAAGCATGCTTACATTTTTTGTGAAATTAACATTATGCCCTTTTGATACATAAATTTGTCTTCTTCCGTGAAATCACAAAAATACCCGTCTCTTAAAATGTAACTGTCTTATTATAAAATTACTAAAATACCCTTCTAGGGAATGTATTTGTCTAATCTATAAAATTTACAAAAATACACGTCGTATTTCATCTGAAAATCTAAAAATTTAAATATCAAACTATCACAAATTTAGCTACTCATTTTAACATTATTTCATTTTTAGTGAATTAGAAATAAACTACAATTATAACAAGGTTTGTTATTAAAAATTGTCGATTCATATTTGTAATTTACTAGATTGTCTTTCAAATTTTAATTAAATGTCCAATATATTAATATAATAATTTATGTATGAATTCTTATTTGAAAAAAATAATAATGTTAAAATTGTGTATTTTTATAAGGTAACAAAATTCAAGAGGAACGACTTATAAAACATCAAAAAATTCTAGAAAATTATCTATTCATTTTTGTTAAATAAAAATTTGAATTTATTTTGTTTTTTCAAAAGCTTTATTTTAGCAAATTAGTACAAAATTCCAATGCCCAAAACACAAATGTTACATACAAACTAATCTTCAGTAAAAGAACCTTTGAACTTTAGAAGACATAAGTCAGAAAATAAGTAGTGACAAACATTTGCATGGACTAAACTTTCTCGAAGGACATAGATGCATGAATCATCCAAATGCCAATGGCTACAAACCTTCAAACTCAATGCAACTATCTTAAAAAAAATACTTTAAAGTATTGCAAGTCCTCAAAAAACTATAATGATACCAAACCGATCGTGCCAAAATGGTCATCATACCATAACATATAACATTCTCTCGAACGTACCTACAAACCAAAAGTTCGGTACCTTGCTCAAATAAGGCTCTATCCAATTTACAGATCATTCAGCTTGTTCAAGCATTATGATATCGTAGGCCATCTGCTAGGCCTCTCCATACATTTCCTTCAATAAAAAACATAAAACTAATCGATGGAAATGCTAAATCTCATCATCAAATTTGAGGACTAGTAATGACTTATAAGTAACCGTAAAAAACAAAATTAATTGGTTTGCTTTGTGAGGGGCCTACTACGATGAAGCCTAAAGGGTGAACTAAAATCAGTCTAGTGCCCCATTTTCTAAAGAAATTCATCCCATTTTTATGATTATTGAAATCAATTGGAATTTGGAGAGGTACCAAGTCCTCAAGTGAAGTCGCTTCCTGCTTATCTTTACTATTTTCCTATAAAGCACTTTAATCGAACACTTGGAAGTCATGTTATCATACTTATGATAGGCAAACGTTGATTTTACACAAACAAAACCCATACATATAACTATAGGAAAATTCAAAGTAATTTTCAAGAAATTGATCAAAGATTTACCTTTTTGATACCGAAAATCAAAGAAAACCCAGTAGCACCAATTTTGAGGGATTATGTATGTCTTCTTACATCAGAAAAATAAATATATATTAATCATTATAATGGTTTGCAGTGACCAAGGAGGAGAAGAGAAAAATTAATTGGCTCACTAGAAACGTTAGGGTAGCATCGTGAAGAAAGTACAAAGGAGATGAAATTGGGAAACCATGGCTCCTCTGTTTCTCAAAAACCTACAATAATGAGAAAGTGAAAATCAGATATGGATACACCATGAAATTCTCTTCTTTTGGTGCCATATTCTTCAAAACCCCAAAAAAACCCTAATCTAAATAACAAAACACGACTTAAAAATACGAACCCTTGATTGATTGATTTTTTGTTTGCATCGAAGACAGAGATTTGAGTGGTAAGATAAATATGTATATGGAAAGCCGAAGATTGTCGATGAGACAGTACTAGTTTTGAGAAGCTGGAGGTGGCGGGAGGTGAATGGAATAGACACTATTCCGCCGTGGTAAATGTTAGTATTAGTCTATTATATAATGTAACTTCTTCATTTCTTTTCTTTTTTTGAACGGTAAATCTATCATACTCCTACTCCTAAACTACTTTTGTATCTACCTATGTCTCTTACAAGACGTGAACCCTCAACCTCAAATAGGGAGGACGACGCCTTTACCACTTGACCAAGAGGCCAGTGGCTTCATTTCTTATTCTAAAGCAACCAATATCTGTACATACAAGAGCAAAGCAGGGTACCATTACGTGGACGAGGACTGAATTTAGTCATTATACCTTTTAAATTTTCAAAATTTACCTAAAATTCAAGTGCAAACCTCCAATTTTGATTGAATAAATATACTTGAATTATTTATATAACAATTTAGATGTGATATTTTACATATAAAATCTATAAAAAATACTATATATTTGTATAGAGATGAAAATTAAAAAGACAAAATGTAAATATATCATAAAAATCGTGATGAACATTGTTTTAATCATCTTGTGGCTTATTAGAGAAGGCAAGCATATAAAAATAGACAAAAGAAAGTACATTGCTATGTGACACAAAAGGAACTAACTTGCCTTTTTTCACTGAAAAGAAACTAAGTTGCCATTTTTTGCATTGGTTCACAAAAAATAGAAAAAGAAAAGCACGTCACTATTTAACACAAAAAAACGAAACTAATTGACCTTCTTGGCATCTGGGCAGAAACAAAATTAAAATGAAAGCAGGTTGCTAATTAGTGCAAAAAGAAAAAAACTAAGTTGTCTATCATGTAACAAAAATAAGAAAAGGAAAGTACGTTACTGTCTAGCAGGGGAAAAGAAACTAACTCACCGTTTTGAATCAGGTCACCAAAAATAGAAAAGGAAAATATGTTGCCATTTAGCACGAAAAAATAATCTACGTTGCTATTTTCTGCATCGGGTAATAGAAAAAATGGATAAGCGTTGTTATTTAGTGTAAAAAAGAAACTCAGTTTCCTTTTTTGCATTAGGTCACAAAAGAATAAACAAAGGAAAGTACATTTCTATTTAGCATGAAAAAAGAAACTAACTTGTCATTTTTGCATCATGTCACAAATAAAATAGAAAAGGAAAGTACGTTGCTATTTAGCAAGAAAAAAGAAACTATGTTACCTTTTTCTGCATCAATATGTATATGGCTAGGTGTTGGTGTGCATGTATGCATACTAATATTTCCTCATGTTTGTATAGGGAACTGGTGATCCTCATTGGATACATGATTTTCTTATTGATAGTTTATGTGATGGAAGGCTTATTCTTCGAATTAAGATTGCTAAATTCAATCTAGCACCTAAATATGTTCCCCGTTTTACTGTAACAAAATACGTTGGTGATGATATCAATGTGATAAACAAAGATAATACTACAACTACAATTGGTACCAATATCCTTTTTTCATTAGATGTTGTCGATTGTGGTGTGGTTGAATATGAAAAAGGAATGGTTGACTAGGATCACATATTATGAATGACATATGCCAGCGGAAACTACTTGGGGACTATTGCATCAGACGTATCTATAACATCAATATCAATGATGATTAATATTGTTAGATGTTGTGTTAAAATTTTGTAAAATTTTCATATTATGTTTCTCATTTCTGTTGTTGAATATTACACTTAGGTTATTGTTGGTAATGATTGAGATGTCGATTCTGACGAGTTTAAGTTTGAGGTAAATGATGAGGTAGATGAGGAAATATGTTAGGATTTAGGAGTAGTCTTAAATATTGAAACTACTTATGTTATTTGAAAGTGTTTAATTCAATGCAGTGCTTTCTTTGTTTTATGTTATCGTAGGACGAACATGCTGATTGAAATGCGTTGTATGTGGTTTACTAGATGTTAAATATGCTTTGTAGTTACTTTATACAATCAATATATGTTTTATGTTTTGGATGTTTTTACCTTGTAAAATCTTGATTGCTTTGTATGCAATGTTATATTGTTGGAATGTTTGATAGAATTGGCATTTTAATATATCTAGATCGGTTTTCAGATTTTTTGAAAACGCACCATTCAGTTTTTGTATTTGGTGCGGTTTGCGGTTTTAAGTGCAGTTTGGTTTTTATATGGTTCGGTTTAGTTTATAAATCGCAATAGATATGATACAGTTTTTACATTGGGGTGATTTTAAAACCGCAAAACCGATAGATTATAATTATATTTTTTGGACTTATAACAAATTGAACACAAATGTAAAATGACTTTTTAGCGAGTTAGTTGTTAGAGTGCTAAAAAAGATCAAATTTATGGCTAAAACATATTTGAGAACATTTAAAATAATATTTACGTGATACAAAAATACATATTTTAAGTCTTGAAACAAAATCTTCGTCTATGTTAATGACTTATATTGAAAATGAAATTCGTCTCTTAACTTCTTTTTAGTCAACTTTATTTCAAAAAAATTTAAATATGCAATATATATCAATTAAAGATTTAAAAGATCATATGACGTGGTTTTGCGGTGCGGTATTTGGTATTCGGTTTTGCGAATAGTGTCGTGCGATTTTTGCGATGTGGTATATAATGCAAAACTACATCGCACCGCAAATAATCGGTTTATAAAAAATAAAAAACCACAATATCGGTTTATCTTTCGGTTTGAGTTTTTCGGTTTCGATTTTACGGTTTTTTACGATTTTTCGGTTTGCCGTTCGGTTTTTTTCTCACCCCTAATAAATTTGATACAAATTGAAGAATCATATTTATAAACAATAAACGATGCAAGATGAGAGGCAAAAATTTTATGCATTTATATAATATACTAGCTTATAAACCCGTGTGTTACACAATATAATTTAAAAAATAAAAGAAAGATAATATTTGGATAATTTTATGGTTTAACCACTTATATTCTAATTATTCCATTGATGCTATACTATTCTTTAAACAAATTTTACAGTGACTACCATAACAACTATTGTTGTTTTAGCAAAAGTATGAATAATAGATGTCATCAAAAGTTATTTTTTTGGAACACCAACACTATTGTAGACTAAAAGTCAGTGATAAGCTATAAATGTAATAATAGTTCAGTGAGAATCTAAAAATGTAATAATGGTTACAGCCCCTGTGTGACAATAGAAATATATATTATTTTATTAATAAAGTTGCAAAAAACGATATACAAGATAAGTAAAATAGAAATGTACTTTCATTTATTGGAAAATTATAGCATCCCAGTTACATTTACTTCCATTACGACATTATACTTTCATTTTTTTAATGATTATAGAAATCCTATTTAAATTATTGTTCATATTAAGCCATTGTAATTTAACATGCCTTAAGCTAAGCGGAATGGAGGTTGAAGATGCCGGAGGCATCCTAGGTGGCGACCGATGTCGTTGAGGAACACCGGGCCACGTTGACGGCATAAGGGTGGGTGGCATCCTCAACGGTAAGGTGTTGCCGTTCTTGCTTCTCTCTTCCTTTTATCTTCTGCCTCTTTTGTCTCTCTTCTCTTGTTGGCGACATCCTCAACAACACCGCCCCTTGCCATCTCTCACTCACTCTTCTCTTATTTGAAAGTACACAGTGGCATTTTGGTAAGATATTAATACCAAGAGAACAAATGAGATGCATTCTAACAGAACACTTACTATAATCATCTCTCTCATCAATAGGCACTCCAGTTAAAACAATAATATGGCCAAACCAAGTTCCTATCCATACCATTAATTAGCTCCATGGAACATTGCACAACAATGTTGAAAGAAGGGTTTTACCAACATAACACCAATCTTAAAACCAGGCTCTTTCAGAAAATGTGGGTGTTAGATTGATAAGCCATGAATTCAAGAGATGCAGCGAGTTTTTAACCATTTGAGCCACCTACAACATTCAAACAAAAAATAATTAAAATGGATTATATCATTTACTTGGTAAAAGGGTCACATACTCAATCTTGAAGTGATTGTCGCCACAATGTCTTATTGAGAAAGAAAGTAGAGAATATAGAGCCTCTATATAAAGAAATGAAAGTAGGATGATATACCATACAAATAAATGAAATATGTTTGCATTTTGCCCTTGAATATATACTACTTTTCTATCCAAGGATTATATGAATATGGTTAAATGTCTTCAATGACATGTACAACGGTTTTGAATTAGTTAAAGGATTATAATTATACCAAGTGTATGTATAATAGTACTGTTTATACAAACCGTCATCTTTTTAAGTGTTAAATACAAGAAATAGCAATCTCCATTCTATTTTTTTTTTCTTTAAATACAAGAAATAGCAATCTCCATTCTATTTTTTTTTCTTATTATAGAAATGTACTTTGATTATATCCCTGGTGGTGGTAAAGTATCACTAGTGGAATAGGTAATCAACATAAGAGATTAGTCAACATCAATACCATCATTCTAGGCAAAAAATGAAGTTTGACTTCTTTAGTCAAACTTTATACCTCTTTTTACCCCTCTTAACAATTGACTAACCCCAATACCCGATGTTATATTGATTTAAGATGTAAATTGTAAACCATTAAACCAACTAAATTCTTTTCCAATATACGTTTTCTAAATTTCTATTTCCATTATATCCATGAGATGATCAGATAATCTAAACAACATATAATCAATTAAAATTTTGCTTTCTAAATTAACGTGTAGTAGATAAGTATTAAACAAAACACCTAAAATATCAACTTAAATATTCTTTTCAAAAAATTTAAGAAAATTTAGATCTTGTGCAATATTAAAAAAAAGACACGAGGAAGAGGTAGGCTCGCTTATACCATGGACCTTGGTTACTTGGAATTTGAGCAATGATAGAAACAATTAAACAAATCACCTGAATTGGACTTAATAAACTTAGGCAACCAGATATAAATTGTGACAAGGATTTAAAAAGAGATTCAAAATGGGTCAGGAGAATGCGTAATTGATGATTTCTTGGGATATCGTTTCAAATTGTAGTTCCTTGATTTTAGGAATGAATCTAAAATGAATAAGAATTACTTTAAACGGTAAAAAATTGTGACAAATGAAGGTTATAGAAAAGTAGCATGTGACATGTAAAAAAATTGTTATATTGCTATTGCTATATTAAAATAGATAGATACCATGCATCAACCATGTAAAAAATTGTTATATTGTCCATAAAATGAATTCCCTAGCAGGATCCATGCATCAACCACGTCTATTTCACAAGGCTTCTCTAGAAGCCTCTACTTTCTTCCATTTTTCACTATCGCCTGTAATCTCTCCATTCTTCTATGCGTTTCCCATACTGATTATAAACCCTTCAACCTCACTCGCATACACACTCATCTAGTAATCTGTCGTAAACATTCTTGATTTCTAAGCACCAAGATTGTCCATATGTCTGCAACAACTCTATCCCCTTCCTGTTCCTTCAAGCCCCGGATCATCGATCGTAATTTTAATCCAAGAACAACCTTTTTCGGCAAACCCACATCATATAGTCCGAGATCATGGGCATTCAGACCTCAACGGCGACGCGTATTGAAGGTCCTGAGCGAGAAGGTGGTGGGAATTGATCTGGGTACGACGAATTCGGCGGTGGCTGCGATGGAAGGAGGACAACCGACCATAATTACGAACGCGGAGGGGCAGAGGACGACGCCGTCGGTAGTAGCGTACAGTAAGAATGGAGATAGGTTAGTTGGTCAGATTGCAAAGCGGCAGGCGGTTGTCAATCCGGAGAACACGTTTTTCTCCGTGAAGAGGTTTATTGGGAGGAAGATGATGGAGGTCGATGAAGAATCGAAACAGGTTTCTTATAAGGTGATCAGAGACGATAATGGAAATGTTAAATTAGATTGCCCTGCTATTGGTAAACAATTCGCCCCTGAAGAAATTTCTGCACAGGTACCCACTTCAATTCATCTTTATCGATCTCTATAGCTTAGTTTTATAAATTTCATCTTTTCCTACAATTAGGTTTAAATTTTGACAAGTAACAATTGCGGCTTCAATTTTGCTTATATGAATTTAGGTTCTGAGGAAACTTGTAGACGATGCATCAAAGTTTTTGAGTGATAAGGTTACGAAAGCAGTGGTAACAGTACCCGCGTATTTCAACGATTCCCAAAGAACCGCAACGAAAGACGCTGGCCGCATTGCGGGTATTGAGGTTCTTCGCATCATCAATGAACCAACTGCTGCTTCTTTAGCTTATGGTTTCGAGAAGAAAAATAATGAAACAATTCTAGTTTTTGATCTTGGCGGTGGTACATTTGATGTGTCAGGTAAGTTTACTTTTGCCCCAATGTATTTGCCCTAATAGCTGTAACCTTCCGCCACAGGAAAATTGATAATTTAGATCCATGTTTATGCAGTTCTCGAGGTTGGGGATGGAGTTTTTGAGGTGCTTTCAACCTCCGGCGACACCCATTTGGGAGGCGATGACTTCGACAAGGTTAGAACCTTCCATAGATACTTAAACAAGTCGACTTCCGAGTATTTCTGTTATGCTATATCATTTTTTTGAATTTTGAACAGAGAATTGTTGATTGGCTTGCTGAAACATTCAAGAGGGACGAAGGCATAGATCTTCTTAAAGATAAACAAGCGCTTCAACGACTCACAGAGACCGCCGAGAAAGCAAAAATGGAGCTATCAACTTTGACCCAAACTAACATCAGGTATATAATGGCATTTTCAGTATTTTCAATTCCGTTTCTACTTTCCTTTCTTTCATTTTCAATTTTCCGATCATAAAACCTGTTTTTGCAGTTTACCTTTTATTACAGCAACATCAGATGGCCCAAAACACATCGATACTACACTAACAAGGGCCAAGTTCGAGGAGTTATGCTCAGATTTACTAGACAGGCTACGGAAGCCTGTTGAAACGGCATTAAAGGATGCAAACCTCTCTCTAAAAGATCTCGATGAAGTGGTTCTTGTCGGTGGATCAACACGTATCCCTGCTGTTCAAGAGCTTGTTAAAAAGATGACATCTAAAGAACCAAATGTCACCGTCAATCCAGATGAAGTCGTCGCTCTTGGTGCTTCAGTACAGGTTCGTGTCCCTGTTCCATCTTTTACTCTCTCCAATTTCCTGGAACGATAAGGGAAAAGTGATGGTGTTATTGTAATTTCAGGCTGGTGTTTTATCGGGAGATGTGAGCAATATTGTGCTATTGGACGTGACGCCATTGTCGCTAGGTTTAGAAACTTTAGGAGGTGTGATGACGAAGATAATTCCGAGAAACACCACACTCCCAACCTCAAAATCGGAAGTTTTTTCAACAGCGGCTGATGGTCAAACAAGTGTGGAAATCAATGTTCTTCAAGGGGAAAGAGAATTCGTGCGTGACAACAAATCCCTAGGAAGCTTTCGACTGGATGGAATTCCACCAGCACCACGTGGGGTTCCTCAAATCGAGGTCAAATTTGATATTGACGCCAATGGCATCCTTTCCGTCACGGCTGTTGATAAAGGGACCGGAAAGAAACAGGACATCACCATCACCGGCGCTAGCACATTGCCTTCCGATGAGGTATCTGTGTGCTTGATTTAGGGTTTAATGTACCTGATTTATGGTCGCTCTGTATAACTCGCATGATGCTCTGTTTAGGGTTAATGTATATTGAGGGGTTTTTTGTTGTTATTGTAGGTGGAGAGGATGGTGGCGGAAGCGGAAAAGTATGCTAAGGAAGACAAGGAAAAGAGGGACGCCATTGATACGAAGAATCAAGCTGAATCGGTTGTGTACCAATCTGAAAAGCAGCTGAAGGAAGTGGGAGAGAAGGTACCTGTTGAAGTGAAAGAGAAGGTGGAGGCGAAGTTGAAGGAGCTTAAAGATGCCATATCTGGTGGGTCCACTCAAACCATGAAGGATGCCATGGCTGCGTTGAACCAAGAATTGATGCAGTTGGGTCAGTCTATTTACAGCCAAGCAGGTGGTGGTGCTGCGGCTGGCAGTGGTGCTGCGACTGGTGCTGATGGTAAGGCGTCTGGTACTGGTGGAGAAGGTGATGGTGAGGTCATTGATGCTGATTTCAGTGACAGCAATTGAGTTTGATATTAGCCTATTAGGTGATCTAGGTGTGTTGTACTGTAAATATGTATACCATTCATGTGTTGCCTTGAATATGTGTGAAGCGTGATAGATCGTTTTTCGATTTTTAGCTCTACAGACTTCTTGGCAAAATTGTTTATTTGGTAACATGATTTTTCTTTGCACGGAGACGTGAACGTAGTAGTGTCTAGTAGTAGGAAATCTGCACAAAATGAGATGAATTGAGACTCCCATTTTCTTTATTCTATATTCCAGTTTTTTATTTTCTGTTCCGTAATCCTAACTTATGTTTCTAGTCTCCTACTACCAAGTGTTTCCCTTGCATCCATTGTTTCCTAGAGACCTCTTAAAAACCGTAAAAAGAAGGTTAATTCAGAAGCTAATTTATTTTTCAAAATGGTCACGTTAAGGTAACAATATTTTTTTTGTTTACATTTACCAATTTAATTTATTATACATGTTCAAAAAATGGTAACATGACCGGCTGGTGGCGGTTTTCCTGATCATATTACCCTTTTTTGAACAGGTTTAACAAGTTAAATAGGTAAATGTGAACAAAAAAAACATTGTTACCTAAAGGTGAATATTTTGAAAAGTAAGTTACCCTCTGAAGTCATTAACTCATTTGATAAAAAGCTTGTCTCTCTATCAAGTTGTTCTTTCTGCATTAAGTAAAAAAGAAACACTTAAATATATACATAAGTCACAAAGAAACAATACCTTACTTTCTTTATCAATGACTTTTAAGAGGGTTTTGGGAAATCATTTTTGTGTTAACTTTTAGTAAAAAATTTATAAACATGGTGAGAACCCTAAAAAACTCGGGGCTCCTCATAATGTGCGTCTTTATTTAATTGCATCCACAAGATATGTTGATTCATTTGATGGAAAGACAGCTAGTTTGTGTGTTAGGCGTGCTGTCTATTATGACCCTAAAACAGGAAAAGAAGATCCTTCAAAGAATGACGTGTGTAGTGACTTCCTTTGTGATTCAAAACCTTGAGACAAAGTTAAAATAACATGTACATGTTTGATGGTTACATTCGTCTCAATATTCACATATAAGGGTGGACGGAGCAGAGCAAGACCGCCCACGGGTTCGTGAGATGGACGGTGTGGCACCGCTGGTGTCGTGCGGGTTCGGCATCCGGCGGGTTCAAGGAGTAGAAATGGCGGGGTTGTGAAGCCGTTGTGAGTCGAAGGCAAAGAAGGAAAAGGGGGCAGCGGGTTGGAGGTGGGTTTGGCAGTGGCAGGTTCGTCGGCTTCTGCACCGTTCGCAGCGGCTTGAGGCGGGTTCGGCCAACAGCGGGTTCGACAGTGTTTGCACCGTCCACCCTAATACATAAAATATTTGTACAGAATATCATTTAAATCCTTTGAAAAATCTACCTATGTATAACATTGTATATTTGGTTGGTGGAGTTTTCCCGATCATATTACCATTTTTTGAACTGGTATAACAAGTTAAATGGGTATATAAATGTGAACAAAAAAACATTATTACCTAAATGTGAACATTTTGAAAAGTAAGTTACCCTCTCAAGTGATGAAAACCCCCACGAGCCGGTCATATTACCCTTTTTTGAACAGATATAACAAGTAAAATGGGTAAATGTGAACAAAAAAAAAACATTGTTACTTTAATGTGAACATTTTGAAAAGTAAATTACACTCTCAAGTCATCAACCCTAAAAAGAATTGTTGAAGGCAAGTTGGGCATAAGTAATGCTCCAACTTGAGGGGAAGTGAGACATCCCAAAAAAATTAATTTCCAAAATAACATTGCGAGACTTGGTGTGAGACTGTAACATTCTTAAACAGAGGCAATATTTTAAAGTAAATGATCATATCTTAAATTTAAAATAAGCATATTGTATTATCCTAGTGTTAGTCTTCAAGTAAGTCTTTCAATCTAAATATATATCAAAATACATCCTAGTGTTAGTCTTTAAGTAAGTCTTTCAATCTAAATACATGTCAAAATATGTTTTTTAGGTTTGGAAAACGTAATGAGCATCTTTGGGGCTCAACTCTTAAGGATAATTGATAAGTCGACAATAAAAAACCCCCAAACTCTTACACCTAAAAGATTTTCAAAGCATCAAAATATAGTTAATAAGCATTTGGGGAAATAAGCATTTAAAGCATAAGCATTTCTAAACATTTAAAAAATATCAAGAGTAATATATAATATCATGACTACAATGTCTATGCTTCTACACCCCACACTCAAGTCATTATCAAAGTCCAACCCCTCACTCGCCATTAAGTTGAGAATAGTTCGTGTAACAGTAGCACAAAACACACAATACAATATGGACTTCAAATGCTAGGATTATGTACCTATTATACATGGCCCCGAAAAGAGGTAGCTAGCCTCAAGTGCAAGTAAAGCCTATGTAGAATATCATCAGTATTATAGGTTCGTAAACCTCAAATCATACAAGCACTGGCTTGCCACAACATAGGTTTCTATAACCACAAATCATACAAGCACTGGCTTGCCTTCGTCGTCTTCTTCTTCTCCTTCTGTCCAACAAAATTGGAACTTTACAGGAAGTTGCAGCGATGGTATTGGATGTCGTTGAATAAGGACTGAAACCTAGGGAAAAGTTACATGTTTTACCGAAAACAGCAGACCCAAATGTTCAAATTGTCGGGAATTTCGCCGGTAAGATTCCGGAACATATTCAAGGAGTTTACTTGAGAAATGGAGCCAACCCATTATTCGAACCTACCTCTGGCCACTATTTGTTTGAAAGAGATGGCATGATTTATGTCACGAAGTTCGATAATGGATCGGCTAGCTATGCTTGCCAACTCAAAAACTTGTTGCACAGATTCATAGATGAAACTTGACAATGACGAAGATGAAAAACTGATTGATCCAGTGAATCTAGGAAAATTGTGGGGACTTTGAGGTACTTAGCTAACAATCAGTCAGATTTATCATTTTCGGTCAGTTTATTAGTCATCATATGCAAAGACCAATGTCGCTACAACAAAAGTCATTGAACAATGTTCTTCGTTACATTAAAGGTAAAATCAAATGTGACATTATGCATCTCTGGGATTAAGGGGGCAAAAGAACTTTTGGTTTTTAAAATAGTCATTTAGTTGGGTAAGTCGTGGATTGCAAAAGCATGCGCACTAGTGACATGGTCTTCCATCTCAAGGCAAACATTATCACACATCAATAGTAAAAAACAAAAGATTGTGACATTGTCATCTTGTGAACCAAAGTTACGGTGGCACTATGGCTGGAAATTTGTTGTGGATCGACATGATCGTGTACAAAGGAGGACCGGTCAAATTATTTGTCGATAACAAATTGACAAACACATTGATGAAGAATCATATGTTTCAAGGAAGAAACAAACACACCAATACGAAGTTTCATTTCATTTGTGAATGTAGGGAGAAAGGACTAGTCGCCTTGGAGTTCATAACTTTGAAAGAGCAAATAAAGAAATTAGAGAGAGTTGGAGTGATGTCCAGTTGAGGGGAAGAACATGGACTTGTTTCCAACCAATGGGCTCGTTGACAACCAGGGTGTGGGCTTGATGGCTGGCCCAACTCCTTGATTTCGGGTAGTGGAGTATTGAAGACTTTAGGTATTTGGCTATAAATAGGAGTTGAACATAGCTAGGCTAGTATCGTAACATTTTGCGTGTCATTTGCTAATAAACATCAAGAATTTGATTCACGACTCTGCAATTAAGTCTCCATTTCTGTCTCGCTGACCGAACACTCACATTATTAGTCAATATAATTAAATGATGTACTTAATTGGTTAATGAAAGAGCATGGGATTTCATTATCTTACACATTCATACCAATTCGTCCTTCGGTCTCACTTTTCACTTGGTATTATCCAAGAGTTCGAAGGCTTGGAGCTTTCATGACACTATTATTTTGTAAGGTATATTAAGGTTCAACGGTGTATATTTCTATAAGGTTAAATTGAAGGAAATAAAATAAAATCACACTTGATCATAGCCTAAAGATCATCCATCTCACAAAAAGCACAAAGAAAAACAGATTTCTTCATAGTTAGGTGGACATGGACGTGTTAAACATTACAGCTTCGCTAGTTGTTGAATGTTCATGGGATAAACAACATCAGGAGTACCACTGAAAGCCTTCCTCCCCATCAACACATTCACAGCTTCTGTTGGATGGAACGCATCCCAAAACACATACTCGTTCCTGTTTGGACATGGCATTTGGAGTGGTAAACATGTGATCTGCCCTCTATTCCTCCCTATTCCGCAACATCCCCTATTCACCACGCGAAAACCTGCATATACCATCAAGATATTATATAACTTGGTATTGTAAGAAGTGAAATGGAAAACGACGATAGTACCATAAGATCTAGCATTTGCGAGAATATCTTGGAACATGTTATGAACGTCGATGAAAACGAATTTGGAACCAGGAAGATTGGCGCTTAGGTTGTTGATCATGGTCTTCATATTTGCATTAAAAGGCAGGACAAGCTGGTTCACTTCATCGGAGCATCTTCCTGTAGTACCTTGCGCTAAGATGCTTGGAATACAACCCATCAACCCGAGCCCCGCTAGAACAAACTTCCGGGCTCCAAGGTTGTAAAGAAGCTATTCAACGAAACAGAAAGAATCTTAATGCCCATACAAAGAAATGTGTTTCCGAAGCTTGTACAGTTTGAAACTTACGCGAAGCTGATTAGTGTATTCCTCGGACAAAAGATCTGCATATTGGTTGCCGTCGTACTGGTTGCGAGTAGGGTAATTGGGCATGAGATAGTTGTTTAAGTAGTCATTACTTCCCATTCCTACAAAGAAAATGCAACGAGAGAGGGCCTGACCAAGATTGGCTGCGCCCAACGCGTCACTTAATTGATCCAAACTGTTTTCGAAGTTCTTTATCTGTTGATTGAACGGGATTCTACCTACCTACACCCAAGAATTATCCAGTTAAGGCGATGTAGAAGTTACTGAAATGGCCATCTGCTATGATCAAAACTATAACGTTGGAACCTTTGAGAAGCTAATTAACTTGAACCCCAGTACCATAAAGTTGGTACCTTGAGCAACTATATCTATGGGATTTGAACTTACAAAATTTCGTCCAGTGATATCGAGAATTCCAGCGGCAGCAGATGCGAAATTGACACCATGAAGCATTTGATCTGCGGAACCAGATGCTTGCGAAAAAGGTGGTATCAGTGGCAATCCCAGTAGTTCAGCTGCATTCAAAATTAAGCATTTGTTTAGATCTATACATGAAGAAACATATATATTCCTGTATACAGAGAGAGAGAGAGAGAGAGAGAGAGAGAGAGAGAGAGAGAGAGAGAGAGAGAGAGAGAGAGAGAGAGAGAGAGAGAGAGAGAGAGAGAGAGAGAGAGAGAGAGAGAGAGAGAGGATACCGATTGCATCAACCATGGTGAACCCATTCGAGAATCGGCCAGTAGGACCTCCATTAAAGTCAATACCATAAGGGAAATAGTTGGCTTTAGCTAAAGAAGTTAAGTCATTGTTGTTCCCATTGTCAATGAGCGAGTCTCCAAATATGAACATCGCCGGCACCATTTCTCTTGCTGCTGCTGCCGCCACTGCCTCTGGCGCCGAGGCATCAAAAAAGCCACCATCGTCTTGGTCATCTTGTCCACTGACTAAATCACCGCCACTTAACAACATTCCAGTTACCAACACCCATAATAAGAAACAAAACCTCCACATCCTTCTCTCATCGCTACCCATACTCATTTGTTAGATTTTCTGTGTCACTTGTGAGAAAGAGGAAGTGAATTTGGGATTCACAAAAAGTTGGCAGTGGGAGTAAATAAAGGGAAACGAGCGGTGGTTGAAGGTTATTAAATGTTTTCACCTGTAAATTTTGAATAGCAGTAACTCCGGTCTGCTGCGCCTTTTCTTATCTCTCCACCACCATTCTTGATCATGTTGTAAGTACAAGTTGTGATAATTGACCTAATATTACAAACCAAGATTTTAATTACGATGACATGTCAGTTTGATTCTTTTGAGAACCATACAGAATTTGCAGTTCCAGACAAAAAGGTACACCATAATGAGGAAGAATTGAAGAGCAAGATCATTGAAAATGCATGAAGACTCGATGCACTGTTTTTTCTGAGATATATAATGATCTGTGGTGAGACAATAATGTCAATGGTCGAACTTGTTCAAGGACCGACTGAGACCATCGATTAATTATGAAACGCCTGTGAACATGCATGCCTGGTCAAGAAAACGGGAAAATCCCCTACATGGAAACAACTCGGTACGTAGTTTAATTTAGATTTTAGCCAACGTTATGTTATTTTTGTATTTCTGGGTCGGGTACGATTTTTAGGGTTAAATATAACTTTAAAAGAAAATTTAGAAAGAGTATAAATGAGTGAAGGTGTAAGGCGATGCTGGCAGTGTAAATGTACATGGAGAGGGAAATTGCATGTGGGCAAGTAGTGACATGAAAATTGCATGTTGATTCCTATGCAGACGGAACTTGCATGTGAAGCCTGCCCCGTCTCATTAAATCACTTATCTCCTCTTTTAGTCAACAGCACCCAGTAAGCCTACTGACTTGACTAAAACCAAAATATTTATGGCCCTAGGTAGAAATGGTTGTGGTTCTCTTAAACGTAAATTTTTGAAAAGCCTTGAAAGTAATTTTGAGCAGTTTGGCTAGAAAGTTGAACTTAAGCTTAACATCGTTTTATGGTTAACCTCATTTCGATTAATCTTAATTTGTGCTGGAAGTTCGATTCCCCTAGTGGTTGATGATTTGTAGAAATAGGCTAGATGGTATCTAAAATTAAGATTTATGGCCCTATATAAAAGTACGCTGGTATCTAAAATCATTGGTAGAGAATAGGTTAGTTTCAAAATACGTTGTAGAAATAGGCTAGTTTTGAGATGGCCCACTATTTCTAACATTCGTAAGTCACATTATTAACATCGATCAAAAGGGCACTCAAAATAATCTAGTAATGAATTTCTACATGAATTCAATCGTTTCGCGTTATGGGCACTAATGACTCTTCTTCCACCCCCATTTAGTGAAGTAGCCACATAACATTTAACTCGGCCCGGTGCTTTTGGGAATGAAATGGCCATGGACTATTTATGCTAACCATGTTGGATGATCGTAATCATTGTATATGCGTGAATGTTTGGCACTCGATGCATTTTGTGGCAACTGTTTGCAAATCTCTATGTACCCCAAACCAATAGTATTTGAGGCGAAATATTTTAGTTGCTAGAATCTTGGCCCCTTCATATGCTCCGCTGATTCTGGAGTGCATCTCGTTGAGAAAGTTTTCTGCCTTGGCTTGGTAAACACACTGTAGCCATATCCCATTTTGTAAAGAATGCCTCTTTGAATAATGAATTGAGGGGCCTTGACCCTTATTTTCCTTGCTGTTTTGTCGTCATTTGGTAGGATACCATGTTGGATATAGTCTTAATATGGGGTCATCCAATTTGGCATGGTATGGACGCCCTTAACTTTAACCTAGACCTCATTTATGCATCGTTTTGTTAGTACCTCTACCAGAACATTTTGTGTTAAGTGTTCGAACAAAACTGCAACCAATTTGCTGAGTGTGTCTGCATGATTGTTTTTGGTACGATGAATGTGATGTATCATAAATGTTTTGAATCCTTCAACTAGAAGTCATACCATATTTAAATATAATTACACTTGTGACACATTGGCTTTGTAGATTCATAGTATTTGATTGGCAACCAACATGGAATCCCTGAATGTTGTTAAGCATTATGCCCCCATTTCTTTTGCCCGCAATCCTGTTAACTGAGTAGTCAATCTCGCGCTATAGCAACAGATAGCGTTTTCCGGAGTCAGGCCGAGATAGAAATGAAAATATCGGTTAGTAATCTCGCTGGCGCTATTATCGCCGAGATTTTCCAAGATTGTCTGAGATTTAGCGCTATTTGGGACCGCTATAGCAGCGCTATGACCGCTATTTGGATCAGGTAAAGCGGCGGTATGACCGCTATTTGAAAAATATTGGGTAGTTAACTGTAATGTGTGTTGAGGTCATTATTTTGTGTATATTTTTCATTATGGGGTATGATTCTTTGTATCAGAGATGATTGTGATTAACAAGAAATTCAAGTATTACTTATGAATATAGGAGTATAAATATTAATTGTATGTAATATAAAAAACCGTTATTCCGCCGCTATACCACCGCTAGAACCGCTATTTCAAATAGCGGCCAGTGATCGCTATTTCAAATAGCGGCCAGTGACCGCTATTTCATTTTGGACCGCGATAACTGCATAGCCTGTTAATAGGGTATTCGGCTTTGTTATTCAACGTGACAATCAAATTTTAGGGCATATGTGATATTTGTTCCTTCTAGACTTGTGGGGACTAGGTCGGCCCTAGATCCTTCTTTGTTGGAGGCTTCAACGGTATGTAGGGTCCATTTGTATTTCTTTTTAGTGTGTCATTGTTGGGGCTTCTGACTTGTCTAGGTTGGGGATTATTGTGTCTAGCCTTCTTGAGGAATTTCTACTAGGAAATCTTTTAGGACATGCCCTTTAATGCTATTTCACGGTCGGTACCCGATTTCGTGCTCCCTAGCTTGATTACCAGTTTTGCTAATCGTCCAAACTTTTCTATGTGTGCCGATATTTGCTTGATTGGTTGATTTGTGAGTACCTCAATGTGTTGAGCTTGGAAGTGTTGTCGTAATCATCTTGATGCGTATATTAGTGCTAGTGTTGATTTTTCTAGTTTCAGGTAATTCAGCTCAACTACTTGTAAGGCTTTACTAACGAAATATATCAGGAGTTGTCATTTTTACATTTCAACCACAAGACTATAACACCTCATTTGATGTTGTGGTTTATAAAATCATAGGGTTAAACCCAAACATACAAAAGTTGGTTAAACAAAAACCATTGTTTACAAAAACAAAACATGAGTGTCACCATAATTGTACCAAAACAACCATAGCAAGCAAGCTAGAATTTACCAATCATTATATTAACAAAAGATCACTCCGTCTAATATCCCAAAAGTTCTTCATGTCACCTACAAGCATTTATCTCTTGCAACTAGGACCTGACATACATAGCATAAAAACAATACGTAAGACTATAAAATGAGTTACATGAGTTTGGACACCAAAACAATTGTAGATAAATCATTCATTTCTCTTTTCTTTCATCATAATGAGAAAAACATTTTAGTGTTTCGTAATCACATTCTTTTTCTTTACTTTTGACTGACATTCAAACACAATATGACTTTTATACTTAGGGTCTAATCACTCTTGGTGATACCCCAAGTGTTTACTAAGATGGAAAGAACATAATCAGTCCAACCTAGTATATGATTTTCTTTAGGACATCTACTTCGTGTGCCGCGGGGGGGGGGGGGGGGGGGGGGGGGGGGGTACCGCCCCAAGTGTTTACTAAGATGGAAACAACGTACTTTCTTAGATAACACTCATTATAGCAATTTACTTATCAACACGTCGCATAGTCTCACCCCTATGCATTGCGTAATTGTTCCAGAACAATTTTCATTTGTCGTTTGTCCCAACTTTCCTCAAGTTCTCAAATTTTAATTCGTTTTGCCAAAAACTCAAGCACAATACTTAAAACACACACACACACACACACACACACACACATATATATATATATATATATATATATATATATATATATATATATATATATATATATATATATATATATATATATACACACACACACACACACACCATATAACAACTTACTTGTCATCATAACATCATGCCAAGATCAAATTCATTCTAAATGACTAAGTTACACTTATAGTCCATTTTTGATATAATAACAATGATTTTAACATCCATTACATATTTTCCAATCAATATTAAAAAAAAGTTTTAGGTTATTACAAACACGATGCTAATGGTTTCTGAAGCTGCTACAAGGTATTAGTATAAAGTTTTTCCCAGAGTTGGATTGGCCAATGTTAGGAGGATTTATAAAATTTATTTTAATTCTATGAGAACCTTTTATGCTTCTTCATTTCATCAAAAGTTTGTTTTCTTTATGAACCCTTTAATGTATGAAATAAGGGGAGGAATTTTTATGCTGATTTGGCAATAAAGTGACATAGGGTTTTAGTTTTCCAGCAATACCTTGCATGTATGTTAGTTTGGTTGGACTTGGCATTTCTTGTAGTTCTTTCAACTTTGATGGGCTTGGCTATATATTGTCCTTGGTGACAAAATATCCCAAGAATTTTCTTTTTTTGCCTCAAACATGCATTTAGTTGGATTAAGACCCATTTGGATATTCCTTAGCGCGATGAATCTTTCTTCGATATCCTTTAAAAAGCTCGGTTCATCTTGACTTTTGATTTCCATGTCATCAACAAAAATCTCAATGTTACATCCAATTTGATGTTTGAAAACCTTATCCACCAACAGTTGGTATGTTTCCCTGACATTTTATGAAACTGAAAGGCATTTTTTAGTAGCAAAATATTACATGCTCTGTCATGAATGTTGTTTTTTCTTCATCTTCCTCTCCGATCTGGATTTGGTGGTATCCTTTGTATGCATCTAATAAGCATTTCCATTCGAAGTCGTGCATGGTATCTACTTTTAGATCGATTTCTAGCGAGGGGTAACAGTGCTTGGGACATACCTTGTTTAAGTCAGTTAAATTGATGCATATGTGTGATGTACGATCATGTTTATTGTGAGGTCTGGGTTTGAGATCCATACTGGGAACTTTTCTTTAAGTAGGATTCCAACTTTGACAAGTTTGTTGACTTTTGAGGTGATTACTTCGTTTCGTAACCAACCATACCTCTTTTATTTTTATTTTTCTCACCGAACTTGAGGATGAGTTAAAATTTAGGCTATATTCGACGACTTTTAAAAATTCCCACCATATCAGATGGTTTCCAAGCAAAGACATCCTGGAATTTCCTTAATTTTTCGTGTGTCCAGTGGGAGACTTTTTCCAATTATGAATGGTTGATCCTTGTATAGATCATTGATAGCCTCTTATTTGACTTACTTTCCCAACCAGGGTTATTGGTTCTTATTAGTGATTTTTGATTGGCATCATGATTTAGTCGCAGTGAAGTATTTTTAACGACACATTGATGATAGGCGATATACCTTCTAAGATTTGAAAATCGAGTAAGTCATGTAGGGTGGATGTTATTGCTCCGAATTTGAGCATTTTTGGCAGCTAATAATGATGTTATAGAGTGAGGGTGCCTACCCATGGTAAGTTTAAATAGGACCGTCTTTTTTTCCTAGACCGACATTGTTTACAAATATTAACGGTATGAGGATTTCTACTAAGGGACATAAGTTATTTCTTGCAAAGCCCACCACAAAGAATGTCGACTCCCGTAGGTCTTCTTTCTTATCTAAGCTAAAATAAGGAGGGGTGCGGACCCTTGAGGGTATGTGGGGATTGGACATCGGATACCATTAATGTCTTTGTGGAACCAACATCTTGAACTTCTGTTTGTATATATGGGGAGGATGTTTTAGGCTTACGAAGGTGGGTAAATAAGGTGTTATGGGTGTTAATCCTAGAATGTTGGTTGTTGGGGTAGCATTGAAGGTTCCATTAGATTAATAGGGTTTGTATTAGTATTACCTTTCTGTTTGTTACCCATGATTCATGATTGTAATTATTTATCGCTACGGATGTCGCCAATGATGCAACCAAGTACCAAAATGGGAAGGTTGGGAGTATAGAAGACGGATAGTTAGAGTCTTCTTGCTTGAGAGGTTGTTCCGAGACCTGTTGATAACAAGAGAAAGTTGAGTTCAACAATTATTCAGGGGCATGTCTTGGGCACACTCTAACGCCCAAGTCAAGGAGTTTTACTCGAGATACTATATGACAACTTTGAGAGAAAAATAGGAGTGAATTCTTACTCACTGATACCTTCTGTTGGAATTAGGCAGAATGCTTTTGGCACTTCAACATTGCTTTAGGGCTAAGTGTATATTGGCTCGGTCCGATATTTTTTGTGGATATTGGGTATCATTGTTCAACTCAGTTATGTGTGTGGGTAGGCCAGTTTTCCTTTTCGGTTCTTAGAATTATTGGGGTGGTACACTACTAATGCTTAATATGTTTAACATGCATACCCATATCATGTCACTTCCTTAATGTTCATGTATGTAGTTCTTATTTTGTTTGTTGTTCTTGAAGAATCAATGATGACTATATATTAGGGGTGAGCAAAAACCGAACTAATCCAAAAAAACTGCAAAAACCGCACCGATCCAAAAAAAAACGCAAAAAACCGAAACCGATACAAAAACTGAAGGTGTGGTTTTTAATTTGACAAAAACCGACCAAAGTCGGTGCGGTGCGGTTTTACCCTAGAAACCGATCCTTAAAAACCGAACCGCACCACTAATATTATATATATTAAAAATATTTTATGTTATTATGTATGTTTAATATTCGTTTATGTTATTACGAATGTTTAAGGTTACACATATTTTGGTTGGTGACTTAAAATATCGAATGTAGCATCGTTACTCATAATAGTTCAAGAGTAACTCATAATAATAATAGTCCAAGAGTTTATTAACCAAGACTATGACTTCACCAAACTTTTGATTGTGGGCTAAAAATGTAATAAACAACAATTGTTTCTTGTCATTCTATAATATGTTGTGTTCGATATAGGACTAAAAGCTAAAATTTTAATAAAAAAAATACTTCATTTTTGGTCTCTTGCAGTTTTAAAACCACCATTTCATTGTGCGGTTTAAAAACCGAAACTGTACCACTTGAAACCGCACCGTTGGGAAAAACCGCAAAACCGCACCACTTGAAAAACCGCATTTTGCGGTTTTAAAATTACTAAAACCGATGCATGCAGTTTACGGCTTGGTTTTGGCCTAAAAATGCATCAAACTGCACCATGCTCACCCCTACTATATATATAGTTCCTATTTTGTTTTGTTTTTCTTGAAGAATTATAAGCATGTATCTAGTTGGTAGAGGCAATTATGTTATATGATTGGTGGAGGTGATTATGCTGGTTTTTTATGATACAAAATGCTTATGATTCATAATCATTCAAAAATTTTGAGCATCCACAAGTGGAAGAAGATTCTTCCATCTTCTTCCACCTGATAGTTCATGCTACTTCATCTCAACTTTACACGCTTCGAACGAAATGGGATAAATGATCAATGTAGATTTCATTTTAGCTCTCATTGTGTGTGACTTGGCCTTGGCCTCGTGAGCGCAAGTTGGAACCACAAAAAAACCTTGGTACTTTGCATTGGCCACATGATCCCAAGCAAAAATTACATAGTCCAACAGACGAGTTAAAAGGCCCTAAGACTCATTTTGACCCATCTCTTTTTCCTTTTTTATCCAACAAGTTTGGGAAGATTAAGAAATTTGTATCTTTTTTGTTAACTTTATAAGTGACTTGTTTCCCCTAATTTTTATTGATTACTAAAATTAGTCATTTGTTTCTATCATCATGTACTCCCTGATGGTTGAACCATGTTAAATTCGTGTGTTTCAGGAGTTGATTTGTTTTGTTTCATCGTGGTATATGTCACTTTCATTATTAGATATCGTTATCATATTGCCGCATATCAGTTTGTTATATGCTTAGTTGTTAGGTTTTACACTTGTTTATAGGATCAAGTGTTTGAAACTCTTTCATCTGTGCTTTTCATCAGTTGATATATATTTTGATTTCCTTTAATAATCATTTGGATCCGTTATAAGATGCTTATATTTTTTTTGGTGGGAGAAAATCATTGGTGTCTATAAGGAAGTTAATACAAATATTAAATGATGGTTCATTGTAGCTATCACTTTCATGTCTACATTATCGCCATCTTGGAAGTTGCACCCTAATATTATGTCTTTAACCATATCTTAAAGATCTTTCACTAGCTACTTATAAAGTGATTAGGACATGTCCTCCCAGCTGGTATCAACCCCAAATGAGCATGAAGATCATATTCCTATGTGTTTTTCATATATTTGTTTGGCTAGATTGATAGGCAACATGTGAATTAACAAGTTTTCCCCTTTTGGCTCCCAATTACCATACCTTCATTGGCGCTTTTGACTGCCTTGGTTAGTGAGATTTTACCTTATGTTATTTTGTAAAACCTATTTTCAAATCAGCCATACATTATCCAAGTAAGTCACTAGAACCCATGCTTGTTAATTTGTTAAGTTAATTAGAAAGATGTAAGGGTATTTTAGTTTTTTATTACCTTATGATGTGTAGAAGTTTGAAGAGGGGAAGAACGTAATAAATACCATTTGTATGAGTAATTGAGTGATCTAAAAACTGCTTGAATTGAGTTGATATGAGATGGGTGCAAAAACAGGAAATTGGTTAAGGAATTGCAGGACAGACGAATTAGCATCGCTACATACAGCTTGTAGCGTCGCTAACATATGTAGGTTGCTGTTATATGTACATTTTGGAAAGTAAAGTGTTAAGTCGGAAATCAGTGAGATAGCAACGCGAAAGTAAGGATAGCATCGCTATGGCATAAGTTAGTGACGCTAATACTAATATTGGCGACGCTATATTCAGAAATGGGGAAAATCCCCTTTGTCCTATTAAATCAGTATTATTGGAACCCACAGCATCTCCTTATCAATAGAGAAGAACCTGGAGAAGAACTTCACGAAATTTTGCTAAGGAGTTGAGGAATTGGATAGGAGAACTTGTACTTAATCTTAAGGAGAGGTCTAAACCACCAAATCAACAAGGTAAGTGCATTTCCTTGTAAAGATTAAGGGTTATGGAACCCTAGAGGTCAAATACAAGGTGTTTGATGGTTCTAGTCGAGATATAATGTTATAATTTGAATGTGGTTCGAACCCCTTAGCTTGAATTGTGTTGAATGGTTGATTTTGGGGTCTGAAACCATATAGACCCGTCATATGAGCAAACAGCGACATTAGCGCCGCTAAGTAAGAAAAGTAGTGCCGCTAATATGATAGCGACGCTACCTAATGATAGCGCCGCTAAATGCTGCTGCATAAAGACTCTTTATCTCCTATATTGAAACACCATCGCTTAAGGCTTTTCATAAAACATCATTTTAACCCATGGTTTAACATCGTTGTTCCAAAAATCATCCTTTAGTGAAAACTTCAATTTTAACATCTTCAAGTAAGTCATCTTCTTTCAAAACCATTTTAAAACACATGGGGTTTAATGAGAAATAATTTAGGTTTAAGTTGTGGAAAACATCGTTTGGTCCCATTTTAGATAAAACATTTTAGTTTATAAAGTAGCGAGGTTGTAACAATTCAAATACCATTACACATCTTAAATGAAACCACACAAACCGTGGCCTTCTAAACGTCCAGCTCTTCTAAAGTCATCTAAACTCCCCAACCTGAGTACACATCAAAATAAGTTAGGCAATTGAAATGCCTAGTGAGTTTACCCGAGGTTGACCCATTTCGAGTGAGTAGTGAACTACCACACTCGGGACAAACCCCCAAAAATAGTTTAAACACACACTTCAAAAGTATTTAAAACATCATAAAGGTTTACTCAAAATAGATAGTTATGATATGCAAATGCAATGCATGATGCAACTATCCCAACCCACGTCCATCTCATAAAAGTCCAACTCACCTCAATGGAACCTACCTAAGTTCACAAATGGCACGCACAAAGCATGTCACTTGATCCCCGTATAGGTTAAACTAGAACTAGCGGCCATCACACTAGCCCCATGAGGGTTAGCAACTCCCTCATGCGGTTCCCTATTGTCGGGAACAAACTCTCCTCACCCTCTTTATTTTAGAGAAGGGTAAAACTCAAACTCACCCTCTTTAAATGAGAAAAGGGAAAAACTCATACTCACCCTTTTTAAATGAGAAAAGGGCAAAACTGGGTCTCAAGGGCTCACACGGTCAATCCCATCCTATATGCAATGCAATGCACAAATAGGATGCTCAAAACATCTTTTAAAACATCATTATCATCTTTATTTAAAACCATCTTTAGAAACTCATTTTCATGCAATGCACAAGTAGTAATCATATAACACATTGCACATAATAACATGCATGAAAAGTAATTGATAACACACACAAAAGATAGTGGGAAGGATGTGTACTCCCGATAAACTCACCCAATGTCAACTGACGAGTCAACACTAACTCCACACAAGGTTTGATGCATTTGAAGGCGCTCCTAGACATCATTTCATCCATCACATCCTCTTAATTGAGTGCTTGTTCAAGTCCTTAGTCTCACCTCCAAGTAACTACAACATATCTCCTTCCTACAACACAAGAACGGAAGATATCATACTCGATTCGTCTAAAAGTCACACTATAATTACTTCTTTAGAACTAAGAGGAACAATCATCCATCATAAAAAATGAAGTCCTTGACTCTTTAATATAAGGAAAATCTTAGTTAAAACATCCCCAAAGATTGGCATTAAAACAAGGACCCAAAGCCCAAACCGTAAAGCTCAAAACCCAAAAAGTGCCCAAAATCCGGACAGAGGCCAACACGGGTCTTGTAACTCACGGTAAGGACAACACGGGTCGTGCTTCTACAACAAGGGTCGTGTTATGCCCAGGTGCAGCTCCGATTTTGGTCATTTTCACCCAGTTTTGAGCCGATTCAAGTTCCAATTCTTCCCAAAACTCATAGACATCAAAAGGACATTATTTCAACCCAATTTATACATCATTAGACTCAAATAAACCACCCAATATCATCACCATTGAATCAATTCCATTTTGTGATCATAACTTTACTTCTTAAGCTTAAACCATGGAATACCAAATTCTATTCTTACAATTGATGATTACAAGTGGATATTCCTTCTTCCATTCCATGGAATCATTAGGAAATGATCCTCACTCCACTTATACATCCAAATTGATAAAACAAATTCATTCATCCATTAAACAAGAGATCAAATCATCATCTTCATGAATAAAGCCCATTCAACACTCAATTCTCATTTTCTAGTGATTCAAGGTTTAATACTACAAATCAAAGGTTGGAATCCTTAGTGAACCATTAGAAATGAATCCCCTCATCCAAAACCCCCATAATCATCCACCAATTTCAATATTCCTCCTCTATTCTTCAAATCCCCAAATTCTAGGGTTCATAACACCCAAATAAATTAAGTAATTGGATCTAGAGCATCCATGGATTGGATGTTGATCAAAACATGAACTAGAATCATAAACTAGCACTTTGGGATCCTAGGATTTCCTCCCCCAATTCATACTTTCGGATTTGACATAAAACCCCACCCAAAAATGGGTTTACAAGCTAGAAAAAGGAAGGGTTTATACCTTAGATTGGCTAGGAACTTCAAGAACTTGAACCATCTTCAGTCTCTAACATCAAACCCTCATGAATCCTTTGAAATCCGCCATTCTCTCTCTCTCTCTCTCTCTCTCTCTCTCTCTCTCTAATCCTCAAAATCGATCCCAAGAGCTGAAATGGGGTTTCTCCATCTATTTATGCATCATATATTTCAAGTTTGGCAATAATAGTCCTTAAAGTTTGGTCCTTTCTTCACCCAATACCCAAAAGTCAATTCTTTTAACTAGAAGTCTCTAAGTTCACACTCACACCCCAAATATAATTATTTATTTCACTTGAGTCATTCTCTAGGTCAACACTAACCCTTAGTTTCCCAATTTGGCACAAATGGTCCCTTACACTAAAATTATTCACAATTTAGGTCCTTAATGAAATTCAATGAATTATTAGACCTAATTTAAACTCCACCTCAATTCTTTTAATATATCTTCTAATTTTCTAAATCCATGACTAGTCAAATTTACTTAGGGTAAGTTTGGCCAAATTGGCACTTTTAGTCCTTATGACTAAATTTCTCATATTTGGTTACAATTTGATTTTAAAACTATATTTGGCTCATTTATTCACAATATAAAATATAACAAGATATTAAATTTAGTGATTAATTTGTTTTCTTTATTTACAAAATAAATATTATTTGTAGGTTTAAGCCTAAAACTCCTAGGCCCAAAACACGGATGTTACAATTATCCACCCCTTAAAAGGATTCCGTCCCCGGAATCACCGATAAGGAATTAAGTACCCCTTTACAAAATCTCAAAGGTTATTCATGTTTTAGCTTTAAAATATTATAAAACTTGGAGTATTATCAATTTCACTTTATAAATTGTTTTACTTCAAAAACTACTTATCTTGGGTTTCTTTTAAAAAATGTTTTCCTTTTAAGCATGCAATTATCAAACTTGAATCTTTTTCCACTCGACCCCTTGTTCTACAAAAGATTAGAACACTCAACTTTGTGATAAATGTTTTGAAGAGATCGTTCTTTATGAGAAAATTTTAATCAACCTTTGTGAAAAGAAAATACACTTTCGAATTCGTACACCTTATATAAAACAATAAAGTTTCAAATTTATCTATGGATATATTTTCATTGAATTTATTAACAAAATCTCAAAGAGATCATCAATCCCGGGTATTCCTACCGATTCATGATGGCCCCTTTGTCATTTATTTCTATAAAAGTCTTGCATTTCGTAAGATATAATTGTTCAAAATTGTTTACAAAAATTTTCTCAAATTTTTAACAATACTTTGAAAATATTGGCCTTACCTCATTCTTTAGTTCTTATTATGGTAGGTTATTCACTACTTCACACATCCCAAGGTGATTAACAGTTTGATCCTATGGCCTCTAGTCTCATCATGCATCCATGTCTCTTCACCCTAACATGAATTAGTAAATCACTATTCCTATAGGGTTCTATTGGTCACTAAGCCATTGCTAACTACCAAAGAACCTAATGATCTAAATCCTTCTTGGATCTTACATTAAGGTTTCTCTAGTTCAGGTATTAAGGCGCAAACCATGCTACTCTTACATACACTTAGTCTTCTAGAGCTAAGGCAAGGTCACCAACTTGAACACTAAAAAGATGTCGGATGGGTCATAAAAGAAGGTAAAGGTAAGGAAGAAAGGTTTAAGGGTTACGACAAAGAATTTCTTCAACAGCTCCAAGTCTTCACCTACCATCCATTTCACTAACATCATGCTCATCATGCTCATTGCTTGCCCAAAGTTGACACTACAATTCCACTAGTCTTCTAACACGCCTTCATCCCTTAATCGACTCTTCAAGGTCAACCACCTTGTAAATCCCACTACTCTTCGTGCTTTATCCAATATAAGTTGTCCCTCTCTTCGTCTTCCATCCTCCTTAGAAATCTATTGATATAAATCTATAAACCTTACTTACTTACTTACACATTACACCTATCACCTATGTATGTTTGGTTGTTTTGTTTATATTTTGGGTGTAATTTGCATGTAAGAAATCAGGTCTTACATATTTAAACTTAGAAATCCTTCCACAAGTAAAGTTTCTCATTGTGGTGTGATCAAATTCATTGCAAATGAAGTCTTGATACACATCCATATCAAGTGTGAATTGTTATTGTATATAATAAATCATGATCTCATCAGTGGTGAGATAAGTTGGCTGAAGATCTAGAAGAAATTTTTGAAGCAAGGGTTTAGTTACTTTAGGAAAATTATCAACCATAATCATGTTGAGATGTTCATCGATGACCATGTGGACTTTATAGAGGCCATAAATTATGTGAAATTGAAAAAGTTTATATAAATTTTAAATACTATTTCAAATTAGCCAATATGAGGGGCGTTTCACTGTGTGTCTGTCATCCTTTTGCTTTAATTGTAAGGAGTACTAGTCGATCTAATCACCGGTCATGATTTTAAGAATCTTGTTATACATTCATTAAAATTGTGATTAACATTTCCATAGTTATCATTGTATTATTTGTATAAATAGTGTGAGTTGTATAATGAATAACGTATGGAGAATTATACACTGTCATATCATTAAAAAAATCAAATTTATAGAAAGCGGATTCTAGTAAAACAAAATTTCAGCTTATTCTTTTGAAAGTTCGAATCAAAATATTGATTAACACTGTAAATATATACTTGCTTTCCAAGGTGGTTAAATAAGTTTGTGTTTGGAGAAAACAATGGTTGCAAAGTGTGGATGCATTAGAAAGCTAGAGATGGTGAAAGAGTTGTGGGGTCTATGTGTTCAAGTAGCATAGTAATGCTTAGATCTGTACTGACTTACTGAATGAAAGTGTTGTCTAGAAGCCTAAGCGACCAGGTAAAAGAGGCATATATGGACATTCTTGAAACTTCAATCTAATTGCATAAAGAATATGAAGAACGGTTGATTTAATTTGTTTGAGTTTTTTTTTATTTTGTTTGATGTTTGGGTTTTGGAAAATTTTGATTTAGTTATAAGGTTTAAGTTGAATAAATAATTATAGAAGATGAAAATTGGTGAAGAAACTAAAGATAAAAAGGAAAATAGTTATTCTAGCATATGACACGGAGACTCATAATATTTGAATCGAACAATTGACCTCATTCAACTCGTTTGATACAATATTTGTATGACTTAGGCTTTTGGGAGTACCCCGTGAAAGGGGCCGTGATAGCCACGTGTGCAAGCCATCACGGCGTGCACACCGCCCCGTGTGTGCCGTGATGGCCATGATCGTGAAGGATGGTGATGTTGGTCACGGTGTATCACGCAAGAATTAAAAAAAATTTATTCCTAAAAAGCCGTTCAACGGCTACATTTAAAAAAAAAAAATTAACCAAATTTTTTCCCTATATATACATACACCTCTCATCCACACAAACTCACACAATTATCATATATACATATATTCACACAAATGGAATTTTTTCAACAATTCGATTCGGACGACGACGAATTTATCAACACATTTTTTAATGTTGTTGCGTACGGTGCCGCCGAAGGGTCTTCAAACGTTAGATACATCAGAACCTCTATCAACCGAGATCGGCAAGCTGCACACGATCTTTTGGTACGTGACTATTTCGTTGATCCTCCTCTGTATGGTGACAAACATTTTAGACGTCGTTTTCGTTTACCTAGAGAGTTATTTTTACGTATTAGCAACGCTTTAGAGGCGCGATATGATTATTTTAAGCAAAAACCCGATAGTAGAGGTAGAATGGGTTTTAGTTGTATACAAAAATGTTCAGCTGCACTTAGGTATTTAGCATTAGGCATAACAGCTGATGCTAGTGACGAGTATCTAAAATTGGCTGAGAGGACCGTAAGGGACACTGTGGATTGGTTTTGTGCATGTGTTATTGATGTGTTTGGCAAAGAATATTTGCGTAAACCTACAGCTCGTGATATCGAGAAGTTATATGCGGCACATGAAGCGAGACATGGTTTACCTGGTATGCTTGGTAGCCTTAATTGTACCCATTGGGCGTGGGAAAAATGTCCAACTGCGTGGAAAGAACAATTTACCCGAGGTGACGTAGGTGAGCCAACTATGATATTGGAAGTCGTTGCATCATTCGATTTGTGGATTTGGCATGCGTACTTTGGGGTAGCCGGGTCCAACAATGACCAAAATGTTCTTAATCAATCTCCAATTTTCAATGATATTTGGACCGGGCGAGCTCCTAGTATGTCATTCACAGTGAACGGACATCAATACAAACACGGCTACTATCTTTGTGATGGGATTTATCCAGATTACGTGACATTTGTGAAGGCATATGCGGTACCTCGAAGTGAAAAAGCAAAATTGTTTACAAGAAGACAAGAATCGGTTAGGAAGGACGTAGAAAGGGCATTTGGGGTACTCAAACAAAAATGGCATGTGATCAAACATGCCTCACAAATCCATGACGACGGTAGGATGAAGAAAATTATGTATGCGTGCATCATTATGCATAATATGATTGTTGAATATAAAGGTAGAGCGATTTGCACATACGACGAGGTCGATGCGGTTAACACGGAAATGTAATTCATTCCCGGAACGCCCGAATACTTACAACAAGTACTCGATGTTCAAAATTCCGAAACGTGCCAATATCTTCGTGAAGATTTAGCCGAGCATGTTTATCAAAACAGATTGGATGATATCGAGTAGTTTTTTTTTAATTTCCATGTAATGTTTTTTTTAAATGTCTATGTAATTTTTTCATTTTTAAATTTCAATGTAATGTTTTTTAAATTAATGTAATTTTTATGTTTAATCTAATGTTATTTAAATTAAAAATTAGGTTTTTATTTATTTTTGAATTTTTTTTAAATTAAAAAAGATGATGTGGTGTGATGAAAATGTGATGGGTATAAAGGGGGTAATGTGATGGAGTGTGATAGAAAGTGATAAAGGTAAAATCTGACGTAGCGCTGATGTGGCACCCATCACATTTGTGCAATGTGATGGGTACTCCCAAAGGTCTAAGACCATTAATGAACCCTATAGCTACCTTCTTTGAACCATTAATGGGGTGCTGTTTGTTTTTGAAGAGGTAAAAGATCTGCAGTCTGCGGACCACATCTGCAGAGCATCTACAGAGAAGAGGTGGACTTAATGTCTGTAGACTGCAAGAAGAAGACTGTTTGTTTTTTAAAGTCTGCAGATTGTGAAAATAAACTGAAATTTAAATAAACTTTTTTTAAGTAACACATGAGTACGTTCAATTTATGATATTAACGAATTTAAAGATCAAGGCAAACATTTATTTTTAAAATAATAAAGAATAAAAATTATGTGACTAAAGTTGGATTTACAAATAGTTTGTAAAGCTAAAAATTTGCGTAAGATTGTGAATCAAAGTTCTAATGTTAAAATATATTTGTAGGTTTCAAATAGTTTATAAGTATGATTTACAATAAAAAACGTCTATTATATGATATTAACGAATTTAAATATCAAAGCAAACATGTCTTTTTGTAAGTTTGTGACATTTTTTTAAAAAGTTTTACAAATTTATCTTCATTTTGTTTAAAAACTTAGAAAAATAAATATTATTTACTTCGAAAAAGTAATGTTGATAAAAAATCGCAACTATTAGTTAAAAAAATCAAAGTATTTTTAAAAACAAATATGCGTATTTTTTTTTTTTTAATCGAAGGTGGTCAGCGGCTGCGGTTTGGTCGACGACGCAAGGAAGAGAAAACGCGAGACCGGTTGGAAGAGAAAACGATATGCGTATTTCTTTTTTTTAAGGTTAAAATTGTAGTATTAATTTATTACTAGAAAAACTCTGCAGACCCTTGAAGACATTGGTCCATGTCTTCCCCAAAAAGAGGACGTGCAGACTTTTTTAGGTCTGCATTTTTCGAAAAAACAAACACTCTGCGAAGGTTTATGTCTGCGCGCCGTCTGCGTGGCGCAGACAGAAGAGGTCAGGAAGATCCGCAAAGAAAAAACAAACAGCCCCTTAGAATAATTCGTCACTAAATGATTAATTTTTACCAAACAATCTCATCATATAGCTACATTTGATTCGTCGTATAAATAAGAATTGAACATGTAGGATTAATTATACTGATTATTACTATATGTTAATAATTACTTTGCTTTAAACTATAAGGCAAATTGTCAAGTGTGGAATGACATGAAGTGGGCGTCATCTGATGCACCGTTGCCGTGGACTCTCATTGGTGGAGTCCATCAACCCCATTAACAATTAAAAAGTATTAGTACAGCAACCAATCATCAAACTCTTTGAATCAAAAGCATTACATTGCTTTATCCTTCTTCCTCTTTCCTTTTCTAAGTGGAAGACCAACACCACCAACCAATTAATCTTATATTTCATATTAGTATTATGCGTAGCTATGAATTCGAGAGCTTTCTGGTGCTACTTTTTGTTTATTTGTATGTTTTTAGTTTATTATCGTAAAAAAAACATGCTGAAGGGTTCATATATTTACATATAAAAGATGGACCTTTATGTATGTCGAATCGGGATGTGACATGGACGACCCTGTTGTCCATTCTTCGTGGTTCACGTTTGGGTATCCTACATGGCCGTAAACATGGGCCTTCTGATTGACTAATGTTTTTACATAATTACATTCCATAATATATAGACGACTATGAACCTTAAATAAGCAAGTGAAGCCCAGCCTAGCTGGGTGGATGCACCCTTGTTATATACCCATGTGGTGGGAGGTCTGGAGTTCGACTCCGACTAACCCCATGTGGGCGGTTGCGGGGCTGATTACCCTCAGGTGAAACCATATATCTATTAGTTGGATCCAAAAAAAATAAATAATAATAAATAAAGATTAGTGGTCCCATCAGAATGAGTAATATTTAATGGCTATACTTTGATCAATTTCTATCAACATTTCTCTCGTTCTTGCATTTTCGAACTCGAATAGAACTCACACATAAAATGTGGATGATTGTTTTCATATTCAAGATCGTTGTTGTTGCGGCATTTGGACTTACTACATGCCATGGGGGTATAACTTCTATCATTGATGGAAACCCTCTCAAAGTGATCAAAGATGAACTCGATGGACTAGCGTTCATCGACCAAAGACTTTCTGTCGTCTACCCGTTGATACAAACCTTCAAGAGTACTATCTCCTCAGACCCTCTCAACATCACCGGATCTTGGGTAGGGTCGGATATATGTAGTTACAGAGGGTTTTACTGTGACAACCCACCGGACAACAAAACAGCCATCACCCTCGCCTCCATCGACTTTAACGGATTCCAACTCACAGCCCCAAGTCTTGATGGCTTTCTCGACCAACTACCTGACCTTGCGCTGTTTCATGCCAATTCGAACTTTTTTTCAGGCACCATTTCTCCAAACATAGCTAAGCTTCCTTACCTATACGAACTCGACATCAGCAACAACTTATTTTCTGGATCGTTTCCAAATTCAATACTTGGAATGAACAGCTTGTCGTTTCTTGATATCCGATTTAATCTCTTCACAGGTTCGATCCCACCTCAACTCTTCACAAAAGACTTAGACATCTTGTTTGTAAACAACAACAATTTCATCCAAAAACTAGCTGAGATTCTCGGAGACTCTCATATTCTTTACCTCACCTTAGCCAACAACAAATTCTACGGTCCGATTCCTCGTTCCATTGCCAAATACTTGTCGGGTTCATCAGAGGTTTTGCTTCTAAACAACATGCTGAGTGGATGCCTCCCATACGAGCTCGGTTTCTTGAAAGAAACCGTGGTTTTTGACGCTGGGAACAACCTTTTAACAGGCCCATTACCATTTTCATTAGGGTGTTTGAAGAAAGCAGAAGTGCTTAACTTCGCCGGGAACTTGTTGTATGGGATGGTACCGGAGGTGGTATGTGGCATGGGTAATCTGGCTAACCTGTCGTTGTCTGATAACTATTTCATTCAAGTTGGTCCGATTTGCAGAGGGTTGATGAAGAAAGGGGTGCTTGACGTAAGGAAGAACTGCATCCCCGGGCTACCATCTCAGAGACCTGTAAGGGAGTGTGCGACATTCTTTTCAAAGCCGAGGTATTGTTCTTACATGCAGACATACCATTACCTTCCTTGTTGGTTGCCTCATTTCAGTGGTTCTCCAGTGACTCTGACGGAACCGGCTCCTTCACCTTTTTGATTAGTCTTCTTTGTTCATTGCTTTTTAAGTTAAATATTATCTGTATCATGTGGGATATTTTTCATAAAGAAATGAATCATATTTAGATATAAACATCCTTCTAAAAATTAGAATATCAATATTATTCTTTGAATTTCAAGAACATGTTTCGATATCTCGACTATTTAAGTTGGAGCCCAATCTTTATGTTAATGATTTCTTGATAGAGAATTGATCTGTCAAATGCAACCAAGTTTAATAAATGGACATCTCTAGGTTGAGAGTAGCCAAGCACGAGTAAGCTACAGTTTAGAGACTATAAGGGAGGGCGGAATGGTCACAGGGTGTAGTCGGCATGTCCAATGTGTGCTGCCTGTACCGACGGCTACACCGCACTGTGAGCCGGCACCGGTAAAAATCAAGCTGATGCGGCATGTGTACGTAGAAGGCTCATGTGATTGTTGTCTCTCCAACACATACCCCAGTACCCCACGGTTCCTTTTTCAGTTTTTGAAATAATAATAATAATAATAATAATAACAATAATAATAATGATAATGATAATAATATTTTACCCATATATACCACTTTAAACTCTCTTATTTTTCACCACTTTTTTACACAGCCTTCTTACATTATATCCTTTAAACCAATATATTCAAGTTTCTAATCACAATGTTTCCATCACCAAGATCTCCAAGCGGCAGCAAGGCTAAAGCTACAGGTTCAAACCGCGGCAAGGCTACGGGTTCACAAAATACACCACCTTTTGACCAATTTCAAACATCATTTAACCCAATGTTTTCATAACCCCAATTTCAATATCAATCTCAAATGCCACCGACACAAAATATGAAGAAATCAATACCATGGACCAATATCGAAGCAACCGTGTTGACCAAGTCTTGGGTCGACATTTCAGAAGACCTGGCTAACAGATTTACAACAACAACTACAACAAGAGAATCATGCATATATTCCATGTTTGGTATCAAATGCACATGTTATGAAATGTATAAGTATGGAAGCATAATCTACATGTCTTGATGTTTATGGAGTTTCGAGCAAACCACAATTCGAATGTTTAAGTTGGAACATTATAAGAGACTTCTCAAGCTGTTAGTATTACTACAAGGGCATTTATGTAGTTTACTTAAGCTTTTATGTTAAGTCAGTTAGTTAGTTAAGACTTTTGTTTGTTAGTTAGTTGAGCTTCATTGTACATATATGTATTTGATAGTTTTCAGTTTAATTCCTCTCAATCTTCTTCTTTCATTACAACATGGTATCGACTAAGTACTCGATCCTCTCTTCATTCACTATTCATCATCTTCTTCATCATCATGTCTGAATTTACTCCTGATGATTCTTCTAATCTTCTTCCGACGAATCATTATTTCATCGCTGCTTCTGATAATCCAAGTTCTGTTCTCATCTCCAATGGCACCGGTTTCAAAACCTGGAAACGATCAATGGTCGTTTCTCTCTCCGCCAAGAACAAGCTTGGTTTTGTTGACGGTACACTTCTTCCACCTATTTCCACATCGCCTTCTTATTCCAATTGGCATCGCGCAAATTCCATGGTCACGAGTTGGATTCTCAATTCTCTCGATAAGAATATTGCTGAAAGTGTATTATTTCTTCAAACTGCACATGCAATTTGGACCAAATTTTACATCAACGTTACGAACAACCTGATGGAGCTTCGATTTACCAAATTCAGCAACAATTGTATTCCATTTCTCAAGGATCTGATGAATTCTCACTCTATTTCACCAAATTGACCAAAATTTGGGATGAACTTCGTTTTATTCAAATTTTTCCACCATGTTCTTGTGGTACTGCTACTGCACTGAACATATTCCTGGAAGATCAGCATCTCATTCAGTTGTTAATGGGCTTAAACGATTCCTATAAGGTATTTCGTGGTCAAATTCTCATGATGAGGCCTTTACCTCCTGTTTCTACTACTTATTCCCTAATTCTACAAGAAGAACGTCAAAGAGGCATCACTACTAATTAATCTGTGAATCCTGATGCCATCACTATGCACAATTCAATCGAACCTCATTCCAATTCATCTAAGAAGTTTATTACATGCAATCACTGTAAGAAATATGGACATACAAAAGCTCATTGTTACCGTCTTATTGGATTTCCTGCTAATTTCAAGTTCACAAAATCCAAAAGAGATGATTTGAAATCTACATCTCAAAATGCTACTAATCTTCATACACCTTCAATTTCCCCTAAACAATATGAGCAATTGATCAATCTTCTCAACACACTTCTAATACTCCTCTTTCCACAACGACGCATGCAAATGCTTCAATCACTACAGGTTCTATGATCGATGAAGGTATCAAACAATCTCATAAACATTTTTCTTTTAATGTTCAAAAATCCGTTTCACTTCTACACGAATATTTCCCTTGAATCATAGATTCTGGGGCTAATGATCACATGTGTTCTAACAAGTCTTTGTTTATTTCTCGTATGTTTGAGATTGTTTTTCAAAATAACTTATTGACTTATCGACTTTTCACTAAGTCAATAAATCTTAAAGTTTGTTTGATAAACTTATAAGCAACTTTTATAATTGTTTTTATAACGCTTTAATAAACCATTTCTGCTTATTTTTTAAAAACTAGGTTAGAGACCCGTATTTTATACGGTAGACAATTAAAATGATTTATATAATAAGAAAAATATTTTAATTAATCATATAATTTGATATATATATATATATATATATATATATATATATATATATATATATATATATATATATATATATATATATAAATATGACAACAAAATTGATACATAACACTTACCTTGAAAATACAAGCTTGGGGTTTTATATATTTTGGACCCCAATCTCGATCAACCACATCAAAAGTGGTCATAATAAGGACTTTTGTTGCTAACTGTAAAAGGATTCCACTATTGACCTGAATACTCTTGACAAGCTTATTAGGAGTTGTTGGTAGATAACAATCATCTCCAGGAAACTGAATTTTTTCCAAATCCCTATATTCATATCATTTATAAGATTAACGACCAATAGCATTTATACCATATAGAAACAGTAGAAGGATACCTCTTAATGCCAGCTCTTTTTTCTTCTTCAGACAAGATTTCTGCTATAACCTGCAAATGAAAACACATAAGTTTCCAAATTCATAATTGATAAATAATAAATTCTTTCCTACAATTTGAACACAACACCTTTATAAATTAGGGTACTTAGCTACAAAAAGTTCAACTGAATTTACCTTTTTCAGAGCATGTTTTAGAAAAATTGACAATTTTAATACTAACTTTTTTGTTTGAAATAAAAGGGAGTAGTACTTAAAGTAAAAACATTCAAACTTACCCTAAGAGCCATTTTCTTAAGCTTGTTCATGGCTGAAAATTGTTTGATACAACTTAGAGCTGCAGAGTCAAGAGGCTTATCTGGAGCCACACCATCAACTTGAACCCATGGATGGCCTGTAAAAAGTCAACAAAAATAATATAAAGGCATAAGCAAATAAATCGATAACCACATAAGCAAAAATTTGATTTCAATTTTGAATTTCAGTAGTAGAGGTTTAAATATTTGAAATAAAAAAATGAATTTTTGTCATGCCATTGCCATGTAAAAGACTGGATAAGGGACTGCATATAACCAAAATTGACCCATTTCGATACCTACTCAAAACTCATCAAATAAAAAACCTAATTTCAGTATATATATATATATATATATATATATATATATATATATATATATATATATATATATATATATATATATATATATATATATATATATATATATACATAACTTAGTAGTTAAAATTAGAACGAAGAGAAACTGTACCATTTTTCTTTATTATAACATCCTACTTCATCCAAATACAAACCAACTTTCACTTGATGGCCTGCTGGTACTTGTTGACATAATGAGAGACAAACCTCAGGAGCCATCCAGAAAGCAGTTCCCTTGTAAGACTTGACATCATTAAACTTAGTTGCCTGCACAAATAAGGAAATGTCTTTTAAGAGAGGAGACATATAACTAACATTACAAAAGCAAAACTTAATTAAACAACCTTTGCTAATCCAAAATTTGCAAGTTTCACCTACCCATTTGCATCAACCAATATGTTTGCACATTTCACATCCCTGATAAACAACCACGCAATTTTCACGTTTCGTTTCTTCTTATTACAATTTATTTTTTATCAAGCGCCAATGTACTTTGTAATACTTGCGCACCACACTCCGATCATGGAGATACTTGAGACCATGTAAAATTTGGCGTGTATATGAGAAAACTTGACAATCTTGAAGATGGTATCGTTGATACAAATTTATAAACATGATTGTCAACTAACAGTATACAAAACTCAACATCGACAACAGGGCTCTTGAAAGAGATAGAGGGTTGGGCAAAATCGAACCTTGACCGTAAAATCGTAGATGGTTTTACTCATCGTTAACAATGCCTCCAACTCACCTGATTGCACAAGTTCTTAGACTGATAAACAAAACTGTTCGACACAATATGCATCTGTTTCCTATTAGATATTAAAAGTTGAAAACTAATTAGTGTAGTGAACGGCGTAATTTCCCAAATACCAAAAAGAACATCAAAATCACTTCAAACACATGATTCATCAGCATAAACCATTGCTATCAGATGTGAACCAAATTACTGCCACAATTAGCTTACAAACAAAAAACCTAACAATCGACGGTACCAAACAAACAGTCAAGAATAGCAATCAAAGATCCGTTAGATGACAATCAGGTACCAAACAAACAATCAAGAATAAAAAATAAAACAATCAGAACAGCACATAGGTGGAAATTCCTGTAACACCATGTTCCTTTGTGGTAAGTGTTTACGTTTTAATCTTTGTGTGATTAAAATTAGTTGTGTGATTAAATGACTTAAAGGGTATTTTAGTCATTTAATCAATGTGTAAAGTTATTTGCAAACTTCATTAGATAGAAGTGAAGGCTGAATTGAGTTGAAGTGTGATTCGGAGTGTTTTGGGAATGATTTATCCATGAGATAGTAACACCGTTTGAAAGTAGGTTGTTATTTTGAAGTTTGAGCTGAGTTATGTGAGCTCAAGCTGAGTGGGCAGAGTTCAAGTTGAACCGAAGGAATTGTGGAGCTGACCATTAGCGACGCTAACTGTCGCAGACCCCAATAAATTATTAAGTCGGTTTGTGATTTATTTGGAGGAAATAAAAGAGGGGTATTTAGTAAAAAAAGTCCTAGAAAACCCCTAGGAACCTCTAGAGATCAACTTAGAAGCCAAGAGTTTGAGGATTTGAAGATTAGGAAGTATCTTGCATCTAAGAGGTAAGATTTCATGTGCTTGCTTCAGATTAAGAGTTTGATTGGCCTGGAAATGCTAGGTTACAGGTGGTGTTGGTAACCGACCTGCAACTAATAAGGTTAGAGTAAGTAATTTATGAATTAGGGGTGTAAAAGGGTTTCTAATCCTAAACCCTAAGTATGATAATCAAGTTGCAAGTTATAGTTATATGATACAAGGTATTTACACATGTATGTGTATGTTGTATGGTGTAGGTGCTGAAAGTGAAGAGAAGACACTTTGTCCTACTAATTTGTACGGTGCGAAGCTACTATATCCAGGTGAATAATTTTACCTAGTATGTTGGTTGTAACATGTTGTGTGTTAATTGTTGATAATACATGTAGTAGAATATGTGTAAACTATGTAGACACATAAAGGATCACTTGTGATTTCATGTGCTAGATCGAGATTTGAGGTTATAATGTGTAGTAATCGGTATCGAGACGAGAATCTCGTGTCCACTTAAGGTAAGGTTTAAATATCGCATAATGGGTACCTTATATATGATTATGTATAAATGGGATATTAGTGGTTTGCTTAGCGAGTACTTAGCCACCATGGTTTAGTAGTAATGAGTATGAGCAATAACTATTGAGATGACATATTGCTACATGTAAACTTTGTAGTTACATACGAGCTGATGGTCTAGAGTCAAGTGAATGCATAACGAGTACCTTGCATACCACATGGAGTAAGTTGAATTATCACATAATGGGTATTTTGTGATGATGTGTCAGGGTATAGATTATGTAAGTGATTATGAGTGTCAGGGACATTCATATGACTGTATAATGAGTACCTTGCAGACATGTTATTGAGCCTTTATGGCTTGGAGTTGTCACATAATGAGATCTTTGTGACAGAGATGTCGGAGGACATCTATGCGACCATATAACGAGTACCTTGTGGTTAGAGTTGTGAGAAGCTAGAGTTGTTCATGTAGGTCTTACTGGCCGAGAGATTGGGTTTAATCATCCAATATATACAGAGAGAGCCTAGAGTGGTTCATGTAGGCCTTATTCGCTGAGAGATTGGGTTTAATCACCCAATATATATAGAGAGAACCTAGAGTGCTTATAAGGTCGACAGCTTGTGTTTAATCACCCAATATATACAAAGAGAACTTAAAGTGGTTCATGTAGGCCTTATTGGCCGAGGGATTGGGTTTCATTATCCAATATATGTTGTGAGAACCTATAGTGGTTCATGTAGGCCATAGTGGCCGAGAGATTGGATTTAATCGCCTAATATATGTAGTGAAGGATATTAGGCAATGATACTGAGTAGTGATTTTATATAGAGGTACCATGTAGTGTATGGTACAGGGTACCATGTAATGAAGTTGAATGATAACACAGTGTGGTATCTATATGCGAGTATATAGGTACAATGTAGAGATGCTGATTCTATATGGTGCTTGTAAGTGAATAGGCGTATATAGTGTAGAAAAGTAAGGCGATGATATGAGTTGAGTTGTGGGTGTGACCCTGTGTGTGTGGATGTCTATACTGTGAAGTAGTATTGAATGATGAACCTGTGTGGTATATATGTAGCGATGTGTACATGTATCTGTGAATATATTGTGCTGAGTTTGAGTATGAGTTGTGTGAATTATGTTTTCCTATGGTTGCATGTATTAAGCTGTAGATTGATTACTCACTAAGCTTTATAACTTACGTGTGTGTGTTTATATATGTGCAGGTGTGTTGATCGTAACGCCCGACTTGGATCGTGTAGCGATTCTTGGTGATAACATCTTGTAGAATCCAGAGCATATGAGTACTTTGTTGTATTACATATTTTGTAAAATACGGAAAAATTTTGGGTGTATTCTATACTGAAAAACTGAGCGTTACAATTCAGTTGATAATTGTCAACTACAATCATTATACACAAATTCGGGTACCAAACAAACGATCATAAACCCTAATTTTGCAAGACAAGCAGATCGAATATGAGAATAGAAATCGAGACACCTTTCACCAGTAAATAAAGGAGGCAAGAGGGTAGGTATTACATAAATGGAAGATAGAGAAGATGGTAAGAGTATGCCATTGAACTATGTCGAGCCGAGGGGGCGGTGTTTGCGCCATACCGTGCCCTTGTCGAGCTTCTTATCGAGCCACCCCCTGGAGTCTAATGGTGTGATTAGGGAGATAGAGGTGTGACGGAATCGATCATTTAGTGTATATATGCTTTTGTGATGATCATTGCCTTCCCCGACGATTGAAGAAACCACACTAATATATAAAAGGATATGGGGCACGAGACATACTCTTGGCGGTGGATGGTTGAAGGCGACTGGATCTAATGGAATGATCAAGCAGCGTAGATATACATGGAAGATGACCTATTCAAAATTCAATTTTGCATCCTTCCATATTAAGTAAACAGAGAAGTTATTTGAAAAGCCCCCAAATTGTGTGCTTTATTAATGAAAACTAAAAGGCTTTAAATAGCCGATACATCAAAACAGATAAAGATACTCCTAAAATAATTGAAGACTAATTCTGACCGTAAGACTAGGAAAGCTGGAAACAACTTATTCAAATAACAAACTGACAAAACTAAAGACTCGGACTAACCAAAGACCTCTTCATACCCTTCCCTAAGCTGAACACAGTAACACTTGATCAGCTTACATTGTTGAGTTCGCACATCCCCATCATCTTCCTGAATTTTACAAAAGCCTCTGCCTTGATTGGTTTGGTCATTATATCAGCAATTTGTTCATCACTTCGGCAGTGAAGCAATTCGATAGTACCTTCATTCACAAGATCTCTAAGGAAATGATAACGTACTCGTATGTGTCTACTTCGTCCATGGAAAACTGGATTTCGTGACAACTTTATGGCTGATGTATTGTCACACATAATGCTTGTACTTTCACCATCAACAAAACCAAGATGCTCCAAGATTCCTTTCAACCATATTGCTTGACACGCTCCTGATACAGCTGCTACATATTCTGCTTCGGTGGAAGACAAGGTTACAATTGGTTGCTTCTTTGAGCTCCATGAAACAGCTCCAGAACTGAACATGAAAACATACCCACTTGTGCTTTTGCTATCATCCTCATCCCCTGCATGATCACTGTCGGTGTAGCCCATAAAGTTACTGAACTTGCTTGCAGCTGAGTTTTTATAAAGAATACCATAATTCATGGTCCCTTTAAGGTATCTAAGAGCTCTCTTTGCTGCTTGGAGATGCATTTCTGTTGGCCTGCTCATGTATCTACTCAACAAACTTGTAACATACGTCATATCTGGTCTTGTGGAAGTTAAGTAGAACAAACTCCCCACAAGTTGTTTATACCATGTTTCATCAACTGGTTTTCCATGTACATCTTTGTTGAGCCTTGAACCTGGGACAATTGGAGTACACACCCCTTTGCTTTCAGACATGCCAAACCTTTTCAGAACTTCAACTGCATACTTCTTTTGACAGATGAAGAAGCCCTCTTCATTTTGCGTAACCTCAATCCCTAAGAAGTAGCTCATCTTTCCCAGATCCGTCATTTCAAACTCTTTCATCATTGATTTCTTGAAACTGAGAAGGAGTTGATGATTATCTCCTGTAAACAGCAAATCATCTACATAAACACTTACAATAATTAGGTGTCCACCGCTACTCTTCTTGCTAAACAGTGTTTGTTCTGTAACACATTTTTCGAACCCTTCCCTCAAGAAATATGCTTCAATGCGACTGAACCAAGCACGTGGAGCTTGTTTCAGTCCATATAGTGCTTTATGCAGTTTGTAAACCATTTGTTCTTTGCCTTTCTGCTCATAACCCTATGGTTGCTCGATGTATACGTTTTCACTCAAAGTACCATGCAGGAAGGCTGATTTTACATCAAGTTGATAGACATTCCACCTTTTGTTGGCTGCCAAGGCAATGATGGTGCGCACTGTATCGAGTCTTGCTACAGGTGCATAAACATCTGTGTAATCAACTCCTTCTCTTTGTGAGTACCCTTTTGCCACCAGACGGGCTTTATGTTTGATTACTTCTCCATGTTCATCACGTTTGGTCTTGTAGATCCATTTGACACCAACCTTCTTTGCTCCTTTCGGCAGGTGAGTTAAGCTCCAAGTGTTGTTTTTTTCAATTGAGCTTATCTCTTTGTTCATGGCTTCTCTCCACTTTTCTTCTTTTACAGCATCTTCAAAACACATCGGATCATCTGTAACTCTCGTTGCCATACATGCCACATCTTCGAAATACATGGGGTCATTTGTATCTTCGATTTCCATCATAAATGCAGCTTCTTCTTGGTCACTTAGGCCTTCTCCACTTTCATATTCCCTTAGCCATGTTGGAGGTCTTCTTGATCTCCCACCAGCTGCATTTCTTGTCTCAACTTGTGTTGTGTTGCCTGTTTCTCTACTCATTTGAAAATTGTTTTCGTCTTGTGGTGTACTCTCGTCTTCTTCATCGCTTTCATCATCAGAGAAGTCATCACCCCATGTCAGCTCTGCATTGATTTGATCTTTGAAACTGCTGCCCCAATCCCAACTTCTGTCTTCTTCAAACACTACATCTTTGCTGTTCACGATCTTCTTTGTGACAGGATCAAACAACCGGTACCCCTTGGATTCTTCGCTGATACCTAAGAAAACACAAGGAAAACTCTTGTTATCAAGCTTACTTCTTTTGTTCTCAGGTATGTGAACATGTCCAATGCATCCCCAGACTTTGAAGTGAGCAACTGAGGGTTTTATTCCACTCCATGCTTCTTGTGGAGTAATATCTTTCACTGCCATGGTTGGACTTCGATTTAGAACATAAAAGGTCCACTTTACAGCTTCAGCCCAAAACGTCTTTGGAACGCCTTTTGCAATTAACATACATCTAACCATATTCATCATTGTTCTATTTTTCCTCTCTGCCACACCGTTTTGGTGTGGTGTGTATGCATTAGTCAACTGTCTTGTGATCCCTTCCTTCTCACAGAACAACTTGAAATCAGAGGAGTTGAACTCTCCTCCCCTGTCAGTTCTTAGGCATTTAATGAATACACCCGTCTCCTTTTCTACATATGTTTTCAAACGTTTGAAACATTCAAGAGCTTCTGATTTTTTATTTAGAAAATGAACCCAACCTTTTCGACTAAAGTCATCAATGAAACACAATATGTACCTCTTTTCACTATTTGAGACAGGTTCTATGGGACCACATATGTCAGCATGTATGAGTTCCAGAATGCTACTTGCTCGCCACTGGCTCCTTTTTGGAATGTCACTTCTATTCTGTTTCCCAGAGAGACAATCAACACAAGTAGTACTGGGTTTTTCTAGATGAGGTAGACCGTGTACCATGTTCTTGGTTTCCAGCAGCTTTAACCCTTTATAACCCAAGTGTCCATACCGTTGATGCCACAGGTGTGTGAAATCTGAGCTTGTATGTAGGCATTCATTGTTTTGAGCTGCTGGAATTGACTGTTCATTAATTAGAACGAACATCCGATTTTCATTCATCTTGGATCGAACAATTACTCCTCTTTTGGGATGATAAATGCTGCATACCCCATTAGAGATGAGTAGACTAGCTCCCCTTTCTTGTATCTGTCCAACACTTAACAGATTGTGCCTTAAATCCGGCACATAGTATACATCTCGCACATTAAAAACTGCACTATTGAAAAACAATTTCATACTACCTTTTCCAGCAACCTTCATCTTGGAGTTGTTTCCACATTTAATGTAGCCTTTGCTGCAATCTTCTAGCTCCTGGAACATGTTTTTATCTCCACACATATGGTTTGAGCATCCCGAGTCAAGAAACCACATGTTGTTTTGCATCTTAGACAGCTGAACTTTGTCTTTTTCTATTTGAGCCTTGTGAAGCAGTTCTTCATCTACTTGAGCCATTAGGAGTAGCTCCTCATCTTCTTCTAAACCTGCATAGTTTGCTTCGTTTCCCCATGTTGGACATTCCCATTGAAAATGGCCGAGATTGTGACATTTGTGACATTCTATGTGATCTTTCGAGAAAGCTTGTTGCCTTCCCCGTCCACGGCCTCGTCCACCTCGAAAACTTCCTCGACCTCTACCTCTACTGTTTTCTGTCTTGAAAGCCTGTCCTTCTTCATCTGTGGTTTTCCACTTGTTATCACCTCTACCTCTGTTTCTGCTTCCTTCAGCCTTGAGAGCTTGACCTTCATCTTCCGGTATCACTCGTTTGAATTTTTGCTCATGAATCAAAAGAGAACTCTGAAGATCATCTACTGTCATGGCATTCGTATCCTTTGATTCTTCAATTGAAACGACAATGTAGGTGAACTTATCTGTTAGTGTGCGCAAGATCTTCTGCACAATTTTGTGGTCACGCATGTTTTCAACGTTGCTACGCATCTTGTTGGCAACACTCATGACTCTACCAAAATATTCAGCAATACTTTCTCCTTCTTTCATCTGCAGCAATTCGAAATCACGTCTTAGGGCGTTTAACATCACTCTCTTTACACGTTCGTTTCCTCCATACTTTGCCTTCAACGAGTCCCAAACAATTTTGGAATTGCGCCGATCCATAATTTGTTCGAACACTGTTCTGTCGATTGCCCTGAAAAGATAATGTTTCACCTTGTGGTCCTTCTGCCGTTTTTCTTCTACTTGATTTCTCTGTGCCTCAGTTAGGGCTGCTAGTGCCCGGACCGTCGGCTCGTCAAATCCTTCGTCGATCATATTCCAGAGACCCTTTGCTCGTAACAGGTTCTCCATTAATTCACTCCAATGATCGTAGTAAGCGCCATCAAATTGGGGAATTTTGGCGGAGAATTTTTCCTCACCCATCGCTCGTGTTTACACTCGCCTTACCTTCACTCGTGTTTACTCTCTTCTCTCAATCAACCTTGCTCTGATACCACTTTATTAAGTAAACAAAGAAGTTATTTGAAAAGCCCCCAAATTGTGTGCTTTATTAATGAAAACTAAAAGGCTTTAAATAGCCGATACATCAAAACAGATAAAGATACTCCTAAAATAATTGAAGACTAATTCTGACCGTAAGACTAGGAAAGCTGGAAACAACTTATTCAAATAACAAACTGACAAAACTAAAGACTCGGACTAACCAAAGACCTCTTCATTCCATTCATGTCGTAAATTCTTCCTTGGTCTTCAGCATTTATAGTTGGAAAAATGGATTTATTTTTGAAAAATCAATAATATTACACGTGGCTAAGGTAAGGTGAAGAGATGACAAATGGCATTGAGATTCTTATTTATTAGGATAAAATATACATAAATAGATGTTGATAATTTATACATAAAAAATATTATATTATCCTCTTCTTAACTTAACTGGTTATGGTCTAATGTGGTTGGGATATTAGACGGCCCAAATTATGTTACGGGCCAAGCAGTTTGTCCTGTGGGCTATGTAGGGTTTCTAAAAGAGCCACCATATAAAAAGCTCGTTTCATGGTTTCTTCCCCATTGCTGAAGAGCGAGATCAGGCGGCGGAACGCTTCTGGACTTGCAACCCTCGAAAAAACTTGGCATTATGGTTAGTTACCGATTTGATTGTTCTTTTTGGTTAACGTCGTCATTACATGGCTCTCAATTCTCGATAGATTGATCTTTTCGTTGAAAACATTCGTAGACTTTTAAGAGAAGAAACGGCGGACGCAACAAGCATGGTCGTGGCCATACCAAGTTCATTCGCTGCTCTAATTGTGGTAAATGCTGTCCCAAGGTATCATCTTCCTCCCGCTTCTCGGTTCTCATTTTTATACATTTTCTTAGTTTCTTCTTATTTTTGTTTGTAATGATCAAAACTGATGTTATCTGGAGATGAGTAAGAGTTTATTTCCGTAGAAAATCATTCAATCTTATGTTAATTTGCATATCGATCATTATACCGTCTCGGATTCCGCTCTTGATGTTTGTAGTTTTAGGAATTAGAATTGATTTTGCCGTGGCATTAAACCAATTACAATTGTTGATTTCAGGATAAGGCTATCAAGAGATTCCTCGTGAGGAACATCGTTGAACAAGCCGCAGTTAGAGATGTTCAAGAAGCTTGCGCTTTTGACCGTAAGTGCCGATTCATTGTAATTGACTTAGATATTAATGCTTAGTTGATTAAAATTGTAACCTACTCTTCTGTTTTAGAGTACACTCTTCCAAAACTGTACGTGAAGATGCAATACTGTGTTTCCTGTGCAATTCACTCGAAGGTCGTTAGGGTTCGTTCACGGACTGACAGGAGGAACCGTGAACCTCCAAAGAGATTCTCTCGTCCAAGGGTACGCCACTTCAACCTTTTTTAGACCTTTTTCCTTTTCTTTTCTCGATAAAAGAAACAATATCATACAGTATAGCAGTTTTTGTACTGAATTCATGTTTGATCGTGTTTCAGGATGATCTTCCCAAACCTGGTCAAGCTCCACGCCCAGGTGGTGCAGCTGGTCCGGCTCCTGTGCGTACTTGAAGATGATGAATCTGGTCATAGATTTGAAGAGTTAATTTTGCCATTTTGGGTATGTTTTGTTTTTAATCTTTGCACGTTGTCAATGTCGTTTTTCATGACTAATGTTTCGGGAATATTTGATTTTATAAGATATAATTTTGTTGGTTTTGGTGCATGTTGAAATGGTAATTAATAGAACTATATACAATCTTTGTCCCATCAAATGCTGATCAAACTACATAAAATATAACCATGAAATGAAAGAAAGATCCTCTGAACCATTTTCATACTTTTTTGTTCATATCATACATTTCTTATGTTAACATCTATGTCTTTCTTTTGTTCACTACGTTGTAAACATTGAAATTCAATGTATATGTTATGCTGTTATTTAACTATCAACATACCTTTTTTTGTTACTACTATTCAATCATCTTCAAAATCAGGCATATATCTAACTGCGCAGTTTATGTTTTGGTCTGATTAAACTTCAATCAAATTAATAAACAATAAATACACAATTTGATACAAAAACACACAGAAAGAACGTATTGATAGTTGACCATGTGCGTTATTTGTCTCTTCGTTGTTTTAAAAAACACTACAATCCATGATAACAATAAAATTGGCCAAAAAACAGGCACGTGAAACATGCAGAAAAATGTCAGCACAAAAGCGGTGCGTTAGGCTTTTATAATTTTATACCTATAGGAGATCAGAAGAACAAATCCATGAGAAAGGGGGAAAAAACATGCAACTGACTTCAAGGTAGTTAATACAACAATTTAAAGTCGGCATAACATTGAAGCGAATAACATAATCAAAGAAATCGTTATAACCCTTGAAACCATATGAAGTGTAGGAATACGGCATAGGATCATTGATCATCTTTAGGCTTTGTAAGTAGCATTACATCACAATATTAAATCACATGCTTTCTAAAACAACTGTATGGATATATGGGTGAATCCTAAATCAATACGCACTCGTAAAAGAAACATAAATAAGATAACCATTAATATGTTGCTAAGTTATGCAAAAGTTCACAACGTATATTGTTAGAAAATTATTAGGTTGAAACATACGCTGCAGAGGGGATACAAAAGCTACGAAGAGCTGAAGGATGCAAATCTTAAGGGCGTAGGTTATGATGTAGTAATAATGTTGGACGAAGTAAACACAAATGGTATGTTTGGTTGGAAGTAATGGAATGACAAGAGAATGGAATAGATAATATAATGGAATATATGAGAGAATGGAATGATTCATTACTACTCTAATACTCTATTGTTATGTTTGGTTGCTCTAAGTGAACAAAATGGAACCAAGTGATAATGACAAATATACCCCATGAAATGAAAAACAATAATCGTTTCCACCAAATATTCACTTACAAGAAAGAAAGTGAATTTCGTCATTAAGGATGACATACATAAATCATTTTGGGAACCACTTGCACGAAATATCATTAAAAGAAAAAAAATAAACAAATATTTTTTTTTTATCAAAATATATTAAAGCTGCAAATCAAGAAAGAACTCATTAAAATAGTAGGGAAGGGATTTCGTGGGTGGCATGGAATAAAATTCTTAACTCCAAGGAGTCTGGGGGGTTAGAAGTCGAGAGTCTCCAATCCCTAAACCATGCGCTCCTGATTAAATGGTAGTGGCGATTCAAATCAGAAGACGATATGATGTGGAAGGAAGTGATTTGTGATATTCATGGGATGGAGTGTAGTTTGGGCAATATTCCCTTGCGGGCTTCCAGAAGTGGGGTTTGGTATGCAATTGCGAATCTTAATAACAGCACCAGATTGGGTAACATTGACATTAGAAGCATCTTTTATTCAACGGAGGTCGGTTGGGAATGTGGTCTGGAAGACGATGGCAGATTCACGGTTTCCTCTTGCAGAAAGCTTCTTGATAGCTTCTTACTAGGTGACTCGAGCTGTAGTACATATTGGAATCGCATAGCCCCGATAAAAGCTAATATTCTCTTTTGGCGGGCTAGGCTTGGGAGACTTCCTACGCGCACCAACCTTGCTGCTCGTGGAGTTAAATTGAGGAACACCTTATGCCCGCTTTCTAACAGATTTGAAGAAAATGAATCTCATTTATTCGGTCGATGCTCGTTTGTGAAGGATGTCGTTGTGCTGCTTCAGGATTGGTGCTCGGATTTACCCCGGGAAAGGATTCGATCGATGATATGCTTGACTGTATAAAGACCATCGAGGGCAAAAGGAATGACAAAGGAAGAAGACTGGGATGCATCTTTGCGGCCTTTATTTGGAGTATTTGGTTTCATAGAAACCAAATTATATTAATGGTAAAGTGGATAGGTGTGTTATGATTGTTGAGAAAATTAAGATCCTGGCTTTTCAATGGCTAAAATGTAGGGACAGAAAAGCTAGTGCGATTTGTTGGGAGGATTGGAATGTTAAGGCGAACCTGATGTAATCTCGTTGCTCTAGCTCCTTGCTTGAGCCTCTTTAATGAAATTCTTGCTGTTCAAAAAAATAAATAGTAGGGAAGGGAGGAAGGGTGATCAAGAAGACAGGAAGCATAAAAAGAGGTGAGTAAACAAAAATACCGTTCCACCAACCCTCACATAGTTATTAATCATTGTCCAAATCACAATACCTATCGTCAATCACCATCCTCGCATAGACACACAGAAAAGTCGATGAACACCTTAAAAGAGATTTGGGTAGGGGTAAAAAATTCATATTAAATTTTCATTTAAAGTTTTGGAATTCGTTGGAATTAAACATCAATCTTTCAAATTTTAATCGAGTTTAAGGCTCCAACATAGTTTAAGAATTCAGTGAAATCTTCAAACGTCCTGATGGTATTTTGAGATTTTTTGATTCGTTAAAGCCTCTGCATACGGGTAAAAAGAAGTTATCCTAGGGCAAAGGAATTAAGCAAAAATGAGTTGTCCAAAACGAAGCAGATAAGCATTTATGCGCATCCGGATGAAAAAACCGGAATGAAATAAAAATAAGTCATTCAAGCAGGTTTTCAAGTTAAAAGTTAGGAAAAACAATATTGTAGCACTATCAACTTTGATCTTCTGTACTAAATAGTCCCTAAACTTATATTTTAGTTTACAATGGCGAAGATGGAGGTTGATGCGTGTATGAAATAGTTTACCTATATACCCGTCCTCCACCGCTAACGGAAGGCCATTCTCAAGGGCTAAACGGTAATTAGGGTCTACAATTACAGCTAGTAAAGCTAGAGCCAGTTTGAAATACCGTCGTAAGTATATCGATTGTTGTTTGTTTGGTCAAACATGATGTCTTTTCAAAGTACCATCGTCATCGACACGAACTTGAAAGCTCGGTTCACTGGATCGCCATATAGAGACGTCACTGTAAACTTTGAACACCTATCGACAGTCATCAACCTCCATTTTCACGATTGTAAACTAAAAAATAAGTTTATTGACTATTCAGAACAGAATATGAAAGTTGATAGGGCTACAATGTCATTTTTCATAACTTTTAACCTAGAAACGAGCCAATGCGACTTAATGAACAGGTAAAAATTGACTTTATCCCCTAAAAGGCCAAAAAAAAACTTTAGGGACCTTTTAGACCAACAATCAATAATAGTTGGTTGGGCTACAATGACCTTTGGCCTTTCTAATATTCAATGGGTGAAAAGTTTGTGAATGTTTATTAAAGTGGCGTCTACGTAACGGGTAAAAAAGTGGCGGTGGGTTTTTTTCTCCCCACTCCTCTTTAGGGATGGTATTTCGAACCCAAGAACCGAACCGACGCGAGTCTTGGACTTGGACCCGTACCGACCCGTACCCCTTTACATTAGATTAGGTCCGGTTATCGGTTCTTTTGTGGTTGAAAATCCGGTCATGGGTTCCTCGGGTACGGTTCTCTTCGGTTTGACGAATTACCCGGAACCGAACCGGGTATATGAAAAGGTAATGCACGCCCCTATGAACCGGGCATATGTTGTCAATCCAATTCCCAATCATCCCGACTGCACAGCACACGTTGTTCTTCCATACGCTGCCAATCCATCCCGATCATCTCACTCCAACTGCGACCTCGGTTCCCATTACCGATTGACACGAATACGACTCATACGACTTTCCTTCGTCACGGTTTCTTGGTACAATGGTGAAAGAAAACTGGGTTTACTCTCCGTCAAAACTAGTAAGCTTGATTCTCCTTCTTATCTTGAAGTGTTGCACGAGTCTCCTTCTTATCTTGAAGTGTTGCACGGTTTCAATTCAGGAGCCGATAATGCTACAAGGGCTGAAAATAAGGTCGCTTAAATAGGGTTTCTTGGTTCCAAATTTTTGTTTCTTGATTAGAACCGTGTATATATAACATTGTAATTTAGTTTGTTGCCAAGTCTTCTCGGTTCTACTCGGTCCGGAACCGGAAAACCGGAACCACGACCGAGGAATAACCAAAACCGAGTATGATACATAGGTCCGGTTCTCGGTTCTAGTTCTCACTATTGTTCGGGTCGGTCCGGTCTCGGACCCTATCTCATCTCTACTCCTCTTAGTCTAATATTTAAGAAAGCTTTGGTTAGTAAATGAAATTCAAAGAAAAAGTAAAAAAATAAAAAAATAACATAATATCTCGTCCATATGCAATCGGCAGCAAATCTGCATAAAATTCGTTATAGAACATAATAAATTTATCGTTTTTTATACTTTTGGGAAAAAAAATCCAACACAATTATCTTTCTTATCCTTAATTTTGCGTGTTGTAATATATTTATTCCAACAAAAAAACAAGGTATATATTAAACGTCATGACACGTCACAAAGTTTATAATAAATATATTTTTGTTGAATAAATTTTGGTGCACATGTTATCCGGCAAAAAAGTCTGTATATGAACGCTCTAGTAAATTACCAAAAATAAAGACAATAAAATATCTTATATATAACTTATAAGCAATCTTTTGATATGCTACCTTAAGATATTTATTAATAAGCTATCTTTTAATTTATACATAATTGTTAATAAATTATTTTAATACATCTTGTGAAGCTAGTTTTTAAAAATTAACATACTTAGAATATCAAATTTCTTTTGATTTCATTGACAAAACGTTACTTTTTCGTCTCAAACATTAAAATAAAGAGTACGATTGGCTATGAATAACTGGAATCTAGCATCAAATATTGTTGGCACGAGGATTTTACTCGAGTAGGTGAGCATTATCCTCCCGCCCTTTGCGAAATTGGCCGTGTTAGGCGGAGCAAAGGCTGACCAGTGCTGCGACTGCGACATGGCGGCCACCGGCTCCGCCTCCAGTTATTCACAAGTTGAAACTCCATTGATCGACGGGGTTGTTGACGGCTTCGTCGACTACAAAGGTCGTCAAGTCGTCAGATCCAAATCCGGTGGCTGGAGATCCGCGTATTTCATAATCGGTAATCTTAATCTTCACGCATCATGCAATCAATCCCAATTCTTTGTGGAACTAATTCAAAGATTAAAAGTTTTTGAGATTCTACACAGGTGTTGAAGTAGCCGAGAGATTTGCATATTATGGAATCAGTTCAAACCTAATCACGTATTTGACCGGTCCGTTGGGCCAATCGACGGCGACGGCAGCCGAAAATGTGAATGCCTGGTCTGGAACGGCGTCACTTCTCCCTCTGTTCGGTGCTTTCGTCGCTGATGCGTTTTTGGGTAGATACCGCACAATTTTCATTGCTTCTCTCCTCTATACACTGGTTAGTCATCTTCTCCTCTTTTATTGAACAATTTTCCTGTTATCGTTGGTTTACTTGCCCTAGTTAAATTGCATCCAACTCCCTTTTCTCAGATCCAGTAAAATTATAGCAGTATCCATGAATTTGAATCTTTTCTGGGATGATTTACAGGCACTTGGGTTACTCACTGTTTCAGCTTTGCTTCCTTTTTCCGATTGTGAAACCACCACCAGTGCCACATGTTCTCCTCCTCAATTCCAAGTTATTCTATTCTTCGTTTCACTATACCTCGTGGCATTTGCACAAGGAGGGCACAAACCTTGTGTTCAAGCTTTTGGAGCTGACCAGTTTGACTCCGAGAATCCAGAAGAACTCAAAGCCAAAAGCTCGTTCTTCAACTGGTGGTATCTTGGATTGTGTGGTGGTCCGTTAATGGCCCTAGGTGTTCTTAATTACATTCAAGATAACCTTAGTTGGGGTCTTGGCTTTGGGATTCCTTGCATTGTTATGGGTCTTGCACTTCTTATATTCTTGGCTGGAACCAGAACTTATCGGTTTGAAGAGAAAGTCGATGAAAAAAGTGCTTTTGTTAGAATTGGGCAGGTGTTTGTTAAAGCGTTTCAGAATCGGAAAACTCCATCTTCATCAATATCCATGGAAGAGGAAGCTTGTGGCACCTTACCGAATCAAGGATCTCAACAGTTCAGGTAATAGCACTAAAGGCTAAATACAAAAGACAGCATGTTCATCGAATAGGTTCTTAACATCTTTAACACATTGAGCAATGCACAGATTTCTGAACAAAGCCTTACTTTCACCCGACGGATCAAAGGAAGACGGGAAGGTCTGTAGCCTGAGTGAGGTGAACGAAGCGAAGGCAGTGCTTAGATTAATTCCGATATGGTCCAGCTGTTTAGCATTCGCAGTTGTTTTCGCCCAATTTTCCACTTTATTCACCAAACAAGGCGTCACCATGGACAGATCAATCGGATCGAATTTCCAAGTTCCCGCCGCCACACTCCAAAGTTTCATCAGCATCACCGTCGTCGTCCTCATTCCGATCTACGACCGCATCTTGGTACCTCTCGCTAGATCCGTTACCAGAAAACCGTCCGGCATCACAATGCTTCAACGAATCGGAACCGGAATCTTCATATCGATACTTTCAATGATCGTTTCAGCAGTAATCGAGATCAAACGATTAAAAACCGCAGAAGAATACGGATTGCTAGATAACCCTAGCGCAACCGTCCCGATGAAAATATGGTGGTTATTACCTCAATACCTGTTGACCGGAGCTGCCGACGTCTTCACGATGGTCGGTCTGCAAGAGTTCTTCTACGATCAAGTGCCGACCGAGTTGAGAAGCATCGGTCTAGCGCTTTACCTCAGTATATTCGGCGTCGGTAGCTTCTTAAGCAGCTTTCTGATCTCCGTTGTCGACAAAACCACCGGCGGAGATGGTAAAGATGGTTGGATTTCTGATAACTTGAATCGAGGTCACCTCGATTATTTCTACTGGCTTCTAGCTGGTATCAGTACGGTGGCGTTTGTAATCTACTTGTATTTTGCAAAATCTTACATATATAATCGAAAAGGTAGCTTTTGAAGGTCACCTGGCTACAGGTGGCGTTACAGGTTGCATTTATACAACGTGACACATATGAAACAATATATCCTTATTGTAATAGTTATAGTATATTTTTTAATATTCTTATTCAAAATTTTGGCTTATAAGGTAATAAAAGAATTCTGTTAATGTATGAAACATAATTTCATCAAAATTTTGAACCGAAAACAACTTTCCTAAATCGATTCTAATTAAACATGGTCATTGCAAGATTGAGCTGAATTGATGTAAATTAAGCAGAACATGAGTGAATATGAGAGAATGAATGGTGGAAACGATCAACATTTTGTTTGTCAGCTAGCATAGTTTGATTGTTCTTATTTCATAATTCCATCAAGAGTCTACGACGATCAAACCACTTATTTAAAAAAAAAAAAAAAAAAATCGATTTGCTAATCTAGGTGTAAGCATATGAAACATATTTGCATCAAAATCCTGAACTGAAAACAACTAATTTAAACTGATTCTAAATAAACATTAGCATTGGCAGAATTTGATTTAAATTAAGTATTTTGTTTGATCTAATAGCATATTTTTGATTGTTCTGATTTCAAACTTCACGTCAATAGAATGGAACATGTCAGACAATCAACGATTTCAATTCTCCAAGTCGAATTACTTTTTAAGGCAATCGACTTGCATACCTCAATCAATTGCCTCAATTGACTATTGTAATGCGAATTACTAGTTGTAAGTGTGCGTGATTTCTACTTCTCCTACACTGACAATCGAATTATCTCTTATGTGTGTGCGTATGTGCTTTTACGATTACTACTCAAAGTCTAAACAAATGTAACATAGGTTTATCGATTACTGAAAAGAGATACACTAACCTATTTCAAGTATAATCGAGCTTCGTCCAAAACGGCGTCTGTGAAGGAGGAACGGACGAATCGGGGAGAAGAAGGATCCGATGAATGAGACAAAGGTCGAACAGAATATCAGGGAAGGAAAGATACAGGATGAAAGGAAATCAGCGGTATAATGACTTTTTAGTAGCACGACATCGTTTGGAGGTTTAATACCTAAGGTTATATACATTAAAACAATATATTCACTTTTCCTTATATATAAACACTTCGGTCTGATTTTGTTTTTGGCTTTGCCAAAGTCACAACTCACAACTAACGGCTTTCTATTCTAGATTGACAATTGTACACACACAAATATATCAAAATAAACTCTTTGATTATACCCGGGAAATATCACTCAACAACCCTGATCACTTGTGTTTCTCACAACTGTGTTTTCATATCTCGATTATACAGGTATAAATATAAACTGGAAAGTATAAATGTTAGAGACAAATTGAATCTTCACATTCAATTTGTCTGGTCAATTTGTCTCTTGAGTGAACAGTGAGATTCCACTACTTAGGATTCCCAACATCTATTGGTTCGAAGTCTCTTGAAATGGATCAAACTACGAAGGCCTTTGAAACAAACCCATCAATACAAGTTAATACGAATAGAACTTGAGCACAATTGCCAAGCAAACGCTTGACGATTTAAGCATGAACCATGTTCAAGCCTAAATGTTTCCTTATGTAAGAAGCAAAGCTCTTGTACATTAATAAGCTGCTACTTTCATGATGATTGACGACATTAAACAAAAAATCACGATTATCCAGGATAGTTCGTTGTTCAATATAAGTCACGATGCTTCATAATATATTTCATGATGATTTACGATGATTAGTTTTTGACATTTTATTTAGTTTTAGGTTCGGAGGAGGTCAAACTATTTATTTGCTTATTATGGTGTTTGCGATTGGAAGGATATGCTTCGGAATATACTTGCAAGCATTTAAAACTTCCCCTATGCCATGGACGAGAGACAAGTATTTGCTTCCGCTAAATCTAAATGAGATTCCCATGTCAACATATTTATGGCAGCATCTCATAGAAACACAATAAAAAGTTTTTTCAGTAAGATTTAATGTTATATTCACGAGTCCAACTTCCAACTTAATAAGAGAAGGAAAAAAAGTGGATGGAACCATGAAGAAATAGAAAAAAAAAATTGATATTTCTAATAATAAAAGGAGTTGGGGTAAGAGGAGAAGGAAGATAATGGATAATTTTTCCATATTTTCTTCCGATTTGAAAGGATTTGGAGATAAATAATTGACTATTAAATAAGACTTTTTATCTTTCACCTCGTTAACACATAAAATGTTTATTTCCCTTTCAATTCTTCCCAAAAGGGGAACACGAAAATACAATTTCTTTCTATTTTTTCCTTTTTTTTTTTTGGTTTCCTTTATTCTTTTTTCTTTGCTAAAACTTGGAAACATAACGCTATGTGTAACATCAACAATTCATTAACACGCGTTCACTTTATTAAGCTTATCATAAATCTTAGAGCCGACAACGGTTAATCTCTGTAAAAATTATATATATATTATCAAACTACTCCAAAGTGTAAGCTTTTTTTTCTAATATTTAAACATTTATCCTCATATATTTGAAATGTTTTATAAAACACCACTCTTTTATTTTTTTTTCATTTCTAGGTTGGATAGTTGGAGGGATTCGTGGAAGAAAATAGGTTTTAAATCAACATAGTTAAGAGGGTAAATATATGGTACAAATTTAGTGGGGAGCAAAATGGTGAAGGATTAGAAGTATGTATCCAATATCATTTCTATGCTAAGTGCTTGGGGTCTATGATCCATAACGAAGAAGAAGTTGAAGGTGATGTTACTCGCTATGTAAATGATAATGACTTGGTAGTGTTGGACAATGAACTTTTATTGTCTCTTGATTTTGAACAAGATTTTGGACTTACGATGTTAAAGAAATTAAACAATCTGAAGGCATGTAGTTTCAGTGTTGATCATACGAGTTTTTTATATTGGACAACAATCTAAACATAGAGAGGATGTTATTGGAGGGTATAATAGTCTTTATACATATTAAGTTACTTACCATTCTGTTAGAAATGGTTAACACCGGTTAGTTAGAATTAAGCTTTGTTAACTGTGTATATAATTTCCATTTCATGTAATTGTTCATTTTTCAATCAATGAAAATATGATTTTTTCTCTCCTTTCTCTCTCTAAACTTACATAGTTAATATGGTATCAGAGCAAATTTTGAGCTTCCGATTTGATTTCCGATCATCCTCTGTAATTCCGATCATCTTCTCCGGTTGGTCTATTTGTTTTTAGGTCATCTTCTCCGATTGATTGTTTGCTTTTGCTCTCTACTTCTTTGATTTGATCAGTTCCTCTTCTATAAGATGCCTGATCCTATTCCTTCCGCGATTTCGTCTTCTTCTGTAATGAATTCTACAAATTCCGATTCTTACAACGATCCATTCTATCTCCACAATTCCGATGGTCCTGGATTAGTACTTGTTTCTCAAGTGCTCACGGGAGATAATTACGCTACCTGGAGTCGATCTATGAGAATCGCTTTGTCTGTCAAAAACAAATTAGATTTTGTTGAAGGTACTGTGATTTCTGAGCCAGATCCGGCAGATCCAACATTCAGAGCTTGGCTTCGGAATAACAATGTCGTCATTTCGTGGATTCTCAATTCAGTATCCAAGGAGATTTCTTCGAGCATCATTTATCTTTCCACAGCTGCTGAAATGTGGAAAGAATTAAAAGAGCGTTTTCAACAATCCAATGGTCCGAGAATTTTCCAACTCAAACGCGATTTGATGAATGTTACTCAAGGATCTGATTCGGTTAGCACTTATTTTACGAAATTGAAAACTCTCTGGGAAGAACTTTCACATTATAACACTCATTGTACATGTGGAAAGTGCACATGTGGTGGTGTCAAAGAAGCTGAGCATGCTATGAGTTTTTTGATGGGATTAAACTCGAATTATGCACAAGTTCGAGGTCAAATATTGTTAATGGATCCTATTCCCTCTGTTAACAAGATATTTTCGTTGATCATTCAAGAAGAGAGGCAAACTAACATAGGTAATTCATCTTCACCTACTCTTGCTTTTAATACTCGAGTCAATACATCCAGCAACATCAACCATAACTCAAATAACATGAGCAACAACAACAAACCTAAGTCAAATCCACCTTACAAGAGCTTCAGAAAGGATTCTCCATTTTGTATGCACTGCAATAAGACAGGACATACACAAGAGAAATGTTATCGACTTCATGGTTTTCCACCTGGTTACAGAAATTCTAATTCCTCTTCTCCACAACCAAGAGTTAATTCTGTTGATGTTGATCAGAATTCTGTTAATCAAGAAACCTTCTCTTCTAACCCCAATTCCAACACGGATTTCCTGACTGGTCTTACTCAACAACAATGTGAAGGTCTGATTGCTCTACTTTCTGGCAAGATAGCTTCAGCAAATATGGTTACTCATTCCACTTCTTCCTTTGAGAATTTGGCAGGTAAATATAGAATTCTCAGTTTTAATTCTGGAGAATATGTGTCAAATGTGTGGATTCTAGATTCAGGGGCTACTAGACATATTTGTAATAACAAAAGTGTTTTTACAAATATGAGGGGTATTATTGGTACTAGAGTAAAATTACCAAATCACAATCTCATTTCAGTTACTTATCAAGGTGATATAAGACTCACAGATGACATTCTCCTAACTGATGTGCTATATGTTCCACAATTTGAACTGAATTTAATTTCAGTGACATGTTTAACCAAGTCTCAGTTGCTAATGGTTAAACTGTATCATAATCATGCTGTCATTAAGCAGATTACCCCCAAGAAGATGATTGGCAGGGCTGACGTTCATGAAGGTCTTTATTTGCTGGATATACCAAGTCAAACTTTTTCTACAAATGCTGTAGTTACTCTTCAGCAATGGCACTCACGGTTTGGGCATCCTGCAAATGACAAAATCAAGATTTTGGGTGAAGAATTGTCATTAAGTAATAAAGATTGTGAAGATTTAGTTTGTTCTGTTTGTCCTTTAGCTAAACAAAAACGTATTCCTTTTGTTTCAATGAATCATATAGCAAATAAACCTTTTGATATACTTCATTGTGATGTATGGGGTCCATATCAAACACCTTCTTTTCAAGGACATAAGTACTTTGTTACTTTGGTTGATGATTGTACCAGATTTTGTTGGATTTATATGATGAAACATAAGTCTGATGTTCAAACCATAATTCCTAGATTTCTTGCTATGGTTTCTACTCAATTTAATGGGATTGTCAAGGTTTTTAGATCTGATAATGCAAAGGAATTGCTCTTCACTGATCTTTTTCAAAGTAAAGGAATACTTCATTAGTTTTCATGTGTTGAACGCCCTCAACAGAATTCTGTGGTTGAAAGAAAACATCAACATCTTTTAAATGTTGCAAGGGCTTTGTACTTTCAATCCAACATTCCGATTGAGTACTGGTCTGAATGTGTCCTTACAGCTGTGTTCTTAATCAATAGAACACCATCCAAAGTGCTTAATCACTCAACACCCTATCAGAAAATGTATAATGAAGCTCCAGCATATCATTCTTTCAGAAGTTTTGGATGCTTGGCATTTGCATCTACTCTAGTTGCAAATAGAACAAAATTTGATCCAAGAGCCAAGGCATGTGTTTTCATCGGTTATCCACCAGGTATGAAAGCTTACAAACTTTTGGATTTGGTTACTCATGAAATTTTGATTTCTAGAGATGTGGTGTTTCATGAGAATGTTTTTCCTTTTCTTAATTCTACTCCGAATTTTGAAAAAGACCCTTTTGCCCTTTTGGTTCTACCTAAATCTCTTGATGTCATTCATGATAATTCTCAGCCTCACATTTCTTCTAATTCTATTCTCACTTCCATTCCTGCTACTACTGATTCCATTCCTATCAGTAGTAATTATGTCCCTATTTCAGTTACTGATGATTCTGTTTCTAATTCCACTAATTCAATTCCTTTGAGACAATCTAAATCTGGTAAAACAATTAAAAAACCCTCTTACCTCAAAGATTTCCATTGTAATTTTTTAACCACATCCACAAAGTGCAGATACCCTTTAAGTGATGTTCTGTCATATGACCAGCTTTCTCCAACTTATAGAGCATTCACTGTTTCTTTATCTTCACAAGTTGAGCCCAGAAATTACCATGAAGCTGCAAAATGTTCTGAATGGCAGCAAGCCATGGATGAAGAGCTTACAGCCCTGGAATTGAACAACACTTGGTCTGTGGTTCCACTTCCTGCAGATAGAAAACCACTGGGATGCAAATGGGTATATAAAATCAAGAGAAGAGATGATGGTACCATTGATAGGTTTAAAGCGAGACTGGTTGCAAAAGGATTTAATCAACAAGAAGGGGTGGATTTTCTGGATACTTTCTCACCAGTTGCAAAGCTTGTTACTGTCAAGCTTCTTTTGGCTCTTGCAGCCAAAAACAATTGGCCCTTATTGCAACTTGATGTGAATAATGCATTTCTCAATGGAGACCTTGAAGAAGAAGTTTACATGCAAATTCCACAAGGATATTCAGTTAACAACACTTCTCATATTCCTTTGGTTTGCAAACTACAAAAATCACTTTATGGACTTCGTCAAGCTTCAAGGCAGTGGTATTCCAAGTTCTCTTCTTTTTTTCTTACTTTGGGATTCACTCAATCAAAGTCAGATTATTCTTTGTTTTTCAAAGGTTCTGGTTCTACCTATGTTGCATTGTTGGTATATGTGGATGGCATAGTGATCACTGGTGCTTCTCCAACTGAAATTCAGTTTTTAAAGAATGCTTTGAGTGCTGAATTTAAACTTAAAGATTTGGGGAATGTGAGACATTTTCTTGGATTAGAGATTGCAAGATCCAAAAGTGGCATATTCATTTCTCAAAGGCAATATGTCTTAAAGCTTCTAGAAGACATGGGATTACTTGCAGCCAAACCTTGTGTACAACCCATGGATCCTAAATCTCAATATCATGATTTTGAAGGAGAGTTTTTGTGTGATGACACTCAATATAGGCGGCTCATTGGTAGATTACTTTACTTGACTATCACTAGGCCAGACATCACCTATGCTGTTAATAGATTAAGTCAGTTTCTCACTAAGCCACGTACTCATCATATGCAAGCTGTTGTCCATCTATTGAGGTACTTAAAATCCAATCCAGGTCAAGGATTGTTCCTTTCTGCTACTCCTTCTATTCAACTTCGGGCTTTTAGTGATGCCGATTGGGCAGGTTGTAAAGCTACTAGGAGATCTATCACTGGTTACTGTGTTTTCATAGGGGATTCTTTGATTTCATGGCGGTCAAAGAAACAACCCACTGTTTCCAGATCATCAACAGAAGCTGAGTATCGGGCTATTGCAGCTTTAACCTGTGAATTAATATGGTTGAGACATTTGTTAACTGATTTTGGAGTAGTGCAAACGGAGCCTAATATAATCTTTTGTGATAATGAATCAGCCATTAAGCTTGCTTCAAATCCCATCTTTCATGAACGGACGAAACATGTAGAGATTGACTGCCATTTCATACGGGATAAAATTATTGATCAAACTATCAAGCTCCTTCCCATAAGAACACAATTTCAAATTGCTGACATGTTTACCAAGCCTCTTCCACGAGCACAGTTACTTCCTTTGATGTCCAAGATGTCATTGAAAAATGTTTTTCAACGGTCATCTTGAGGGGGCATATTGGAGGGTATAATAGTCTTTATACATATTAAGTTACTTACCATTCTGTTAGAAATGGTTAACACCGGTTAGTTAGAATTAAGCTTTGTTAACTGTGTATATAATTTCCTTTTCATGTAATTGTTCATTTTTCAATCAATGAGAATATGATTTTTTCTCTCCTTTCTCTCTCTAAACTTACATAGTTAATAGATGTGAAGGACAAAATTAAGCAACATTCAATTGACTCACTCGGAGGGATATACCTAATGAAAAATGACAAATCTAGGATTAGGGCAACTTGCATATGTATTATCATAAACCTGAGATTGAATGGTCCGTTCACCCATTCCAATAATAAATGTAAGGCTACATATGGAAATTCACCAACTATTAACTATAAAATACTATGTATGATCAACACTGAAACTACATGCCTTAGTGGGTTGTTAAATACTAATGTGCCATGTTTGACACTGGTTTTGGTTGGTCTTTTGGTTAATATGACACCCATTTCAATGTTCCCGTTGTGTTCCTATGTATTTGGTAATTAGTAAGTTAAGTTATGAATTTGTAATTTCAGCTTATATAATTTTGTAAAATGTATGATAAACACAAAACAAATGTACAATGTGACCGACACATATTTTTCCATAAAATCATAGTTTTACAATACTATATTCAAAATATTATTCAAAGTAAACCCTAAGATTACAAAACACAACTTACTACATACAATGACAACAACTACTACCACTCAAAATGATGCCATCCAAAAGAAAAAACAAACGATGAAGAAATACTCAAGTTGCAATCAACATCATAGTGCTCTTCTTTGCTTGTGACGTGGATTCAATAACAGTTGTTTGGATCATACTTTTTGACCTCAAGAAACTTAGAATGATGTCATGTACCTAGGATACATTGGGTCAACTCGGCCAATAAACGGGCACCTGAAGTTGGTTTTTGAAGATGCCTAGATACGACGACCAGGGTTTGTGCTTGTCCATGATTTGAGTATAGTCATAGGTTGCCTACAACTACAATTACAAATCACCATTCTTTTCATTGGTGCAACGGCAAATGAGGAAGAAACTTGTGCAAGGTTGAGGGAATAAGAAAACATGAAGTTGGGTTTGATGAGAGAAAAATATATTTTACCTATATGAGTTTATATTCCTCTACATTGATTTACGAAATGTCCTTGGTGTGAAGGGTACGTGATGAGGTTTAACCACCTTTAGTGCAAGAAAAAAAAAAGTTCGACAAGTTGTCCAATCTACCATAACATAGGGACCATTTATGTAATTTAGTCTAAAACATATAAAGAAAAAGAATGTAATCCATACCAATCATACTCGTGAATTCATTATAGCATATTCTTGTTAATGTCAAATTCCAGATATGCAAACCGCACATCCTTTGTAATCTTGTTAATGTCAAATTCCAGATTGTGCATCTGTGTAAAAACTATTGTCTCGTTTTGTTTTTGGCTTTGTCAATATCACGAACCGAATCTCAAAACAATTAAAAATAGAGTAAATTACACTTTTGGTCAACGTGGTTGTCACTTTTTTACGCCCTGGGTCTAAGTTTCAAAATTTTACTTCAGGGGTCTCTATGGTCACATTTTCGCTACACAGACGGAAACCCCAAGAGAGACCATCAGTGATCAGTGTAGCGAAAATGTAACCACAGCGACCCCTGAAGTGAAATTTCGAAACTTGGACCCAGGGCATAAAAAAGTGACAACCACAGGGACCAAAACAGTAATTTTCTCTTAAAAGTGTACAAGACTTTTGAAGTTTGAACCAACCCGATATCAATAAAACTCGCAAAACATTTCTATATATGTCAAATTTCAATACATCAAATCCCAATATAATGAACATACTAAACCAAAACAAAATCAAATCAAATCACCAAATAAATATAAATAAATTCAATAATAATGTATGAATGAAATACGATCCAGTTTTTACTCGCTCTTGAACCTGTAAAGCACCTTCTTCTTCTTCGAGGTCTGATTAAAGAAAGTAAGCACAACTTTCCCTGCTTCTCCACACTTAAACCTCCCACAGATCACAGATCCCTCGTTGCTCTCTGTAACTTTCCTCGATTTCTGCACGATAACCGTGTACCCATCTTCTGCACTTGGCACGAATTCCGCCCCATATGAAACTTCACATCCGACGACTCTCGCCTCCCATATCAACGTGCAGGCCTCAGGGGCAGGAAGCTCGATCGTGTGTTCGCATGAAGGCTTGATGATCTCCTCCGTGATGCAATCGGCGGTGGTGAATTCTTGTTCGCCGTCCCTGCTAAGCCCACCGTACTGAACTGGAACCAGCTCCGGTGTTATGTATCTGAAATTGCAGAAAAAGAAGTTAGAAAGATGAAAGATCCATGGAAGAATTGGAGTTATGGTTCGTGGAGAGAACTCACTTGAAAAGGGTTTCAGTAGTCTTTGAAGGACCGGCGAAAACAAACTTGCTTTTGGTCCTCTGGGTGAAGAATGGATTAATCATCTTGTAGAAAGCAAGGTACCACCATGGAACATTGATGAACACCTTCAGAAAGATAAAAACAATAATAAATGGATGAGTAAAAGATTAAGAACAAAAGCATGTGGCAGTTGGGTCGACCGTTGACTACAGGTCAAAAGACAAAGATCAGAACATGTCGTCATGTCCCAGACAATTAAAGAATTGAATTGACAGACTTTAGTGAAGGTACCTGTTTGGCAACGAATTCTGGGTAATTGTCCTGGAGCAACTGAAGAACTTGACGGAGTTCTTTCTTGAAAGGGGCGGGGGAATATTTGAGATCGATGATTTGAACGATGGTGGAGATCCCATCGGGACTGAAATCGAGCTTTCTGATACTCTTTTCGAGGAACTGGATCCTCCATCGGAGGAACTTCTTCCGTTTCTCTTCGTCGGAGAAGGTTTCTTGATATAATTCTTTGTTCTGGTACTCGCCGTATGCGTTGTAGCAGACTGGGTGGCCTTCTTTATCGACGCCGTGCATGTAAACCACCTTCTCTTGTTCTGTTCCCAGATCTTCTTCGAGTAGTGATTCGATCCCGAACTCTTTCCTCCACGCCACCACGTTTTTGAGCATGGTGAAGGCGTCTTTGACCTTGAAGTCTCTTGCACGGAGGAATTTCAGCAGGATAACGTTGCTACGTTCGTCGGCGAGTAATGGGATTCCCCAGATGGAGACTTCTTCTGGTGTAATTGGGATTTCCTCCGCCGCGCATGGCGGTGGTTGTTCCGTTTCCTCTGTCTTTGGTGGCTCGGCAGGCATGGTGACTGCTACGATTGTTTCTTGGATCGCTTCGATCTTTTTTGCTCCGTCTTCGTCGATGCAGGATTCGGTTTTCACGATCACCTCCGTCACTTCCTTCACAGGCTCCGATGGCTCTGCCGCCAGTGGTGTAACCTTCTCTTCTTCCTTGCATTCAACCACAGGTTCCGTCACCGGCGTTGGAACAGCTGGACCCTCACAAGGCTTAGCTTCTTCAACGACGGGCGACGACTTCTCCTCAACCGGCTTCTCCTCCTCCTTAACCGGCGGCGGCGGAGCAGTGAACTCGTGTTTGTTAAGAGCTTCCTGAACCAAAAGTTTCAGTTCATCCAAAGCCTTCTTCTCTGGATCAGGAAGTTCACCCACAACATTACTTTCTTCCTTGAAGGAAGTCGATGCAGCAACCTTCTCCTTCTCATCTTCAACGGCAGTCTCCTTCACCGGCTCCGGCAAGACAGCTTCTTTTGCACAGGTTTCAACCTTCTCAGCCTCGGGAACATCGGAAACAACGGCCACCTCAGCAGGTGCTGCCGATTGTGCGGCTGCGTTCAGGGTTTCTTCCGCCATCGATGGATCAGAGAAAGCTTTAATTTTTAGAAGATTAGAATTGAAGACAGATGAGAAGAATGTGTTGGGGAGAGGGGTCTTTTAAGGGTTTGAGAGGGGTTTGAAACAGTCTGTATCGATGAGTGGGACGAATATAATCGTGGGCTCCAAACAGCGGTTGATTCACAGCTCAATGTTGGTGTGATGGGGGCAATTATCATGTGTTAAGGACCCCACACCACTTCTCCCGACCGTTGGGTCGCCGTGCGCCGGCAATTGAGTAACGCATTCACTTTCGTTTTCCCTTTTTCCCCTATAATCGTACCATTTGACATATTCATTTACCTACTTCTTTTACTTCTTGCAGTATTAACGCTCGTAAAAGAAATTTTATAAATTTGTTTGGCATATATCATATAAGGTAAATATTTATATTTACTCTAAATATACAAGATTAATTATGAATTGATCATCACAATATATATTCTGTATTAAATATAGAGATGTTATCACAAAACTCAAATAAATGCCATTAATCATCTATTTAAAATAAGTATGATATTATTAATATGTTAATTTAAACAACTCATACATACCCAATATCCAATAGTATCTAAATATTATATATATATGAATAGTTTGGTGTTGAAAGTTGAAACACATTAAGATACGACCGTTTTGATATAATTTGACATAATTTTATGAAATTATAAACATCGTTCGTTGTGTCGTAATTACTTTAAAAAATTATTGTTTATTGTTACTAAAACGTAAAAATTATAAAAGCTAAATTTATTAATTTGACATTCGTTCAAATTTGATATAACCGTTTTGATATAATTTGACATAATTTTATAAAATTACAAACACCGTTCATTGTGTCGTAATTAGTTTAAAAAAATTATTGTTTATTGTTTCTAAGACGTAAAAATTATAAAAGGTAAATTCATTGTTATTGTTTTTCTAATAATAATAATAATAATAATAATAAATCAAATACTATGAATAAATAAAAAGAAAAAGAAAAAAAAAAGACAACAAACAAACAAAATACACAATAGACAAAAAAAAACAAAAAAACAAAAAATCAAATCAGTGGGTATTGTTAGATAGTAGAGGGTATGTATAGATTCACCCTTAATAATATCATAAAGATTGTTGATTCAAAAAAATGTATTGTTGTGGTTTTTTTTTCTTCATGAGTTTTGTGAAATACAAAAAACATGTGATTTAATATAAACTAGGTGAAGCTGTTTCGTGCTACGCACGTGCGGCCTGGGGCTTCTAGAAGGTAAATTTTTTTTTAAAAGATTTTATAGATATCCACCCTGTATGGAAGAGAAGTCATCATTTTTTTTTGGATTTCACAAAATAAACTTCTTTAACAAAAATAGATATTAAAAAAATACCAAAACGAAATTCACAATAATTTCTTTACCAAAGACAAATTCGACCTTCTGCCATAACTTTTGACCAAAGTTGTTTTGTATATCAAGCTGTCAAAAAAAGAGGATCAGTAAAGTAATTTATTCAATACACAACATGATAATATTGCCATGTCAGCAAAAGATCAAAGATTTAGGTCATACCGTTGTTTCAATAATAACAGCAGCCACATTCAACAGGAGGACAAAAGAAATCACATATCCCAAATTCGAACTTTTTACAAAGCTTTTTAGTGTTTCGGATAAAGAAGAATTATAAAAGGGGAATTTTTTTAGCCAAGGTTCCTGCAAATTAAAATGGAAAGCGTAAAAAAATCAAGTTAGATATTTAATTCTTTTTACTATTCCTTATGAAATTGAAAAAAAAATGCTTCACATGAATAACAACTTACTGTATCCTCCTTTTGAAATTTTGAGGCAATTGCATCGCATAAACCATTGAATTCTGATTCATTAATCTACTTTTAAAAATCAGAAAAAATTGAGACAACCAACTCAATACAGGCTATAGACCAAAATTACCTTAAAATCGTGGCCTTCATCCAACGAATTAAATATTAATTCAAAGTCTTCTTTTGATATTTTTGGCAGTGTCCTGTATAAAAGGTGTTTTTTTATTTTTAGTGCCCCAAATAGGACGCTAAAAAGATATGGATTTTTTACAAAGGCAATTAATTACCTGTATTCATTAAGTTCTTCTAATAACTGGACACATTGATCCTTATCAAGAAAGCCAATAACCTGTTCATTTGAAAAGAAATTGTTAAGATTTCTAAACTTGGGCTAGCATATTTATTTTCCTTGCATCATGGCTAATTTTTTAAAGTTTTTTCACCCATCGACTTAGGGCTATCTTGGTTACATCTGTTTCCAGAAAACAACTAAGAAAAAATTAATATTTAATCAAATAAGCTCCATGATAAACTTTATGATGAACTAAGGTCATCATAAATTGACCAGGCTTACCACAGTGAAGAAGAAAATGTCTAACACGCATAGAAAATACCATAAATAGTTTCACCAAAAGGCACTTGAAAAAAATAAAGAAACGATGAAGGTAAAAAGGTGAGTCATAGGCAGTACCTTGGGCCATTTGAGACCATTTGAGACACGGTGAATTATGACAGTAGGATTTCGTTTCTTCCGGTAATAGGTGGATAGATGCATCTTCTCCCTATTTCATTTTATAAAATAATAACTTATTTACCAATTTAGGAAAAGTAAAAACTTAGGACAGTAAAAAGTAAAAACATCATTTTTACCTTCTCTTTCCAGTAAAACATGTTTCCGTATTTCCCTGCTAATCGACTCCAAAAGCTACGTGGTATATCCAAATCCACAGACTCACCCACATTGAACTTCAAAATATTTTCTGTATAATTTGAAAAGTGTGTAACAAATAAAGTACATTACCTATATTGATATAAAAACGTAAGTATGTTGATATTATGGATTTTAGTAGAGTTATGTTGCTATTGGTGATAAGAATGCAATTACGTTGCTATTATGGGTAAAAGAATGTAAGTATGTTGTTATTATCAGCAAAAGATAAAGTACATTGCCCATATTGGAAAAAAGGGTATAGTACGTTGCTATTCTTTGTATTTTTGCCATTATTAATAAACCTAGAATGAAATATTCTTGAAGCACATGCTGGGTCCAAATAGTTACCATTTATAATCTGTATAGTTTCTTCTGTTTTAAACCGTAAAACAGGTGCAACAGGTCCAAATACTTACCGTTTACAATCCAAGTTAGTAAATTCTAATAAAAAGCTTAAAAAATGAAATTGTAATTAAAAATAAGAAACCTTTATCAGAATTTGCTTATCTGATGCTAGTACCTCAAAGAACCTGCAATGCCAAAAAAAAAGAATAACACAATTACAGATCATGGTTCTCACTGGAATTAGCAAGAAAGACATTTTCTAACTCGAAAGTGGTTTTTCATATGGATCTCTTTAGGTGTGCAGAAAAAATTAACCCCAAGTGAACTGCAAGCAAAATTTAGCAAATTATATTTTTCTGGAATGTAAACACCTTTAAGTTGTAAACATGCAAACAGATATTTAGTACCGGTTGAATATTCATCTGTTCATTATCCTCATTATCCTGTTAAATATAGAATAGCAATTTTATTTATAAAATATGTATTTAAGAAAAAATAAAAAGCATTGCTAGCTAGCATTCCATTTCACTCTCTTCGGGTATGGATACGAGATAATAGTGTAGACTTTGGATGTTGTATTCAGAAAAAGTATCTTAAATTACCTGCATAGAATACCTGGTTTAGAAATCACTGACCAAATTGAGTAGCTTTCCACTGCGAACCTCCATCCTATCAACAGAAGTTACCAACAAAAGAAACTTGAACAAAATTCCATGTAACCAAGAGAACATCACAAAATCAAATGAATACTAAACGGGAATTCTCAGAAAAACACTTTATCTGAAATTAAATTAATTATATTAGTTGAGATAAAAATAATTCTTGAACAAAGTGAATTAAAACTGAAAATACGATTCTAGTAATAGTCTTAGAGATTTCTTTTGATTGGTATAATCAATCCTTCGGATTCGACTGATAGGATACTAATATCCAATCAGGAAAATTCATATGGAGAAGGAGTCAGATTACCTAAAAAACAAATATTCAGCAAGGACAGCGGTCGTCATCATTTTCTTCTCCACCGTTGATTTAAATTTCTGTCGAGAACTCTATAAACTGAAACAGAAGTTAGTGATGGCGGTAGAGAAGAATCGCTGAAAGAGATAGCATGACTAATCAAAACATGAAATCAAAACCCTTTTATAGAAACACTCAAAATTGATGCGGGATTCAACTATGTATCAAGAAGCTTTACTTTGTAATCCAAGTGGTTCATGTAGCGCAACAAATTAAACCTAATAATTTAACAATTGACGTCATCGGAGGATCAAATCGACCAACATACACACTCATTTAACAGCATGAAAATAGATGTGAAGAAGTGATAAGTGTTTACACAAAGTCGCCATCTTCTTCTTCGTTCGTTCTTCAAGTTGTGAGAGTATGTGTCTCTGAAGCTCTTGGGTTTTTTTGGTGGTTTTATTGAAACGCACACAGGGAAGTAAGAAGGAATTTCAAAGAAGAAGAAAGAGAGTACCAACGGACTTCCCTTCTCACGGGCAAATCATTGAAACGGGACAACGTGAAAACCCTTAATTCCAGGAGGATGGCCGTCGCCGCCACAAGGCCCCGTATTGTGGTCATTGAAGAAGATGAGAGAAGAAATCCACACATTGGCGTTGATGTTCAGAGGAAATTCTTTCAGCGATTTGGGATGTTGGAAATCGAATTGAGTGATGGGAGAAATTGCAGCGAAAGCAAGGGGATATGGTAGAAGAAGCAGGTGTGTGGCGTATTGGATACAGTGAGGAGTCGAGGTGTCGTGAAGAGGGAGATGGGTGTTGGTGGAATGCGACTGGTAGATCAAACGCACCCCGCTAAAAATTCTCAAACCCCCCTCACCCCCCAATCCTTCTAGAAGAATGTTGTGTTTTAATATATATAGTAATGTTTATCTTATATCATATAAAGTGAACGACCTTTTCACCCCCAATTTTGTTCCTCCTCCCTCAACACAAACACTTTGTTACTTGGAGCCTTTATATTTCACAATTCCCCTTTAATATCATCAAAAATAGCAATGCACTTTGACTTTATATAAATGCACAAAATCGAACCCAAAAACTCTCTTTCAATATAAATAACTCCAATGAATATCACCTAACATAAAGAATATTGATTACATGAATAAAATAAAACATAATCCCTTTTTTTCTTAAAAATCACTGTGTTATGGATTATTATGGATTAGATAAATATATAATTGTAACGCCAAAAACATGTTTATTATGTAATTATAATAAAAGGGCAAATTGGTCATCTTACCTTAGAAGGGTAATTTGGTCTTTTGGACACAAAAGGACTTGTTTTGTAATAATATTTTGAGTCTTGGACTTAAAATGTTATAAAAACTGAATTTGTGTCATAAATTGTGCAAATTGTGGCAAAAGTCCTAAAAATGCAACTTAAAGGACCAAACTGTAATTTCTGGAAGTATAAAAGCTTGGAAGCTTCTCCCATTTGTGTGCAGAATTCTAGTGTTCACGGGAGAGGATTTTGAGCGATCGTTGAAGAATTTTGGAGCAATCTTGAAGGTTGAAGCTTGGAATTCCATAATTGACCTTGGATTGAAGAATTGGAAGTGTTAAAGGTTAGTATTTCAAGCTCTAATCTAGTTTGTTCTTGAGGGATTTTCATAGAAACTGAAATGTGCAATTTCAGTTATGAAATTATGTGATAAGTAGCTCAATACTTCCATTAAGTCATGCTAGTAAAGACTTAATTCAAGAAAATGGAAGTAGGTTGCTATTGTTCAAGAATTGAGATTTTGACCAAGAACCCTAGATGACGAATTCTTGTAATAAACTTGATTCTAATGGTTTATAATGATTTTTAGATGCTATATTGACTGAAAGAAATCATTAGAAGCAAGTAGAATTCAATAATTTCGGTTTTGGATCAAAAATGCAAAAACGGGAAATTGTGAAAATGGGTTTGAATTTGATTCCCCAATGGTTTAAAACTTGTTATTAGTTAAAGGTTTTGGTATTGGAACAATTCCAAGTGATTAAGTCGAGTAATAAGGACTTAATAAAGGAAAATGGAATTTTCAAGCACAAAATCGGAGCTCACTGTCTGCATTCCCCAGCGCTCGCGACGCGACGGCCAGGGCCTAGGTCGCGACGCGAGGGTGCAGCAGCAGTGCAGAAATCCTCTGTTAAATTTTAGTGCAATTTCCAAATGTGATTTTGATGCTAGGATTATCCGAATGACCTGAAATTTTAAACATGGGTTTAATATGTTGTAAAACTTCATGGAAAATTATCGGAATACGAAAACGACCTCCCGAAAGTACTGTAGTAGAATACGCGTATTTCGGGAAGTGTATTAAATTTTTATACCAATGGTTAATGCTTGGAATTGGCCTTATATTAGACTCTTATGCATTAGAACCAACTGGAATGGTATATTAACCTATAATTATTGTGAAATAAATGGAATTATAGGTACGGGACAAAATCCTACGGATTTTATTTCAAGGCAATGAACAACAAACGCTAGTTGTAGCAAACCTTCAGGTGAGTAATCTCACTGTTATCCGTTGTGATATTTGTTAAAAGAGCAGCTGCAAGTGGAAATGATTTTGGGGACAAATTTTGACAGAGTATATGATTTGATATACGACAAGACCAGATAAGCCGTGAGTCTGTTATAGACAAGAACGGAACTGTGAGTCAATATATCTATGTAAACTGTTATATAGACAACAGCGGGCTAACCCGTGAGTCTAGGCAACAGCGGGCTAACCCGTGAGCCACAGTTTATTTTGATGAGTTAAATTTATATAGACAACAGCGGGCTAACCCGTGAGTCTAGGCAACAGCGGGCTTACCCGTGAGCCACGGCAACAGCGGGCTAACCCGTGAGCCACACTTGATCTTGTATTGTGTGATAATACATTTTTGATTTTGTATAGAGAAATTTTATTCTTATACATGTTATTATTGGTTTGATTACTCATTGGGCTTTATAGCTCACAGTTTATTTGATATGTCCGTGCAGGTGAGCGTGACCCTGCTAAAGGAAAAGACAAAGTCCGTGACTGATGATTTAGAATTTGAAGTGACATCCCGGCTTGAAGAATGCATAATATATTATGTATTGTACTTCGTGATACTCTTGTACTCGTATTGTATTGACTAAAACCCCCTTACTTATGTTTTATTTGTAAAATATTTGGTTTGAAAAATGAAAAATTTTTGGGGTGTTTTTGGTTAATAAGTCAGGTGTTACACGAAGTAAAATATATGCAATCTAACGGTTTGCTGAAATTTTTGGGGTGTTTTTGAAAAATGAAAAATTTGTAAAATATATGCAATCTAACGGTTTGCTGAAATTTTGAAGTATGAGAAATACACGAAGTAATCCTACTAGTGCGAATTCGCGTGGAACTGCAAGAAGTGGACCAGCTCGGTCACGCGGCTCTGTTGGGCGAAGAGCACCAGCACAGGAACCGGTGGGACAAAATCCACCTGATATTCGGGCGATAGTGGAAGAAGTGGTTAGGCAAATGATGCCAGCATTATCGAATAATCCTAACCCGAGTGGCAATCCTAATCCGAGTACCAATCCTGATCCTACTGAAGAGGCTGCAAAAAGTGTTCATGACAGTCAGCCAGAAAATGAAAGCCAGGGAGAAAGTCGTGCCCGGGCAGTAAAGGAAACTCAAGGTGGGGAAGCCTCGATAAAGAAAGTTGGGTGTACGTATAAATCCTTCCTTGGTTGTAAACCAAAGGAATTCTCGGGGACAGATGATCCAGTCAAAGCTATGGAATGGATCATGCATATTGAGAAGGTGTTCCGAGTAAGCAAGTGTGCGGATGATGATAAAGTGGAATTTGCCACGAACCAACTTACAAGCGGTGCACTACATTGGTGGCAAACCTACTATAAATCACTGGATCTCGATTCATCCCAATCGATACATTGGGAGCAATTTAAGACAAAGTTTAATGAAGAATACTGCTCGGAAGTAGCTATTCAGAAGTTGGAAGATGAATTCCTGCATCTGGAACAGGGTTCCCGATCTGTTCAGGAATATACTCTTAGCTTTCTGGAGAAAGCTAGGTTTGCAGAACACCATATCTACACTGAAAAGAGAAAGATCGACAAGTATGTCCGGGGGTTGACAACCCGAATTAGAGAAATAGTGCAACCGTTGAAACTAACTACTTTCCGGCAAGTGGTGGATCGAGCCACAGAAAGGGAGACCGAATTAAAGCGACAAGAAGATGAAAAGAAAGTCTTGGAAACAAAACGAAAGGCGGAAGACCAAGGTTGGACGCCTCAGAAAAAGTCGCAACAATCCGGGTCTAGGGGAAAAGGCCAGAAAGATGAAGGAAAGTGGTGCGAAAAAATGCAGAAAAAGGCAAACGGGCAGCTGTCGCAGCGATACTGGGTCAGTTAGTTGCCGAAATTGTGGGAAAACGGGTCATTCTACACGGGACTGTCGGGCGGACCGTAGGTGTTTCCAATGCGGGGCTACGGACCATATTCGCCTAAATTGTCCCCAACTGAAATCTGGTGTATACAGTGAAAGACCCAGAGACGATCCAGTGGGGAAGAAGGAAGAGCCGAAGAACAAGGGACGACCAGTGGCCTCGCGAGCTTTCCAGATGACTGTGGAAGAAGCCCGTGAGAAGACGGATGTGGTGACAGGTATCTTCACTCTTAATTCCATACCTGTATATGTTATTTTTGATCCGGGAGCAACACACTGTTTTGTATCAGAATCTTTGTTGCCTCGCTTGAATGTACCCTTAAAACCTATGGATGAAAGCCTTGAAGTGGCTATAGCGGACGGCGGATATGTTTGGGTTTCTGAACACATAGAAGGTTGCCAGCTTAAAATCTACGGGACCACATTCCCTATAGATTTGAAGCCGATGACTACCAATGAATTTGGTGTGATTGTGGGGATGGATTGGTTAGCAACGAATTATGCTAACATGGATTGCAAAAATAAAAACATCACAGTGTTAACACCGGATGGAGAATGGATAAAGATTCAGGGTGAACGACCTCGGTTGAGAATGCCAGTCATCTCCTTTGCTCAAGCCCGAAGCTGTATCAATAAAGGAGGGATGTCCTATCTAGCTTATGTATCGGTGGCTCAACCGATTAAAGTAGGGGTAGCGAATGTGAATGTGGTAAACGAGTTCCCAGATGTGTTTCCAGATGAACTTCCAGGGTTACCACCAGATCGACAGGTTGAGTTCACGATTGAACTGGTTCCGGGAGCCGCACCTGTTGCCCGAGCTCCATACCGTTTAGCACCTTCAGAGATGGTGGAACTGCGAAAGCAACTGGAAGAACTTCTAGACAGGGGTTTTATTAGACCGAGTACATCGCCTTGGGGAGCCCCTATCTTGTTTGTTAAGAAGAAAGATGGGTCAATGCGCATGTGTATTGACTATCGGGAGTTAAACAAGATCACGGTGAAGAACAAGTACCCGCTACCCAGAATAGACGACTTGTTTGACCAGCTACAAGGCGCGTCCTACTTTTCCAAAATTGATCTGAGGTCAGGATACCACCAGTTGAAGATAAGGGAGTCAGACATTCCGAAGACAGCTTTCCGAACGAGATACGGTCATTATGAGTTTTTGGTGATGCCTTTTGGGTTAACCAATGCTCCAGCCGTATTCATGGATCTTATGAACAGGGTGTGTCGACCGTTCCTTGATACCTCGGTGATAGTGTTTATTGATGACATCTTGGTGTATTCGCGAAGCCAAGTCGAACATGAAGTGCACCTGCGACAAGTTTTGGAGTTGCTTCGTCGAGAAAAGTTGTATGCGAAATTCTCCAAGTGTGATTTCTGGCTAAGAGAAGTCCAATTTCTGGGCCATGTAATTAATGCCGAAGGAGTGAAAGTTGATCCAGCAAAGATTGAGGCCGTGATGAAGTGGGAACCGCCCCGGAGTCCAACTGAAATACGAAGCTTCCTTGGTTTAGCAGGCTATTATAGAAGATTTGTCGAGAATTTCTCTTCGATAGCTGCTCCGTTGACCAAGTTAACTAAGAAAGGTGAAAAGTTCACGTGGGCCGAAAAACAACAAGAAGCATTCCAGAAGTTGAAACAAGCTTTATGTGAAGCACCGGTGTTGGCTTTACCACAAAGCGGAGAAGAGTATGTGATCTACAGCGATGCTTCTAGAATTGGTCTTGGGTGTGTGCTAATGCAGAAAGGTCGGGTTATAGCCTATGCGTCCCGCCAATTAAAAGATGCTGAAAAGAAATATCCAGTTCATGATCTGGAATTAGCTGCGGTAGTTCTAGCATTGAAGCTGTGGAGGCACTATTTATACGGTGTGAAGTTTGTCATTTACACTGATCATAAAAGCCTGAAGTATTTATTTGACCAAAAAGAGCTTAATATGAGACATCAAAGGTGGATGGACATGTTGAAAGACTTTGATTGTGAAATTCAGTACCACCCTGGCAAGGCGAATGTGGTAGCAGATGCACTAAGCAGAAAAGAAGCTCCTCTGAAAAATTCATCCGCGTGTATGGGGATAGTAAGCCGGTTACCAGAATTGATTCGTTCAGCACAAGAAGAAGTGTGTAAGCCGGAGAATGTAAAAAGCGAAAGAATGGTTGGATATTTGAAGCATCTGGAAGAAAATGCTCAGAAATTGAAGACCTTCAGAGGCCATATATGGGTCCCGAAACAAGGAGAAGCGCGAAACTTGCTTCTAGAAGATGCACATTATAGCAGATATGCAGTTCATCCGGGTAGTACCAAGATGTATCGGACGTTAAAACCGATGTATTGGTGGCCTGGAATGAAGAGGGACATTGGAAGATATGTGGAAAGATGTTTGACTTGTTTGCAAGTTAAGTCAAACCATCAGAAACCGTATGGGGAAATACAGCCATTGCCGGTTCCAGAGAAGAAATGGGATCATATTACCATGGATTTTGTGACAAAGTTGCCGCGGACACCGCGAGGTTATGATTCTATATGGGTGATTGTGGATCGATTGACCAAATCGGCACAGTTCATACCATATAAAGAAAAGTACAGAGTAGACCAGTTGGCAAAAATCTACATTGATGAGGTAATTTGTCGGCATGGATTACCAGCATCGATTGTATCAGACCGAGACAGTATGTTTACTTCTCATTTTTGGCAGAGTCTTCAAAAGCAACTGGGTACAAAAGTACTTATGAGTACAGCATATCACCCGCAGACCGATGGTCAGAGTGAAAGAACAATCCAAACTTTGGAAGACATGTTGAGAACTTGTGTCATAGATTTCGGTGGAAGCTGGGAAGATCATTTGCCTTTGGTGGAATTCGCGTACAACAACAGTTATCATTCCAGCATTCAAATGACCCCGTATGAAGCCTTGTATGGAGCACCGTGCCGTACTCCAACCTGCTGGACTGAAGTTGGGGAAAAGCCATTGGCTGGACCCGAAATTGTGGCACAGACTGAAGAAAAGATCAAACTGATACGAGAAAATTTGAAGGTAGCTCAGAATAGACAGAAACAATATGCGGACAAACGGGTGAATCCAATAGAATTCCAAGTAGGAGATATGGTAATGCTCAAAGTATCTCCTTGGAAAGGCTTAATTCGTTTTGGGAAGAAAGGGAAGTTGAGTCCTCGTTTCATTGGACCTTTCCGTATATCCCAAAGAGTTGGAGCCGTGGCGTATAGATTGGAGTTACCTGATGAACTTCATGGTATACATGATGTATTTCATGTGTCCCATTTAAGGAAAACTTTGTTTGATAAGTCTCAACATGTACCTCTTGCTGAAATTGAGGTAGATGAAAAGTTGAGATACCCGGAACAACCCGAGAGAGTGTTAGACCGCAAGGTAAGACAGCTGCGGAATAAGAAGATCAACATGGTGAAAGTACTTTGGCGTCATCACAAAGGTTCCGACATGACGTGGGAAACCGAAAGTGAAATGAAGGAAAAATATCCTCAACTATTTGTATGATTTCGGGGACGAAATCTCTTAAAGGAGGGGAGAATTTGTAACGTCAAAAACATGTTTATTATGTAATTATAATAAAAAGGGCAAATTGGTCATCTTACCTTAGAATGGTAATTTGGTCTTTTGGACACAAAAGGACTTGTTTTGTAATAATATTTTGAGTCTTGGACTTAAAATGTTATAAAAACTGAATTTGTGTCATAAATTGTGCAAATTGTGGCAAAAGTCCTAAAAATGCAACTTAAAGGACCAAACTGTAATTTCTGGAAGTATAAAAGCTTGGAAGCTTCTCCCATTTGTGTGCAGAATTCTAGTGTTCACGGGAGAGGATTTTGAGCGATCGTTGAAGAATTTTGGAGCAATCTTGAAGGTTGAAGCTTGGAATTCCATAATTGACCTTGGATTGAAGAATTGGAAGTGTTAAAGGTTAGTATTTCAAGCTCTAATCTAGTTTGTTCTTGAGGGATTTTCATAGAAACTGAAATGTGCAATTTCAGTTATGAAATTATGTGATAAGTAGCTCAATACTTCCATTAAGTCATGCTAGTAAAGACTTAATTCAAGAAAATGGAAGTAGGTTGCTATTGTTCAAGAATTGAGATTTTGACCAAGAACCCTAGATGACGAATTCTTGTAATAAACTTGATTCTAATGGTTTATAATGATTTTTAGATGCTATATTGACTGAAAGAAATCATTAGAAGCAAGTAGAATTCAATAATTTCGGTTTTGGATCAAAAATGCAAAAACGGGAAATTGTGAAAATGGGTTTGAATTTGATTCCCCAATGGTTTAAAACTTGTTATTAGTTAAAGGTTTTGGTATTGGAACAATTCCAAGTGATTAAGTCGAGTAATAAGGACTTAATAAAGGAAAATGGAATTTTCAAGCACAAAATCGGAGCTCACTGTCTGCATTCCCCAGCGCTCGCGACGCGACGGCCAGGGCCTAGGTCGCGACGCGAGGGTGCAGCAGCAGTGCAGAAATCCTCTGTTAAATTTTAGTGCAATTCCCAAATGTGATTTTGATGCTAGGATTATCCGAATGACCTGAAATTTTAAACATGGGTTTAATATGTTGTAAAACTTCATGGAAAATTATCGGAATACGAAAACGACCTCCCGAAAGTACTGTAGTAGAATACGCGTATTTCGGGAAGTGTATTAAATTTTTATACCAATGGTTAATGCTTGGAATTGGCCTTATATTAGACTCTTATGCATTAGAACCAACTGGAATGGTATATTAACCTATAATTATTGTGAAATAAATGGAATTATAGGTACGGGACAAAATCCTACGGATTTTATTTCAAGGCAAGGAACAACAAACGCTAGTTGTAGCAAACCTTCAGGTGAGTAATCTCACTGTTATCCGTTGTGATATTTGTTAAAAGAGCAGCTGCAAGTGGAAATGATTTTGGGGACAAATTTTGACAGAGTATATGATTTGATATACGACAAGACCAGATAAGCCGTGAGTCTGTTATAGACAAGAACGGAACTGTGAGTCAATATATCTATGTAAACTGTTATATAGACAACAGCGGGCTAACCCGTGAGTCTAGGCAACAGCGGGCTAACCCGTGAGCCACAGTTTATTTTGATGAGTTAAATTTATATAGACAACAGCGGACTAACCCGTGAGTCTAGGCAACAGCGGGCTTACCCGTGAGCCACGGCAACAGCGGGCTAACCCGTGAGCCACACTTGATCTTGTATTGTGTGATAATACATTTTTGATTTTGTATAGAGAAATTTTATTCTTATACATGTTATTATTGGTTTGATTACTCATTGGGCTTTATAGCTCACAGTTTATTTGATATGTCCCTGCAGGTGAGCGTGACCCTGCTAAAGGAAAAGACAAAGTCCGTGACTGATGATTTAGAATTTGAAGTGACATCCCGGCTTGAAGAATGCATAATATATTATGTATTATACTTCGTGATACTCTTGTACTCGTATTGTATTGACTAAAACCCCTTACTTATGTTTTATTTGTAAAATATTTGGTTTGAAAAATGAAAATTTTTTGGGGTGTTTTTGGTTAATAAGTCGGGTGTTACAATAACATAATGCAAAAAATAAAACGTCAAATTTTATCAATGTCCTTAGAAACTTTAAGATTTACATTAATATCCTTACAAAATTTAATATTACGTATATAGCATTATAAAGCTATACTATTTATATTAATGTCCAAAGTTCTATTTTAAATAAAACTAATCAAATTTAATATTAAAAAGATTATCTAAAATTCTAAGTACCCAAGCAATTTACTGTTAGTGTATGGGTTAGGACTTCGGCCCATTATGTTAGATGGGTTAGGGTTTTGGTCCAATGTCGTTTAGGGTTTAGATTAGATGGCTATATATATATATATATATATATATATATATATATATATATATATATATATATATATATATATATATATATATATATATATATATATATATATATATATATATATATATATATATATATATATATATATATATATATATATATATATATATATATATATATATATATATATATATATATATATATATATATATATATTCTTATGTAACTCTCTTATGGATCAATGAAGAATATCAAGCTTTCTATATTATAACATGGTATCAGAGCGGGTTCCAACTCTGTCCTGACCACAACCACGTGCTGTCACCGCCCACCTCCGGCGACATTCTTTTGACGTCGTCGGAGGTGCCTTCCTTTTGTTTATTTCTGTTTCAATTTACCTTTTTTTTCTGTTTCAATTTACCTTTTTTCAATCCTTGTCGGTTTTCTTCCTCTACTGGTTCTACTTTTTTTTTCTTGTCTAACCCATCAAATAAACCCCAACATATTCCCCTGATTTCTTCGACTGTTGCTGTTTTCTCTTTGGTTGCATGCAACACGCACAACAACAGCCCTTGAGTTCTTGCTTGATTTCGGCTCGATCGGACCCTTTCTGTTCTCTCTCCCAGGTTGCAATCTCGTTAGGAACCACCGTCGATGCTCTCACAGATGGAGCTCCACCATCTTCTCCGACGGAAGTGTTTCATCCACCACCTCCGTCGTGTATCTCTCCTTCGGTCACGCCCACTTCGTGATAGAAGCACGCTGTCACCACCGAGTTCCACCCACCAACTCCTTTTGCCGCCTCTCTTTCTCTTTCTTCTCTTTTCCGGTAGCGATGACACCCCGCTCCCTCTCATTCTTAGTTACCATATCGTTTTTCGTCTGCCTATTTATCCCATTCTCTCTTCCCGCTGCTCTCGATCGTACTCTCGAACCCACAACTCCCCTCTGCCGATCTGCTCTCGATAGCTCTCTCTCTCTCTCCCTTTCCTTCGGTGATAACAGCCGGAACCGAACCAGGCAAGTGACTGGTAGGAGGGCTGGTGTAGGACGAATCCGCCATGGAATAGTGTTTGTCGGTGAGAGTAACACAGAAGAAATGGCGGTTTTCAGCAAGTCATATTCATGCAGTGGAGATGAAATTCGATCGAGAATGGAAATACCAAAATACAGCCTTAATTACGAGAAGAAAGTGGAGAATTAAATAAAGCAACTCTTTCAACTTAGCGAGTCGACTCAGGGGGTTAGGGCTTCGGCTATCCATGCAGATTTAAAAGAAGATTCTAACTATTTCAACTATGTTATTCTTAATTGTTCTCATTTTGTTTTGTTTTATTTGTTTTTCAGTTTCATCGTCCCTCCCGATAAAACTGCGGGGGGATGTTAGTGTATGGGTTAGGACTTCGGCCCATTATGTTAGATGGGTTAGGGTTTTGGTCCAATGTCGTTTAGGGTTTAGATTAGATTGCTATATATATATATATATATATATATATATATATATATATATATATATATATATATATATATATATATATATATATATATATATATATATATATATATATATATATATTCTTATGTAACTCTCTTATGGATCAATAAAGAATATCAAGCTTTCTATATTATAACATTTACTACACTACCCTTTCCAAAAGAGGATATTATTTCCTCGTTCTATGACTTGTATCAAATTCTCCTCTCCTGAGTCTATCACCATCTTCGTGTCTTTTCTTCTTTTTCCACCATCATTAGACTTCAGTGTTTAGATTTACAATCTAGATGTTGATTTGAAGAAATCGCAACTGAGATGGGTAGGATTTGTGTTAGTGTATCCCACATTGGTGCGACACGGTCTTATGAGTTTGTATATATGTTAGAGTCTCCCCTCTCTCTACAAGGGCTCTTTTGGAGAGACACTCTTGGGGCTCCACATATATTTACATGGTATCAGAGCCAGTGTCCCGCACCCTGTAACCTCATCGAGCCTACGTTTCTGAGGGGGAGTGTTAGTGTATCCCACATTGGTGCGACACGGTTTTATGAGTTTGTATATATGTTGGAGTCTCCTTTCTTTCCACAAGGGCTCTTTTGGAGAGACATTATTGGGCTCCATATATATTTACATGGTATTAGAGCCAGTGTCCCGCACCCTGTAACCTCATCGAGCCTATGTTTCTGAGGGGGAGTGTTAGTGTATCCCACATTGGTGCGACACGGTCTTATGAGTTTGTATATATGTTAGAGTCTCCCCTCTCCCCACAAGGGCTCTTTTGGAGAGACACTCTTGGGGCTCCACATATATTTACAATTTGAAGCAAGTAGGAAATCGAAATTGCTAATGTGAATACCGAAATGAAAAGTGATATTGCTAGGATCGAGAGTGTTAAACAAGCTTTAGAGGAGGCGGCGGCTCATTGGCTCAAAGTTGCTGAAGGTATGGTTCGCGTTATCCTTTCCCTAGTTCAATTTCTCAAGTAATAGACGCTTAATTTGAGAAACATATATGAGATGGTTGATACCATTTAGGTGTGCCTGTTGTGGATTATTTGGAAAAGAAGCTCAAGGGGGAATCTAGATATAGATTAGGGAATGCATAATGCATAAAATCCGTTTGCTATGGTCTGATTTTTTTAGACCTGTAGCAAAATCCTTTCAAAATTTGAGAGTCGTATCTAAATAATGAAGCAATTTGTATTGTGGACATGGAGATCGTCTAAAATAGAACTTCTGTTTGGTTGTGGTGTTTGTTTGATTTTTGTGTGTAACCCCTTTATAAACAGCTTTTGACATTAAATTTCCATGAGTACTTGATATTTGTATAGTCTTCGTTTTATAAACAGCTTTCGATTTTTATGTGTAACCTCCTAAGTTTTTTTATATTCTCCTTATCAACGTATGTACACATATACGCAAATGATTAGAATCAACAAATTTTTTGGTTTTGTAGGCTACTTACTGTCATAATAGTTGTGCATTCTCAATGTCTTCCTGCATCTCTCCTTTTATGATTCATATACTCATTTTGATTTTTTTTTCTTGACAGATCATTGATGCTTTGGAATTTACTCTATCACATGTGGCAGTAAGATTCTTTTCCTTGTATGCATCTGTTGGATTAACGAAGTAATAGTTGTGCATTCTTAATGTCTTCCTGCGTCTCTCCTTTTATGTTTGATCATCAATCTTTTTTCTAGTTTTACTAAAATAATTCGATTTTGACTCAAAATTTATTGTTTATTGCGATGGCAGGTGATGGCGTACATGAATGAATATTGTCTATCTCTTTCTCGCTTTCAGTCCATGAACACATAAATACCTAAAAAAGGAGAAATATTGAAGGAAGTTAGCCAATAATATAACTAAATCACAAAATCTTGAGGAATGTTAGCAAATAATTTAAATGTATTTTCAAGTATTCTTTTCTTTCATCTCTTTCTTTAAGCCCTATCAACTTGATTTATTTCAATGAACAATATATATCTCTATATTAACAAGTTAAAATACTATAATGACTAATTAAATATCACAAGTTAGAAAAACTCTTGAGTTATAATGATTGATTAGTTGAAAGTTGAAGATTTTAATTTATGATTAATCAATACAATTAACAAATCAATTAATTAGAAGACAAAATTTCAAAAATGGTCCATGTGTTTATTATTTTATGTGATTTTGGTCTAAAAATATTTGGTGGTGCATCATTGGTCCAATTTTGGATCTTTTATGTGATTTTAGTCCCTGATATTGAAATTTTTTGTGGTTTTGGTCCACACCCAACCTGAAATGACAAATATACCGTTTAAGTAATTCTTTGTTAATTTCTTTTAGAGAAAACTGCAAAATTGGTCCCTGTGGTTTGGTGTTTATTGTGGTTTTGGCCCAAACATTTGCGTTTTTGTATAAATAGTCCTTTTGCAGTGGTTTCTTTGTGGATATGGTCCTTATTCAAATTGAAATGTCTATTTTACCCTTTTAATTTATTTTTCTATTATTTTTAATCATTTATTAAGTTTAAAAAAATAATTAAAAGAAATTAAATCCCCAGCCCACAAGACGTCACCCTCTCTCTTTCTCTCCATCTCTCTCAAAATCCCAATTTCGTAGCTGATGTTGCGATGAACAAGTTACTCCATGGAGATGCATCGGTTCAGACGTGGCCCTGAGAAACCTGCGCCGGTGGCTCCTGCGGTGGCAAGCGTTAGCCAGCAGCACCACCAGAAGGTGTATTCTCCGGCGTCGATACATCAACGTCTGCCACCAATTCCTCAATCGACTCTCCACCATCTATTGGCGGAAGCGGGATCCTTTGATAGGAAGGATTGTCCTGTCACCACCATCAATTTTGTCGTTGCTGCTCCTGCCGCCTCTCAAGCGAATTCCTTTAGGTCGTCGTTGACCGGAGACACAGACAGCTTACAGCCGTCAATGTCTTCTAGGGTTTCAGATCACGAATATTTCCTAGGTTTCCTCTGTTGGTAAGTCGAATCATTCATCTTCTTCATTCAAAAGGAAATGCAACTCCATGGAAGATTCTCACACCAAGTGCTCTAATTCTTCTGGGCGTTTCCATTGTTCAAAGAAAAGGTAAATCCTCATCCATCCCGCCTCCACCTGATTATAAACCATGATTGACCATTATAATCACAACTTTGAAATCTGGGTTTCGATTAGTTGGGCTTTATCTCTAACCTGGTAAAAATTTGCAGGAAATCGGGAAGTCTGGGAGCATAATTAAAGCCATAAGACAACAAACTGGGGCTTGGATTAACATCCACAAGTTGATGTCTGGTTATGAGGAGAGAATCATCGAGATTTCTGATACACGAATGACAGATCCTGATTGGAGAATGCCTTCGTTTTCCTCTGCTCAGGGAAGCTCTGCTTTTGATACATGAAAGGAATTTGGAGAGTGATGGAGGCGGGTACAATTTAGGGTACGACGGAGGCGATGACGACAAAGAGAGGGAGAAAGGAGACGGGAGAGAGAGAGAAGAGAGAGAACGAAGGGTTTTGATCGGATAGGGAAGGAAAATGTAGTTTATAATTTTCTTCATTTAATTAAATTGCTAAAGTGACAAAAAAATAATAGAAAAAAGAAATTAAAAGGGTAAAATAGACATTTCAGTTTGGATAGGGACCATATCCACAAAGAAACCACCGCAAAAGGACTATCTATACAAAAACGCAAAGGTTTGGGCCAAAACCACAATAAACCCCAAACCACAGGGACCAATTTTGCAGTTTTCTCTTTCTTTTATTTCTTTTATTATTATTTTAATTAAAATTAATCTAAAATAAAATACCACCCCTCCTCCTCCCTCTCTCTCTCCCCCTCTCTCTCTCTCTCTCTCTATTTTCTCTTCTAGGGAACATCACGTTGTCTACTTTCCACCATTTTAACCCTCTTTACTTGGGCTCTCTGGTGATTTCAATTCTTTATCCATGATTAACAAGAATATATGGTTTTACTAAGCCTCTCATCTGACATAACTCATTTACCCTCTCATATGACTTAACCTATTTCCACCGTATTCATTTTGAGGACTAGTCCATGATTATTATATGGATTGGGGCTATTGAAGATTTATTTGTGGGTCACGTATGATGTTGTAACATCCCCCACAATATCGATGGGGCTGGGAAAACCATTGATGTTGGTATCGGCTTTCTCCTAGTTGTTCATCGTCGAGTTTCAAGGTCTCCTTGTCACTGCTCATTTTTGTGCTAAAAAAATCTAAAATTTCATGACAAATAGATTACAGATGATGAAGATGGGAATCCGAACAAATAATCAATCCAACAAATATTTAGAATAGCAATTACTTAGATGAGAAGAGTCTGTATCTACATTGGATTTTGGAATTTGGTACGAAAGGAGAATGAGATCTCATAAAAGCTGAAAACCCTTTGCCAATTTGTTCAGATCTCGACCTCGTCGGAGCTGCAACGCTAGCTCCATGGATGACATCTTTGAGGTTTGCTATGAACCTTGAACAACCCAATCTACTTGGTTTTCAGTGAAAGATTGTTGGCAGATATTTCTTGGATTTTGTATCGTGGACATCAAATGGTTCTATGATTATAGTGAAGAGATTTCTCCAGGGGAAGAAGGGGAAGAAGTTGTGTAGGGGAAAAAGAAAAGGAATAAAGATCAGAGGGTTTTACACTATAGAGAGAGAAATAGGGTTTTTTAATTTTTAATTATTTAAAATCATTAAAATAAACATACAACTGAAAAAACAAATGTAAAGGGTACAATCGTCTTTTCAGGATGATGGGGACCAAATACAAAAACAAGATCCAAAATTGGACCACTAGTGCACCACCAAAAGTTTTTAGACCAAAACCACATGAAAATAGTAAACACATGGACCATTTTTGCAATTTTGTCTAATTAGAATAAGTTGAAGAGTTTGAGAGTGTCAAATGAATATGATTCAAGATATATAACTTATGTTGAACTACATTGAATTTGATGACCTATATTATAAGATTAATAAAAATAAATATTTAATTTAGATGTTATATATATATATATATATATATATATATATATATATATATATATATATATATATATATATATATATATATATATATATATATATATATATATATATTAGAGAAAAATATAAATATGATTAATTTCATTAATCATTTTTTAAGAAAATGGTCAAAAATTACCCCAATCATCAAAATAGTCCTCAATTTCGTTGATCTGCGAAATAATGATGTCATCACCAAATTTTGATTAATAGTACACTATTTTATCTCACAATTCTTATAGAGAAAGTTATTATATATGCTTATAGAATATTAAGAACAATCCCTAGCATTACATAAACAATATGTCAAGTCATCATAATAACTCTATGAATCAGGAGAATATGAAAGCTTATCTCTACTTAAAATATAAACCAAACATTATCATGCGTCTTTAGGAATTGGTTACTTAAAGGATAAGTGTCTCAAGCCAAACTGCATATCTTGTAATAATCTCATGCGAACTTGACCAAGTTTGTTATATGCTTATACATCCAACTTATCAATATGCACTTAGCTGATAATTACTTTGACATTCATCAAACTGTTGTGTTTGACTCTAACAATCTCCCCTTATTTCATGATGTCAAAACTAATCTATAAGTACAAGACAACTATATTATATAAGGTATTTATATACATGAGACCTAAAAAGTACAAAATATAATTATGTATGCAAGTAGTTATACTCTCGGTCTTTGTTTTCTTCGGTCTATTCAATGATCTCAGTCTTAATAAAGATGTATTTTCTTCTCCTTGTATCATCTATTCTTTTGTCAAGTTCTAGTGATAGCAGCAAATGGTATCTGTTAGCTTTTTCTTCACATTTACAACTCAGCCTCAACTCAAACTATGAGTTGTAGTAACTTTGGGAATATCCTTTGATCTCATAAAGCATGTTTAAGCATTTTCATCTTTGTAGAACATTCAATGCACTGAATCAACAATAAGCAAGCATTATTCAACTCTAATAGAGTTGGAAGTCTTGTATCTATTACACCTACTCCAACAGGCATCAAAACCTGAATCGTTTTTTCCTTTGTTATTCTTTCTCTGGTCCTCCTAAGGAAATAAGTGTAGGTTGGTCAGCTTCAATTCCAACTCAGATAAGACCAACTTGAGTTCCAAATAGAGCAACCGTTTGAAATTTTCAATAATTTTCATCGACTCTATCCACTTGTTATAATTCACCCGATATAGTGTAATCTATTCCATATCTAAATCCGTACTTTATTGCTGTGAGAGAATCCGAAATGTGATTTGGAGATGCACTGTATACCATATTTCGAATTTCCATCAACTATAAAGACAATATAAACGAAAGGGTATCCATCAAATTTCAGGTCTAAAATGACCCATGTCGAAATAAGTAGCAAACTTATAAGGGTAAATTGCATAAAAATCACTAACTTTTCCAATTTTCTCGATTTTGACACTGTATTTTTAGTTTTTGCAATTAAGTCATTATGTTTTCAGAAAATTGCAATTAAGTCATTATGTTTTCCAAAAAGTTGCGAAAACGACCATATGACAGGATGACAACAGGTTACCAGGTCATATGGTCAACTTTGCAATTTTTCAGAAAACATAATGACTTAATAGCAAAAATAAAACATAGTGTCAAAATCGAAAAATCTGGAAAAGTTAACGAATTTTATGCAATTTATATAACTTAATCACTTTACATGCCTCATACGTGTCCAAAAAAATAAATTTGTTGTTACCTTGTTTTTCCATTTAAAATAATCAAATTTATTGTCCTAAAAGTGGAATTTCAAAAAGATTTAGGATAAATGCATACGAAACCTTCTTTTACTTAAAAAAAAAGGTCTAGTTTAAACTCTTAATACTTTTTGTTTAATTGAAATTAAGTTATTTTTATTTAAAATGAGCATACATTTTTTGTTTTATTGAAAACAAGTACTTTAATTTCAAATAAGACGACCCCTTTCTTTATTTTGTCTATTTTCAAAATTTTTAGTGATTAATTCTTTCAAAAAATCTAGTGATTAAAATTATACATTTTATGTCTTCGAGTATGCAAATGCTACTACCTTGACAGGTTGTATTGCCAAATATATTTTTTTTCAATAAGAAAGTTGATGGACTCGATTGAAAAAATGGTAAAAGTATATTGAATTTTTTATCTACTTAGCTTAAACTATCTTTGTAAATGAAAGAACATCAATATAGATTTTTATAACACATCATATAAAGACATTGTTTACATAACCAATTACCCAATATGATATTCACACTGAGGGCATGTAAGTTAGTTGTTATTCGTATGCATTTATCCTAAATCTTTTTGAAATTCCATTTTTAGGACAATAAATTTTATTACTTTAAATGGAAAGACAAGGTAACAACAAATTTATTTTTTTGGACACGTATGAGGCATGTAAAGTGATTAAGTTATATAAATTGCATAGGGTAAATTGTATAAAATTTGCTAACTTTTCAAGATTTTTCGATTTTGACACTATGTTTTATTTTTGCTATTAATTCATTATGTTTTCTGAAAAATTGCAAAGTTGACCATATGACCTGGTAACCTGTTGCCATCCTGTCATATGGTCATTTTCGCAACTTTTTGGAAAACATAATGACTTAATTGCAATTTTCTGAAAACATAATGACTTAATTGCAAAAACTAAAAATACAATGTCAAAATCGAGAAAATTGGAAAAGTTAGTGGCTTTTATGCATTTTACCCAACTTATAAATGGCCAAAATCTTGATTTATTTGATAATCCTAAAACTATGTAGGTATTTTTATAGATATCCCGTTATAAATCTTAAATAACTCTAAATTAAACAACATCGAACTTTTAGGTCTGTCAAATATGCATCATCATGAATCCTTTATGGGTGGCTAGCTTTCAAATACTTTTCCTAAATAAATATGGGATTTTATGTTTTTATATTGTATTAGTTTTTTTTTTTTTTTTTTTTTTTACAAGATTACATCAATTTTATTATATTCAGCTTGTATAATACCCATCTTACTTTTTATAAATAAAAACCGTGTTCCATACAAATGTATATCGTCAAGCGAACATGCATAACCGTTTCAATCGATAATTTTCAATCATCTTTATTCTATGGGAAAAATTACAAAATGAAATATTATATTAACATATGTATAATTGGTATTAGAATGTTGTCCCAGCTAAGTCGTTTATATTCAAAATTCAGGGAGTTGGAGAATCTTTTACTTTTGAGGTTATGATTAATGATGAGTGCATATTCCTCTGTCACATCCTCATTAAACTTGAACTTTAGGATTTTATTCTTTTTCTAGATTAAACGATTTCAAATTTTAGATTAATATTTATTTAAATAATTAGTTTCTTCTGGAAACGTATCCACATATTAATGCATATTATATTAGACTAAATAAACTCGTCCATATTGTTCATTTGATATGGCCAGCAATTTCAATTTATTCTTTTTCCGTCTGGACGTTTGACATGTTTTTAGTCAATCAACCGTTTACTTTAACAATCTAACTGTTAAATTTAAAAGGTAATCGTTTTGTCCACCCTTCTCTTGAAGTTTTTTATAACTCCAACTTTAAACCTCATTTCAAAACCAAAAGCGTACGTATCAATAATTAGCCCGTTTAAGTTGATAAAAAAAACTTCAAAGTATCTATAACTGAAATAAGTAATATTCATTACAAATTACTTACAACTCATCAGAATGAAATAACCGAACTACCACTAGCCCTCAAAAGTCAAAACCTCATATACAAAGTCTTCACGTACTCGTCTATACCGAGGACTTCACCTCCACCTATTGATGGTGGAAGGATGCAAAATGAAATAACCGAACTACCGAATATAATACGATCACAGAACATCAAGAAGACTTTATCTTCATTAAGTATCTATCTTAAATTCTTTATAAATCTTAAATAAATCTTAAAACATTGAATAATTACAATGACAGTTAACCCTATTTAGTTCTACACCTAATCATAGTTGAGTAAAGATTTATCTAATTTAGAAGATAAATGCTAAAATAAAGAAACAGATTAAAATTCGATAATTATTTAATTAGTCTATATTTTCCTAATTATATGATAAGTAAAAAGAAACACAAACTTCCATAAATATATGATGGCTTAAACTTGTAGGTTTTTGACAAACTGATTGTTTGCATAAGGGAGACTGGTACTTTGGAGGTGACATATCGTTCCTTAAAAGTGTTGGATTGGTAATCAAGTTAGAGTAGGGATGGCAAAAACCCCCGTGGGGCCCCGTTCCCGTGGGACCCCGAACCCGTACAAGGGGCAATGTTATGAAAAATTCGGGGGCGGGGGCGGGGACGGGGGCAAGATTAACCCCCGTTTTGATTTCGGGGGCGGGGGAGGGGGTGGGCAACCCCGTCCCGAAACCCCGTGGGGGCCCCGTTAATATATATATATATATATATATATATATATATATATATATATATATATATATATATATATATATATATAACCCAAAAAATAAATTTTCAACCCAAAATTGATTTTTTTAGCCAAAAAAAAAGATTTTTTTAGTTTAAAGATCGGGGGCGGGGAAACGGGGGGCGGGGGGCGGGGAAAAGTGTAGGGATTCGGGGGCGGGGGTGGGGGCAAAAATTCTAGGGGATTCGGGAGCGGGGGCGGGGGCGGGGGCGGGGGAATAGGGGAATTTCGGGAGCGGGGGCGGGGGAAGCTATCCCCGTCCCGTTTGACCCCGTTGACATCCCTAAGTTAGAGGCGTATTAGTCCTCTTTGGGAGAATGAATGGTCTTGGGATTTTTATCGGTCCATTTGTGACCAAACTTTGAGACATCATCTTTTTGTTGGTACGATTTCTGGCATCAACCTCCCCTACCTAATTTGAATGACTTGTCGTTGAGTCTTCTCATCTCCAATGACATTAAGTATTTAAATATTCATCACATTACGTTTCAAGAACATTCTTTGTGAGACAACAAAGTGTCCTTTTTTGATAAGTCACGTTCATTGAAACCCTAAGAAAAAAATCAATCGAATTGTTACTGTCCTACCTTGACAAAGTTGTTCTTCCGCCACCAATGAAGTTGTAAATATCTAAAAATATCTTTTCATCTTCACCACCTGGAATAATTATCAAATGCATCTTCTTGTATGTCAAATCTGATTGTTTTGGATGATTTAAGGCATCATAATCAACGTCTTAGGAATCAACCTATAACCCCTGTTTGGTTCGGTAAGCTAATTTTATGAATTCTTTAGTAAAATGGTGATATTATGCTAGTATAAGGTCTTAGTAGATGTATATAGATTGCTTGCATACTGCCTTGAAGTGGATTTGGTGTTAAGGGTTCATAACAATAAATTTTAAGGAAAAACATACATTCTGCCCAAATAATAACGTCGCTATGACCAGTAGGGTCACGACGCTATGGGCAAGTATGATGTTTTAATTGAATTAAATCTGGAAGTAGAATGTCACGAGCATAGCGACGTGAAATTGATCAGATAGCGTCACGAGTCGTTGATAGTGTCACTAAGGGGTTAATAATCGCGACGCAAAACCTTGAACAGACCCTTTTACTTAAGTGTATTATGTCGGTCATTTGAAGCTAAAACACACTTATTCATACTCCAACAGAATTAAGGGTGAAGATACGCGAACTAAACCTATAATTGAAGAGGGGGATCATGAATTTATCTACTAGTAACTAAGAGGGTGTGTAAACTTCTTGAATCTAGGTATGCTTAGTTGTTTTGATGATTTGGTGGGGTTTGAAACCCTAGACAAGGAATTAGTGATGTTTCTTTTAATTAGACGTATAAATTAGATAGTACAATGAGCCTAGACCAAAACCCAACTGAGTGTTGTACTAGTGAACCAATATAAGGGTCTGAATTGGGACAGACCAATGAACTGTCGCATCGCGACCATAGCGTCGCATAACATACTGGATAGCGTTGCCATGCGGCTACCCATCGTAATGGACCTTCATAGGCATGACGATAGCGACGCTATCACCTATTGATAGTGTCGCGTAAAATTAGACATAAACTTTTTTCATATTGTTTATATATGATTATTTATGGAGTCTAACCATATGTATCTCACATGGCTATATCCTAACTTACTACTTTGATGTATGTCTTAGGTAGCAAATCTTAGGTATGCTTATAGTTAGAGACATGATGCTAAAAAGATTTGGAATTTCATTTCATTGTTGATGTTTTCTTGGATATAGTGTGTAAATAATAAATAATTTAAGGTACAACCAATTATACGTTACCCATAGGGTCACATACAACAGAGCATTTAAATGGGATGGAATAAATTATATATTTATAGGAGATAAAATTATTATTTACTAACTGAAATAAATAAGTAATAAATTAGTTATTTATAATTGTTGAAAAAGCAACATAAATAAATAAATCGTTTCTTTTTTAATTATATGTTTGTAAAGATGAAAAACCAAATACGTTTGTAATCATGAATGAATCAAAGTATAATATAGATATAAAAAACTGAAATACATGTGTAATCATAAATGAATAGAGGACAATGTATAGATACAAAAAAGTTAACTATATTTATAATCATGAATGATTATTAACACAAAACGGGAAAAAATACAATATAGTTTTAGACATAAATAATTAAAAACAATACAACTTTAATCACAAATGATTAAAGAACAATGTTGTTGTGCTAAATCTTTTGACTTGAAAAAGACTGCTTCGACTTCTCATTCATGCAACTCCAATACTCTGAAAAATCTACATTCAAAATGCATAAAATCATGTCAATTAACAAATGATAAATGCATAAAATGACCCATAAATATATAAAAAAAACTTGTAATCGTCAGTGAATAACATATATAATCATCAATAAATTCCAGTTTTTAGTGAATTCACCTTGCTATTCATTAGTGAATTTCAGTTTGCTATTCACTTTGTTATTCATTAGTGAATTCCAGTTTGCTAATCATCAATGGATTTCAGTTTGCTATTCACCTTGCTATACATTACTGAATTCCAGCTTGTTATTCATTAGTGAGTTCCAGTTTTTTGTGAATTCACCTTGTTATTTATTACTGAATTCTAGTTTTTAGTGAATTTCAGTTTGCTATGCAAGAGTAAAGTAAGTCATTGATTGATGATATTCATTCATGAATACCAACTTAGAATATGAATAACAATGATTATAAGAAAAAAAGAAAGACTTCTTCTATTATTCAATAATGCTTAAAACTGAAAAACGAAAAATCAAACAATGACTAACAGTGATTGTAACTAAAAAAAGTTTCATTCTGTTATTCATTAACGATTATAACAATGATTATAACTAACAAATAATATTTTCTTCAAGAAGATTACATCAACACTTATGACTTAACAGCTTCAGAAATCACACTTCACAGATTCAAAAGTTACACTTCTCATAATCACATCACATATTCAAAACCGAGATTCAAATATTAAGAAGTCGAAACTCAGAACCTATTCAATTCAAAAGTCAAAACTGAGATTCAAAGAAATCAAAGCACAAATATTGAAGCAACTTACTATTTACCACATCACGGATTCAAGAATTAAGAAGATTAGTCATCTAGTTGCTGCAATCGTCAATGGTAGATTCATAAGTTTTAATCTGAGATTCAAACCCAGATTAATCAGAACCTGAGATTCACATACACAATCATGTGATCGACAATCAATGAATCATCAATAGGCTTGATGTTGGAGGAGATTCAATCAATCGTCAATCGGCTTTAGGAGATTGGAGATAGCATGGCGATCTAGGTTTGGGACTGGTAACATGAAGATGAGGTTCCGATATGGTCTCCGCGGGAGGATGTGTATGACGTAAAACCTAATTTAAAGAAATAAAATGATTCCTAATTAAAAGGAGAGAGATAAAAGAGTTCAAATTAAAATCCCTGATTTTATGGAACCTAAAATTTTGAAATTCCACTAATACTCTTGACATCTATTTTAAATTAACAAATTGGTTAAATTAGTTTTACATTTTACATAAATGCCCCATTGATCTTAGCTACTGATCTAGAATTTTAGACGGTTGAGATTGGTTCTCTCGTTCTCTTAAGATATTATTATTCTCTCTCTCTCTCTCTCTCTCTTCTTGTTATTTAACCTCTGTATATTTCTGAAAGCCAAAGAGAGAATACAAGCATACAATCACCCTTAAAATCTGAATACTCAAATAGAAAAAGGTTGAACAATGAAGCGTTAAAGTCCCAAAGAATTCACAAAACAGATAATAACAATTACAATTCTATGAAGGCATATATATAAACAATCACAAGGAAACAAATAATAACAATTACAATACCCATAGTAAATCTTGTAGATATGTCTCTATGCATATGCCTTTCACAGTATTTTGAATCGATTATTTTAATCGGGATATTCTAATACACAGCTATAAAGGCAAAGATATAAAACAAAACTTATTATAGTAAACAAGATGATCAAACTTAAACCAAGGCGTCATAACAATATAGCAACCTAGTAAAATTAACGCGAGAGGGGAAGAAGAAAAGGAGCAAGAAAGGGAAAAACTATTAATTGAACAAGAAATGGCAATCAAATCCCTAGATGGAATTCATCAAGGCAGCTAGAAATTCTCCCTTAAAGACACAAACGATCCAACCAATTAGAATAATCTATCAACACTCCAACACAAACGACGAGCTCTAATTGGAACCTGCTACTACTAAGCACAAATAAAAATGCAACTAACAACTCAAATAAAACGTGTAAAAAGCTGTCAGGGTACCAAATCATCTGCACATACTATTATTTGCCTTCCACGCCGAAAGAAACCCTAAATTTATCAAGCATCAGACTCGATAATCCGCAATGATTGTCCAAAAGCCTCTACATAAAATCCCTACATTTGATTAGGAAGAACAGAACCACCAAATACTTTATCCACAATGATTGATTGAAAATGGAGGCAGAGACCTTAAAGCTCGGGTTTCCGAATTAATTTGAGCAAGGAAGAGATTAAAAGATGAATTTGTTCTTGAATGACTCCCTTCGTCAAGAGATGTAACTACCGTGAATACTAGAGAGACAGATACGGGATTAGGGGTTGTTTATTTATTTATGAGAAGAGAAAAAGACTAAAATAACCTAATCTCATAAGGGTTTTTCTCAAAACAGCACAAATTAAATCATTTTCCTCAAAATAGTCAAACATTTAGTAGATGGTCATTGCCACCTGCTAACTCCTCTAATTGCCTGCCAAATGCTCCCAAGCCTTGAGAAAACTGCTAAATGCTCTCCATGGGCTACGAAATCCTTAGGATGGGCTGCTAAATGCTCAGGAACGACTATAAATTTTTTTTTGAAATTTCATTTTTTTGAATGTCACCTGCTAAATGCTCCAGGTCAGCTGCTAAATGCTCAAGGTCACCTGCTACATGCTCTAGGTAACCTGCTAAATGCTCTCCTTCACCTGCCAAATCCTTTTAGTCACTTGCAAAATCCTCAAGGTCGTCTGCTAAATGCTCTCGTCATCTGTTAAATGCTCAAGGTCATCTGCTAAATGCTCTGGTCATCTGCTAAATGCTCAAGTCATCTGCTAAATGCTCTCCCTCACCTACTAAATGTTGAATTCATCTGCTAAATGCACTCCCTCACCTGCTAAATCCATTCCCTCACCTGCTAAATCCTCTCAAGTTCATAAACCCTAATTTTTATGCTTTAAAGGTTCGTACATTAGGCATAAAAATTTGTAAGTTCACTCATCTAACGCTTAAAACGTTAAATTATTAACTAGGGAAAAGTAATACATAAAAGAGAACATCAAATTTGTGACTACGGTAATGAAAAAATGACAGTTTTTTTCCAGTTTATATACTTGGGCTGATGGGCTGGCTCATCAGCATTTAACAGCCCACCCTAAGGATTTCGCAGCCCATGGAGAGCATTTAGCAGTTTTCTCAAGGCTTGGAGAGCATTTGGCAGGCGACTAGAGGAGTTAACATGTGGCAATGGCCATCTGCTAAATGCTTGGCTATTTTAAGGAAAAGACTTTAATTTGTGCTGTTTTGAGAAAAACCCTTATGGTATTAGGCTATTTTAGTCTTTTTCCTTTTATTTATTTATTTTATTAACTAATTAAACAATATATTAAAAAGGAAAAATGAATTAAAAAGTGTATTTTAGTCTTTTTACATAGACCAGGGACCAATAGTGCAAACTTTTGGCAACCACATGGACCCTCAGTGTGAAAATAAAAAACTTGGACCAAAACTAAAACAAGAGGTAAACCACATGGACCAAAACTGTAATTTACTCTCCCTCTCTCTCTCTCTATATATATATGTATGTGTGTGTGTATATATATATATATATATATATATATATATATATATATATATATATATATATATATATATATATATATATATATATATATATATATATATATATATATATAGAATAAAGATCAAATGAGAACCAAAAAAATCATGAGAACCGGGGAACCAAATCTGGACCTTTAGATCATAAATTTTGATGGCCTAGATCAATAGTGGCATAATTGTAATTATAATCAAATTTAAGGACATATTAGGTTTTTAAAAAATGAATACAAGGGTAAATCAGGGATTAAAAATCGATCTAATCCTGGTAATATGCAATCCCCGTGAATCAGCCTAATATCTATCTCTCTCTCTCTATTTTTCTTTCTTGATCGTGTTCTCTCGCCTCCCACTCCATCCTTAATGGTTCACCGGCTCCTCCCTAATAGCATGAAGATTGGAAGCAGACGACATCGGAGATGAACACCACCACAATGGTTCACTGCCTCCTCCCTCTAAACCGCCGGCCGACACTTCTTCATATTCCCTCGACCCCGATCATTGTGCAAATCGTCGCAGGGATGCACCCACATACGATTCAATCGACACAAAGGTCACAAGTTAATTTTAGTTGAATCGACGTCCATCTGGGTCTGTTGCTCAAGGTAAGAAACCTGCCTTTTATCCCGCCAGTCCTCACAACCTGATCAGTTCTACATTACAGCAACTCAGCCGGAAGTCTCGATCCCACACCTCCTGGTGGACCCACAACTGAAATCGACTGGTCACTCAACCAAGCTCGCTCACTCAGGTAATTGAAAAACCTTACACACCAACTGTTCGATGAAATGACTCAATGAACTCAACTATCACAAAAGTATCTCATTTGTGTTTTCTGTTGAAATAGGCAAAATTTGACCGCGAGTGGACCAAGACCGAATCCCCAAGGCTCTTACCACTACGGGTTGATCAACACTACTTGAACAATTAGGACTGTGAATTCTGCACCTTTTATTGGTGGAAAACAAAGATACGCGGTTATGATAGTGTGTATACTCTGGATTTTTATTGGGAACTGGTTTGGGTTTCACTGCAATAGATGATGTAGACTCTAACTTATATGTATCAGTTGTGATTGTTAGGGCTTCAAATGGTACAGTAAATCTTCCTTATATTGGATGTTTAATCTTTCGCTGATCTCTATTAACTATTATTACTATATTTTGGGTCCCAAAGATGGTGTTTTCAGGTCCCTAGCTTGCCACTCCTCATGGGTGTTTTGCCACTCCTCACGGCTATTTTGGGTCCCAAAGATGGTGTTTTCAAACAAGATAAAGGCAGGTAATCGTCAATTCTAGAATAGTAGTTCTTTTCCTTTTTTTGAATCACATATACTTTTTCTATATTTATGGGTACATTGCAGACATATTTGGATCTTCAACTGTTAATGGAGCTTTGATTGTCATGGGATGGTCCCATGGTCTGTAGTGGATCGGTGGTGGAAGCCGATTGTATGTGAATATACGTATGTGCATATATGCATATACGTATATGCATATATGCATATACGTATGTGCATATGCATATATACATATGTAATTATTTGAATATGTATGTGCATATGTACATACATATTCAAATAATTACATATGTATATGTACATATGCACATACATATGTACATATACGTATGTGCGTATGTGTATATGTGCATTTGTTCATATACGTATATGTGAATATGTGCATATATGTATGTGCATATGTGCATATGTGCATATATGTATATGCATTTGTGCATATGTGTATGCATTTTTATTAAATATGTATGTGAATATACGTATGTGCATATATGCATAACGTATGTGCATATGCAGATCTACGTATGTGATTATTTGCACATGTATGTGCATATGTACATATACGTATGTGATTATGTGTGTATACGTATGTGCGTATGTGCATATACGTATGTGTATATGTGCATTTGTTCATATACGTATATGTGCATATGTACATATATGTATGTATATATGTGCATATATGTATATGCATTTGTGCATATGTGTATGCAATTTTATTAAAGTTTTTGTAGATTTTGAAGACTTTGCCGAGTAATTCGAAGAAGTGAAGATATATCGAAGACTACATGACAATTAAGGATGAACAATTGAAGATATTTTTGATATTTTGTTGTATTGCTTTGTTTTTTAGTTTATGGTTATATCGGCTAAAATGAACGTATGTTATTTTTATGTTGTTTTTTAATAAAAAGTATTGTTTATGCTTCGTGTTCGAATATTTTTGTTAATTTTATATGAACATTATGAAATATGGATTTTTTGTGTGTTTTTTATGAAAAAGTATCGAATGTGCATATATGCATATTTGGATATAATGCGAAAACTTAAATATGTATACATGTATTTTGTTAAAATTTGCCATATCAGAATCTGATTATAAAAAAAAATCCAAAAATCCAGTTTTTTTAAATTAAAATTTTGATTTTTTTAATATTTCGAAAATATTTTGAAATTTTCTTCTTTTCAAATTCAAAATTTGATTTTTAGTATCCTTAATTATAGTAGATGGTTATTGTTGTTGCCAAAAATAAAAAAATTCAGAATTAAATGAGATTTGTTAAATGACCATCATTTCCTTTTATGATTCAACCAATCAGAATGAGTTCTCTGGTTCTCATGAAAAAAATGGTTCTCATTTGATCCAGACCTTATATATATATATATATATATATATATATATATATATATATATATATATATATATATATATATATATATATATATAGAGAGAGAGAGAGAGAGAGAGAGAGAGAGAGAAAGAAAAGTGCGGAAGAGAGAGTCAAGTTCATTTGAGAACGAAAAGATTTTCGATAAAAAAATATTTCGGATAACTTTTGTCAAAAAATTAAGACACTCTAAAATGTACATATGCATATGCAATCATCAAAAAAATTTCAATTTTTTTTGGTGATGCGTATGTGCATATTTTATATATATGTGTGCACAATATAAATATGCAGATATAAACATCACTTGAAATACATTTTTATACATACAAATACATTTTGTTGTAAACCTTTTTCGAAACAATTATTGGAAAAAAAGTTCAAAATTTAAAAAATATTTAATAACTATAGTTTGATAGTTACATATTTAACAATATGAAAATAAAACAAGAAAAAAATATATATAATACTTTGATATTGTTTACAAAGAATGTAAGATTAAAGGGATTTCTTGTGACATGCAATCATACAAGAAAGATATTAAGGGGCCCGCCTAAAAATGGAGTTTACCCTCTTTACAAAAAACAATATTTATGGGATGGCGAATCCACGATTAGGGCAAGGTTGATCAAACTGGATCCTAATACCAAGTAAGAAACAAGTGAATTTTAATATCAAGTAAGAAACAGGGAATTCGAAGGTTTTTATTCGAGTTATATTTAATATTAATTGCATAAATTATTTTCTATTTCTTCTGATTGCATATCATTGTAAGACCAAAGGGAGCCATTATCCCTCCCTTCAAGGGTTTGTATGTCACGTAGGTGTCACTTCACTTTTCCTCACTGACCCCTCATTCCTTAAATTGTCGGAAATGCTATAACCCTCACTACCCTTTACTTACATAGAAAGAGAAAAGGAGATGAGAGAGAGAAAGGGAAGATGCGGTGTTGCAACCCCTCACCCTAGAACATCGCACACCACAAACACAGGATGGTGTTCTCATGCGGTGTGGTGTTGCCACATCAGACCCTGCAGACCAAATGAAAGCGGCTTCGTTTGGTCTAATAATGACAATTAATCTTTAATTTTGTCTGCTTTGAGATGGTATATTTATTTCATTAATTGTTTACAGAACTTTACAAAAAGATGTTAGATTAACAATGAGCGATTTTGTTATTATTTTAAATTATTAAGATTGAAAGTCACATGAATAAATATAGAATAAATATTTCTCTATCTTTTTGCGATATATATATATATATATATATATATATATATATATATATATATATATATATATATATATATATATATATATATATATATATATATATATATATATATATATATATATATATATATATATATATATATATATATATATAGAATCAGGATCGGGTGAGGACTCTTCTTAAAGTGAAGATTTGCGAGGACATATTAAAAAATTGAAAAAAAATATAAAAAAATATAAATAATAAAATGGATCATAGTACTATATCGGAGAAAAAAAAGATTAAAAAAAAACTTTTCGATCATTGTTTTTTTTATAATGAAATAATGATCCAAAATAAAAACAGAAAAATTGCATCATTACATTTTGCAATGATGCAAATTTTGTTTTTCAAATTTTTTTTGATAATAATATATAGTACTATTCTCGATTTTATGATTTGTATTTTTTTTATATTTTTTTTCTTTTTTTTAAGGTGTCCTCGCAAGTCCTCACCGAAAAAAGAGTCCTCACCGGAACCATATATATATATATATATATATATATATATATATATATATATATATATATATATATATATATATATATATATATATATATATATATATATATATATATATATATATATATATATATATATATATATATATATATATATATATATATATATATATATATATATATATATATATATATATATATATATATATATATATAGTCCGGTTCTGGTGAGGACTCTTTTTTCGGTGAGGACTCGCGAGGACACCTTAAAAAAGTTGAAAGAAAAATACAAATCATAAAATCGAGAATAATACTATATCATTATAAAAAAAATTAGAAAATTTTTTTTAGATCATTGAAAAAAGTAATGATCCAATTTTTCTATTTTTATTTTGAATCATTATTTCATTATAAAAAAATAATGATCCAAAAGTTTTTCTTTTAATTTTTTTTTCTCCGATATAGTACTATGATCCATTTTATTATTTATATATATTTTTTATTTTTTTCAATTTTTTAAGGTGTCCTCGCGAGTCCTCACTTTAAGAAGAGTCATCACCCGATCCTGATTATATATATATATATATATATATATATATATATATATATATATATATATATATATATATATATATATATATATATATATATATATATATATATATATATATATATATATATATATATATATATATATATATATATATATATATAATTTGTTGGATGTTTCTCCAATTTCTTTAGGGGAACTTTGGTGTGTCATTATGTTGCAAAAAATACTTAATGTAACACTTATTTGGCATTTGGTTTGCAATAATCCTGTGGAATTAGGAGGAATTGGAATCCATTTTCACCACATTCCCATGTTTGGTTCAAGATTTGATAAGGAATTTAAATGAGGTCAACTTTCCATCAAAGGTGAGCATGTGACAACTAAAATTTCATGTAAAATAATAAATAATTGCAAGTATAATTGATGTTAAAAAGTTTAACGTTTACTTATATTAAATGTACGATTCAAATGGAAAATGGTCAAAGGAGGTAAAAATATAGAAATTTATGTTTTGAGCCTTCTTATTAAGTCATTATCAAGTGTTATATCATTTAGAAACTTGCTTTGAAAGCATAAGGGCAAAAAAATGGAAATTTGGGAACAAAAGCGACAAAAACAATTGTCAACTTTAAAAATTAATAACTAAAAATCTAAAAGGAATTGTAAAAAGTCATCAATGTTACTTTTGAAATATTTGATGTAACAAGAATACAGGAAAAGCATTCGGGTTATTTGGAGTTATAACGAAGAAGTTATAATGGGTTAAAGATTACCAAAAAGACAAAAGTGGCCAAGTGGTCATGTTTAAGGGCCGATAGCAAAAAGTCTGAATGGATTCAGACTTAAGTCAGAAAAGGAAAGTTGTTAAGCTCAGTCCACCTTTCCATTAACATAAAGTTTGTAAAAATCAGGTTTGATATGTAGAAGTTATGCTAGTGTAAAGTTTGAGAAAAATCGTAAGGAAAAGCTGGAATATTCTCCAAGGCATGGATCTAAGGGATATTTTTGTAATTTTATTACTATTTTGGCCTATTCGAAATTAGGATCATATCTGATCCCCCTTTTTTTTCTTCTGGTGCATAAAAGGGGTAACGAAAGGAAAAGAAATCGGGAATGAGACTTGAAGCAAATAAACACACACACACACACACGTACTGTCGGCTGTGTGTGTGTGTGCGTGTTAGAAATTCACAAATCCATCAGCAAGAAAGGCGCGATTGAGAGTAGTAGACAATAGCAACAAACTCTTGAGAAGGACCGATTTTCCAAACCGGTTTCTCCCAAACCGACTTCAATTTGGTCCGAATCGGGGTCTATAGGATTGAATATTTTTCTTTTCAAACCGATCTGGTTTCTACCCAATGCGGTTTTGACCATGTTGACTCAAACCAATCCGGTTTGTGCACCTCTACCTGCATGTAAAATATTTGGGTTTGCTTGACGACATGAGCTCTATGTTGTCTCCCACCTCGCACACCCCTTCGGGCCGCCCTTGAATCTTTTATATGGTATTGTCTAAAGTCTTGTTGATAACTTGAATGTTGTTGGTTAGTCTATAAATGGAATAATGATGACTAGTTATAAACCACGTAAAATTCATCCATGAGTTGATTAACCTTTTTTCCCAACGTGAATATTGTTGTCAAAGACTATTCTATAAGGTCGCATAACAATAAATAAGTTTATTTTGATGAGCCGTGCTACCTTTTTGACAGTGGACACTTTGTAAGATGCATATTGATTTGCTATTTCTCGTATATATCTTATCGATACAACCAATGTTCAGTCATGTTGTAAAGTTTCCTACTTTTGACGAATTTTAATAGTTGGTGAGCTTTACTTTACTCATAGAAAATTACGAACTTTAAATCCAAATCCTTTTGAGAAACTAGCCCAATACCCACTCATTGGGCCAATCCACTAGGGTTCGGTTCACTGTTGTACAATTCTTTTAAGTTTTTTAAAGCCTTCATTTTCCAAAAAAAATGTATACAATTCTTTCGAGCTTTTTGTAGTGTGATCAGAAGATACATAAATTGAAGATGGTCTAGTAAAATATTTTTAAATTTTAACCTCTGAAATTAAGAAGAAAAAAGTCTGGTTAGTGGTTATAATATAGGGTTATTGTCATAACGGCCCAACGAACCTTTGTCATTTATTTTAAATGGTCACTGAAGTTATTTTTGTGTGTTATAGGTCCTTAAATTTGATATTAACCTGTTAAAAAGGGGAGTGAATGTATTTTTTAGGTTTTACCGGTTACAAACATTAGGTGTATGCTGACTTGGCTTTGAGATAGCCATGTATTTACCACATGTATTTATATATAAAGATTTGTAAAAAATAAAATTATGAATCCATATAAACCATTAGTGGCTCTTTCTCTTCAGATCACTATGCGTCATTCACTCTCTACCCTTCAGCAAAGATCAAACCCAACACGCAAACCGAAGACCTTCAACGTGTTTAGAATCAACAACCATCTGAAGCCACCGCCGATTAACCTTTGATCTCTTTTGCACCGATTTTGAACGGTGAAAAATGGTCGCTGTAACTTAGAAAAAGTACCATATAGAAGCAGCGCCGAGAATCAAGACTTGGTACCAGTCAAAATGGCGCTTGTTTGGTCCCTTAACATTCACCCAAAATCCCCCATTCCCATCGTAAACCCTAATTACATAATCTGTAACAAATTCACCATTGATCATATAACTCAACGTTCTCCGTCATAGTCTTCCGTCCGTTTCCGTTCAGTACCATGCCTAACAAATAGCGTCGACTCTTCAATTTCTGTATTAACCTTTTCTAGTTGCGGAAAGTTGGTGATTGATATTTGGGGTTCATCATGGATAAGTCCAGTATGCATAAACATAAATGGGTGTATTATATGGAAATTACCGAAAGCCTCTTTGCCATAGTATTTGGGGTTCATCATGCGAGGTGAAGTGTTGGGTTTTTTTGTTCATTGATTGTCATGTTTTCACTCGATCTCCTTCAAATGCGCAGATGGTTCTTCATTGCTATCTGGATATGAATTGATTCTATATGTATATCAAATTACCGAAAGCCTTTTTGCCATGGTATCATCTGACAACATTCAAGAATTCGACCAGTCGACGAACCAGTCGGAACAAGACTCGGTTTGACTTGCCGTGTCAACTCGCTGAGTTGACTGAGTCGACGAACCAGTTGCAGATCGGGAGAATTGAAGGCAAGGGTTTGCACCGGAAGGTCTCTGGGGCTCGGAACCGGCGGTGGAATGGTTAGAACCGACGGCTAAGGTGGCGAAAATGACAGTTGCAGGTGATGATGGGTTCGGTGGTTTTGAATCGCGAACAGAGGGAGAAAGGGGACGAGAGGGTGAGATGCGATGGTTCTTTAGAGGAGGATACCGGTGGGGAGTTCGGCTGTAGCCTTGGGGTGGTGTTGCTTGGAAGTCGCGATCGACAGCAGGAGAGAAGGAGAAGGCAGATCGATGGAGTTGGGAGGGAAGGGAATTTTCTCCGATCGCTTTCAGGAGAGAAGCTTCCAGGTAATTTTCCACATCAGCTTTCTTGTGAGAAAAGAACATTAAATACCACGTGTAATTCCACGTCAGTTTTTTCACCGGTTCAACCAGTGACCCTTTCAAAAATGACTAAATAGACACGATTTTTTTCACTTTAATGACTTCAAACAACAAAAATAAAGTTAAGGAACCTTTTAAAATATTTTTAAATACTTTATTGTCAATAACCCTATAATATAACAGGGGAAGAAAACAAAGGGGAAAAGAAAATTCTCTCCGGTTTTCAAATCTCAAATCCAAAAAAGAATGGCTGAAAGCAAAGAGATTCCGTCTCAATACGATCTTGACGCAAAGTGGGATGCCTATCTGGATTTGGGTGTTCGCCGATTCGTATACTCCTCTGCCACCGGCGTTCTTGCGGGCCTACTCCTCTTCCGTAAGTTCTTTGAGCAGTCCCAATTCCTTTAAAACCGATTTTGCCTCTTTTTTGTCATTTCAATCGACACGCTCAGATGTTTGTTTCAACTTTCGTAAACTTTTGGTTTACATTGTGATTTTTGGATTTATAATAGCCAAAATCCACCAGCAATAGATGCGTAACCACCTCATATTGCTTACTAATTGAATGAGAGAAGCAAAATCAGCATCAGAAGCCGATGAACGCGTTGATTGAACTATTTGTGTTAAATGTGTAATGTGTTAAATAAGTTACTATAATCCTATTCTTGTTCGAGTGTTACGGACGTAAGAATCCATAGGTGAAGTCCAGATGCAAGCCCTAAATGAGGTTTTCTGATATAGCCCTAATCGGCTACAAATTTGCCCTCGTTTATTTTTCCCTTCCAAATTTCCCAAGTGTGTTTCATTTCAAATATATTTTAAACGCCATCTATACCCTAATTGTCCACCTCCTTGTTCTTTGTCTTCTTATTCAAACACAGTTGTCTGATGTGCTCATTGTTGTATGCAACCATTGCTTGTTCAATGTTCAGTTCTTCTGAATAATTTGAGTAATATGGTGTCGATACACAGCAGATTGTCCTCTCTTTCTTCACGGTTTCTTCTACACTTGATCAATGCAAAGTCAATCAAGCAAACCATACATGGATTCTAACATCCGATTGTGTTATTTGTAATCAGGTTCACCAGTTACGCGTTGGGCTTCAGTTGCTTTTGGTGCAGGAATAGGTATTGGATCCGCATACTCAGAGTGCTCTCACAAGTTTAATGAGGCCTAAGAACCCTCGTTTTTAAGGTAGATTTTCTCTCATTATTCAGCACACATTTTTAATTTTTTTACTTCATTTTTGTATTAGTTTGGTGGGTTTTTGGTAATTAAAGCAGTTGTATTAATTCTCACTTCAGTTGTACTAAAGCTCTAAATCATTTTTACCAGGATGTACGCTGATGAATTTCGCTTCTTGCAGTTGATATGAAACTTGTCATAAAGATTGATATAATGGTAATTAGACTGTGTTTAATGACTTAAGAATTTCGTTAGCTACTTTATTCGCTTGTAATTTCGTTGAATTGGAGCACAAAATAGTTATGAAAATAATTGGTTTTTATATGTGGCACCTTGACTGTCATCACTTATCTCTTGTTATAATGTTAAATTATTTTATTCAAGAATAAAATGAGTTGAGAATATGAGTTTTATCTACCAACGTAAATTTAACTGGAGTTGCAACTTACAAGATTGGTAAAAAAAGAATCTAATGTTGATCATTGTGGTGTTTTTTTACATAAGTTTACCAAAATAGCTCATAAAGAATTTAAGTTTTAGATTTTATATACAAACCGAACAAACTAATGGAAATCGAATTTTATTCCATTTCCCATAGTAAACAAATACCGCTTCCATTCCTTAATTTTAAGCAATTAGACGGTATACATATACGAGTTGGTATTTTTTTAGTTTTTTTCCACCAACAAAAACCCATTACCACGAAAAACATCTAAATTACATTAAACATGTGACAAAAATCGAGAGAAGAAACCATGATTATAATCATATAAAACAGCAAATTATCTACAAAAAAGTGTTAAATTACTACCAAACCTCACCATCTTCAGCTTCTTTCAGATCATCATAATCACCACGTCTATGATCTCTCTTATATCTCTTGTGTCTGTTATCATATTCTACTGACGAATGTTGTTCCAACTGTACCACAACAAATTACAAAACAAAATGGTTAAATAAATACAAGAAATGGAAAGTAACTTTTTAATAAGGAAAATTAATTACCTGTTTTATCTTTTTTCTTTCAACACTATGTCTGGACCGATCTTTATCGTCTTCATCCAAACTCATATCGTTTGAATAATCTCGGTCCCGTTTTCTATGCTTTTTTTCTTTGTCTCTTACAGACCTTCTATTATCTTCATGACTGAATGAGTCTCTTTCCCCATTTTCACTGTCGGTTTCGTCTTTTCTACGTTTATCTTTTTTACCTCTATCTTTCTCCCTTCTAGATTTTTCCATTCTCTTTTTCGCCTGAAATAATACATACTTTCATCATTTTATCGATTTCGATTTTCCCATTTAAATAATAATAATAATATATTTTTGTTTAATCTAAAATTACCTTATCTTCCCTGTGTTTTCGTTCGTCTCTTGCTTTTTTTAATTCTGTTATGTGTTTATCAAATATCTCCCTAAAGAAACTTTCTTCCACAGTAAACCTGTATAACAAAAAAAAAAAGTTACGTTTAGTCCTTTTAAAACCCACGTTTTTAAATGCAATTTTTTCCCCACTAATTATAGTTGTCAAGAAAAATAAATCAAGATTTTTAAGTTATGGGACAATAAAAAAACATACCAGCTTTCTTGTCTATCTTCAAAGTGTGCCTTAAAGTCCTCCCATCTTGACGATGAAGTAATTTCCTGAAGGAACGCCATGTGTTAAATTTAAATAAGAGTGAGTGAATTACAATTTTGGTCCCTGAGTCTAGATGATTTATGCAAATTTGGTCCTTATTTGAGATTTTTGTAACGTTTTTTATCCCTGTTCCAAGAAAATGACTATATTTTTTGGACCAAAAATGCAACGAAAACTTAAATTAATGAATATAATAAATTTAATCAAACCTTGGAATTACTCAAAGATAAATAAAAGTCATCTCCAAGACGTTTACGCCTTTTTGCTTCTTTTTCCTCCCTCTCTCTAACTCTCTCTTGTAATTCATCAAAAACAAGCTGTAAAAAAGTAAAACTTTTTTTTATCCACTAGCAAAAAAAGATGATCAAATTTTTTTAAAGTATTAAATAATTGGTTGAAAAACACACCTTTAAATTAACATCTGAAACTTTTGGTGAACTAATGTCTTCAGCAATTGCATTCTTAAATTCTTCAAGAGTCCATGAAGATGACATGGACACCTTTCTCATCTTCACTGCTTCTTTTATTTGATCCCTGTCCTCAATATACTATTTTATACAAAAAAAAAAAAAGAAAAAGTAAAATGTATTAATCATCAAACAATTCATTAGGGTTAAAATAGTAAAATTACCTGCTTCTCTAGCTCCTCTATTACATCTTCAAAAAGATCTTTTGGGGTGGCACCCGTACTGTTTGATGCCACAGCTAAATATGCAGGTAATTCTTTTACCTATAACACAAAAAAAGTAAGTCAAATTTAATAAATAAATAAAATATAAACTTAATTGACTTACTTTCATGCAATATTCACGCCAGTGAGATTTTGAAGTAAGCATGCCAGAAGCAATATGTCCTTCCATTAACTTGCGAAATTCATCGCGATTTTTACGCTCTGTTTTCCTTATTTCTTCCTGTAAATATTAAATAAAAATAAGAATAATAAGTTACAAATAATTTATAGTCGATTAATTGATTTACTTTTAGTATAAAAGAGGTACCATTCGTAGTTTCCTTTGCTCTTCTTCATCCTTCTCTAAATCACGTATATATTCCTGAGAAATTTAAAATTTAATGAATTCAACCAAATAATATTTTTTCTATATAAAGAACTGGAAAAAAAAAAGTTTAAAGAAAATACTTGGAATATTTCTAAGCGGTCAATTTTTTCAAGGCGCAAACAACTTTCATCAGCTTCTAAACGATCTTGCACTTTTCGCCATTGACTGCTCGCCTAAATATAAATGAACTTTTTTTTAAGAAAAAATTAAAAAAAACAAAACAAATAAACTCTTTTTTTAAATAAGCTCGAGTATGTACCGTGAGGAAGTCACAAGATTTTAAAAATTCAATGTATTCCTTTCTGTTTTTCTTGTGCTCTTCTAGAGCCTTAGACCGCTCCTGAAAACATATTTTAATGTGTTACACATATTTAACATAAATACAGATATATAATATTATATATATAATCAAGACTCAAAGAATCTTTGACCAGTTGACCTTTTTCTCAAGTTCCATTATATGATCCTCAAAAAGGTCTTCACGGTCTTTAAATCTCTCTACAGCTTTGAAACGATCATCATCTTCAAATATTGCAATTGCTTTGCTACATCAATGTTCAATAAAAAGTCAATAACAATGGTTTATATATAATAAATAATATCATATAACATTTACCTCCATTTAGTGGTAGAAGTAATTTCTTTTGATTCCTGTGAACAAAATCAGATAAACAAGATTAAAAGAACTATTAAATAAAATGAAGTAAGAGGGATAGATTAAGATAATTAACTTACATCTAGCATTTTTTTAAACTCCTCTCGTGCTTTTTTTTGTTTATTTCTTCTCTCTTCTGCTTCATGTTTTTTCTTTTGTCCTATAAACTGTAACATTAAATTACAAAGATATTAGACAGAATTTATTAAGTAGAAATGGTGAAAGAAAAATAACAATTACCTCATTGAAAGTCTGCTTGCGTTCTGAAAGTGATCTAAGAGCAGTATATCTTCTGTCATTTATGATTAATCTCATTGCCTGATACAACAATAAATATATAAAAACATCTGAATGTCAAAAAAACTACTTATTAATTAATAAAAAAAAAGTCAACAAGTACCTGATCCCATGTCCAATCAGATGCAACATTTACACTTTCCAAAAGAGCCTTGAATGCATTCTTTGCTTCCTGGAGGAAAAAAAAAAATGTAAAACTAAATAACATGTTAACAAATAAAAATATAACTAATATGTAAAAGTAAACAAACAAACCTGTTTGTTTTCATAAACTACGGTTTCTTGATCAACTGTTTTTTCTTCTAAACCATGGTTAGTTACAGTGCTCTTCTCAGATTCCTGTAAATCATAAATTATATCAAATAGAATATATAAAACTAACATCAAACGTAAATAAAAATAAATAAAAATTTACCTCTATGTTACCAATGAGAGCTCCATTTTCAACATCTTTAACTGAAACATCCTCGGTATTATACAATGATGTGGCGACAGGTGTTCCTTCAGAAGCCTGGCCTTCATTAGCATTTGTTGCCACTTTAGAAGACTCTGTGGGTCCCGTTGCCAGCTCAGCAGCCACCAGGGATCCGGATTGGACAGCTGGCACTGGGCTTGAGACTGGTTCATGAGAAGATGGGCTATCTGTTCTTACGGGTTCATTTTCAGGATCCTTTATTGATTCATGTTCTTCAGTTTTCACTTGTTCACGTGCTAACTGTGTATTTAAATGTTAAATTAGTAAAAAACTGAAGTAAAAATTGATAGTGGATTGCTGTAAGAAAAAAAAAAGACCTTGAGTTCATTAGGTATTTTCCATTTTGATTGTTTAGTAACTTTGTTGTAGTAATACCTGTCAAAATAAAAAAATTAAAAGTTTAAAACACATAGATAAAAGATAAATAAATATAAAATGGAAAAAAGGGTTTTAATTTAAATAACATACTTTCTTCCATCAGGGGCAATGCATTCCTTCCAGTCTGTAGATGCATCAGCCCTCTGTTTATTATAGACACATTAATGGAAGAAATTATAAAGAGAAAAAGATATATAATAATTAATGATTAATAAAGCAATAACACATCGTTTACAAACCTCAATTGGGGTCATTAAATCAAGAGGCTTCTCCCAGGTGGACAATTTTGTCTTTTTGTTGTGATAGTATCTGAAACAACATTAAGACTACCTTTTTTATGTATAGAAAAAGACAAATAAACACAGTAATATCATGTATATAAATATAAGTCTATAAGTATCAATTATCAAAAATTCAAAATCATACTTTTTTCCATTTCGAGAAGTATGTTCAATCCAATCTGATGGAGTCTTTTCAACAGCTTTTGGTACATCAATTGTCACCTAATAATTTTACATGTATGATGACATACATAGTAAGTCTAGTAAGTCAACTAAAAACTGTTCAATTTTATAAAAAATGTGACATTAAAAGAATATATAATCCTTACTGGAACAGAAGGTGTATCTGATGTTTGTTCAGTAGGTTGTAAAAGAGGAAAATTAGGCAAATTTATTGATGATGTTGGTTGGTATTGGCTAGTTGCTTCTGCACTTATATGCACTTGTGAATTTGCTGACGTGGACAGCTGATGTAAAAAAAAGAAAGGCTTTTTAAATTGAAGAATATGTTTTCGATTTAATAAGTGTTTATTTTTCAGAATCTTACATTGTATGTTATGGAAAAGGCCACCCTTGAGCTATCAGGGACTGTAAAAGCTTGGGGGGCAGGTGGGGCCACCATGCCAGGTGGCGGTAGATGTGGCATTGGCCTTCCTACTGGTAGAAATTGTTGAGACACCAAGGGCATGTATGGGGGTGGGGCCCGCGGTGGACCTGATGGCCGGAACTACATGTAATAATAACATAATATTACAAGTTTACAACAGTTGATTTGGAATTTATTTTTTTTTTTAAATGGAGAATTTTATAAAATAAGAAGAATGCATACTTGAATTGGTACTGATGGATATGTGTTTTGAGGTGGGCCCATTGGAGTAACAGGAGGTCGAGGAGGCTGTTGTATCAAAATGTAAAGAATAAGATCATTGAGAAAAAAAAAAAAGAAAAAAAAACTTGTTTGGTACTTTCTTTTACAGCTTTATAAACTACCTGTATGCCTGGATATTGAGAATTATTGGCCATCTGAGCAAATAGAGTATCTGGAATGTTCAAGAAAATAATAACAATTGGATCAAGTTTGTATCTTTTCCTAGAACAATTTGGAAGCTGTAAATTTGGAAATTTGAAACAAAAGTATCTGAACTAACAAACTAATAATCGTTTTCAAGATACAGAGAAGTTGATTTCAAGAAAAGGAACAACGTTGGAGTTTACAGAAAGGACTATTTTGGGCAACCTAGTATGGAAAATGGGAACTATATAACAGCGTAAGCATATGTGAAAGATTTGGAAATAGAAATTCTGTTCAGCATAAACATTGTGCTACGATCAAAAGGATCTGTTTTAAAAAACCAATCGCTATCTACAACATTCAGCTAAGATTTTTAATTGGTCAAATAGTTCCTGATCAACAGAAACCCAAAGCCAGTCAAGTGATTCTCATCAATTTTAAACAAATTAAACTAATTTCAAGCAAAACCCTTGATCGAACAGAGAGAATTAGAGTTTGGGTATCACTAGCAAACAACATTGGTCGATACCTGGACGATATCACGGAGCAGTTCCGATAATTTTGAATTTTCAAGAAGATATATGAAACCTTTGATCAATTAATGTAGGATTCAACGGAACTACTTGCGTTTTAGAGGGAAATTGGCTGCGAGAGAGGTAGTTAGAAGTGCGGAGCATGCTCCAGTGGCTCCAAGGTAAGAATCCGAATGGCAGCAAAGGTTTTTGTTTACGAAGGAAGAAGCGAAGAAAAATGTAAAGGGTTGTCCGGTCTCTGTTTTGCCCTATTTATTTTCAAGACCATCCTCCATTTTTCGGAGCAAGTGTACCCAAGGATTCTTTTAGCTTTCCTTTGCCCCATTTTTTGTATTACAATCTTGATAGAAAACAAATAGGGTTATTTACCAAAATAAAGTTTGGTGATTTTTTCGGATTGGTCATTGAAGTTTTTTTGTGCGATAGATTACACAAGTTAAATTTTACATCCTAAATAGGTCATCGACGTTAAAACTAATTGGTTTTCACGTTAGTGTAGGGATCTATTTAACCTGAAGATTCAATTTTAGTGACCTATTGCGCAAAAAAAAAAAAAAAAAAAAAAAAAAAAAAAAAAAAAAAAAAAAACTTCAGTGACACATTCGGAAAAAAAATTCAGTGACCTATCGCAACCACAAAGACCATAGTCGTTCTCAGTCTCGCCCTCTCTGTCTCGAATCTCTCTTCTCTGTTTCGCTCTTTCTCGCCCTCTCTCTATCTCTTTTCCTCGTATTGATCACGAATCACAGCCGCTGCCGCTGTTGTATTCCTCTATAGCACTATTAGGTTCTTTTGGTATGTGTGTGGGTCCACGAAGAAGGATAACAGGTTAAACGATGGTCACCAGCATTTCTTCTAGCTCGCCAAAGTAACGGAGGGCTAAGACTCGGTGCCGGACTGTTTACATGTTTCCAACCATGTACATATTCGCAACAAGAAATCGACTCCGATGAAACTCTGAGATGATCGGGCCCTTTAATTTATTCGGGCTATCAAATTCCTCTATGAAACCTTGCAATCGAGACAATATAAAGATGTATTTGAACCCTAATAAATTGATTGCAACTATAACACTAGTGTGATGATGATGAAGATCCAATTATTGACATCTATGAGTCTATAAACCGATCTAAATGAAATGAGCACTATATACACATAAGAAACCCCCTAATTATAAATGTAGGGGTGAGCACGATGCAGTTTTTGATAATAATTGTGTCGCAATCCACAAATACGATTTATCCTACAAAATAACCAAACAGTATGGTTTTTTAATGCAATGCGGCTTTTCGCTAACCGAACAATGTGGTTTTTTAATGCGATGTGTTTTTTCAGATTTTCTTACAGTCTCTTTTTCGGTTTTTACTTTTTATGTAAGATACGTAGTGCTGTTTGGTTTATATTGCAATTTGCGGTTCGGTTCTTACAAGCGTCGCAGTTCGGTTTTTTGCGGTTTTTATAAAAATAAAATCGCACCGCACCGAAAATTTTTGGTTTTTATAAAAATAAAAATCGCACTGCACCGACGGCGGTTGTGATTCGCGATCAATACCAGAAAAACAAATAGAGAGAGGGTGAGAGAGAGTGGAACAGAGAAGAGAGATTTGAGAAGGAGATGGCGAGATTGAGATCGACTATGCTCTTTGTGGTTGCGATAGATCATGAAGTTTTTTTTTTCGAATTGGTCACTGAAGTTTTTTTTTGCGCAAGAGGTCATTAAAGTTGAATATACATGTTAAATATGTCCATATGCTAACGTGAAAACCAGTTAGTTTTAACGTCGATAAACTATTTAGGATGTAAAATTTAACTTTAGTGACCTATTGTGCAAAAAAAAAACTTCAGTGACCAATCCGAAAAATCACCAAACTTTGTTGTGCTACAGTGACAATAACACAAAAAAGTATCAATGTATCTTATGTATTTACAAAAATATACATTATATAATTTAATATTAAAAAATAAATTATCAATTATTTTGCATTTTAGAAATATGACCAATCAATCGAAAACAAATTAATCTAGGACCGATATCAGTATGTTAGTATGTTACCCACTCGGGGGAGTGGTCTCTTTGCTTAAATGAAATCTAAATGTGGCATTCACTACATCTCAGAATAGGTATTTCAAACGCTCTTTATTTTGACAAAATAAACTTTGACTGTGAATAAATTTTGGTGCTGTGAGTATGTTCTTGCAACCTTAGATTTGGTAGATAGTAAGTACTACTGGGGTAGAATTGCATATTTTGTTAGGATAAAACATGTCTAGAATATGTTGAATATGTTTCGAATAAACTTGTCTTTAATGCACATGCATCCATTCTAGATTATTCCATACTTTTCTAGTTTTATCTAAACTTCTATATAATTCTTTATAATAGTTTGGAGCCTTGTAATTTTGTAGAATTTTGTATAGAATACTCTTAGATACACAATTGTAGCCGTTAGATCGGGATGATCTTAACCGTCCATTGAGGAGGAGGTGGAGGTGTTTAAATAGATGAGGCCTTCATTTGGCGAAACCATCCAAGCATTAGTAAACTTCTCTCTAATGCAATACAAGTTCTCTACATTCCATGGTTGTAATGTGATGAGGAGGCGGAGGTATCTAAATAGGTAAGGCCTTCCGAACTATTGTGAGTGGTGTCTTTCTTATGACCCCTCCGGTTATATGGTTATATAGTAGATCTGTTGCTACAAACGACGTATTATGAGTCAAACAATTGTTCAGTTGTGGTAGAAAAATTATAAAAATTTTAAATGCTAGCAAAACAAAATAAAATTAACATTGTGTTTTAATTGATAAATTAAGAATTATTAGTTCAGATTTTTTTGAAATTTAATAGTTTTAGATAAATGTGTGTAATACAAAATAAGGGATCTCTATTATAAAGATATAAATATAATTAAAATAGATATTTAATACATTTAATTGTTAGTTAAATAATTTTGCGAAATTTTTTCAAAAAAGTCGTTATATTCTACGCACATTAACAATAAATTATTTCTATGCTATATTCTATATTATTTAAATAGAAAATACTATATGATTATAGTAAAGTTTACCTTCTGTCAGACATGCAAAATACAATAATATTATAATTGTATAAAGCTCTCTGTCAAACAAAGAAAATCCAATTTAATTTACTAAGATAATATTCTTTGTCTTTTTTTTTTTTTGTCCAGAAAAATCCATCAGTTATCGTTAATGAATCAATAAAATCTGGATTTTTTAATAATTTTTGACTAAAATCCACAATATGTGAACAATTGTCGATTTCATATCCTTTTTGTATACAATTGTCGAGCTTTTCTCATTTCTGTGCAAAACAATAAAATCATGACTTTATTGTTAATATGTGTAGAACATAACGACTTTTCTGAAAATTTCTCGTAAAATTACTAGCATTTAAATGTATTGAATATCTATTTTAATTATATTTATATCTTTATAATAGAGATCCCTTATTTTGTATAACACACATTTATCTAAAACTATTAAATTTCAAAGACTCTAAACTAATAATTCTTAATTAATCAATTAAAAGATAATGTTAATTTTATTTCCATGTGCTAACATTTAACCTTTTTATAAATTTTCTACTATAATTGAGCAGTCATTTGACTCATAGTACGCCATTTGTAGCAACAAGTCTACTATATATTGTTTTGCATAAAACCTATAAAGGGGTTCTAAAACAGACCACTCACAATAGTCCGAAAAAAAATAATACATTAAAATAATACTCTTCGATCAAATATAGAAATTATAATAAGATAATATATTCTATCACACGAAAATACAGTAATATTATAGTAAAGACAAAATTACAGTTTTGGTCCCTAATGTATACCTAATTTTTCAAGTTGGGACAAACTATACGAAAATCACGGTTTGGGTCACTAATGTTTGCGAAAAACTACAAATGGGTACATGGGTCAGGTAAAAAGACTAAATTGCCATTTTTAATTTCTTTTTTCTTTTTCTTTAAATTTATTATTTAACTTTAATAATAAAAATAAAAGAAAATACCTATCTCTCTCTCTCCTCTCATTTTCTCTCTCTCTCTCTCTCTCTCTACAATGATAAACCCACGTGATGGTTGACGGCGTTTCAACATCCTTCCTGGAGCAAAGTTTCTCTAGGAACTCACCGGTGAAAGTATTGCCTGACAACACTAAAGCTTCAAGGTTATCATTTTCGAAATGAAAACGGGTTATGTTTCCGGAAAGATTGATGCTTGAAAGATCAAAATTCTCGAGCTCCGGCAGTCGGGGTAGCTACGGCGGGATTTCACCGGTCAACCGGTTTCCATGAAAGTTCAAGTATTTTAAACCGGAAAGCTTAGATAACTCCGGAATGGAACCCGGAAGAGTGTTGTTTGCTAAATTCAAGATTTTGGGTCCTGTTCAGGTGATCCCCAGTTCATCAAAACCTATCTCCATCTACACAACCACCATAAAACCAGTAAAGTGCTTCTCGTTTCCGGTACAAAATCTTCAGCCGACAGGGATGGAGATCAATACCAATTTTCAAGATCGATATCTAAACCCAGTCAATGGCCAAAACCCAGAAAAACCCTCGGTATCTTCTTTTGAACAACATACATCTCCATTATAATAGCTTGAGAACACAAATCATTCATTGATAGTCAGTTGTAAATCCTCCGACGATAATTAAGTCTCGGCACCGATAATTAAGGTCAGCATAATGCGGGGAGGTCCCCTCAGTTCCAGACCATCAATTCTGCCACCGCCGCTAAACCAGAACCCCTGTTTCCGGCGTTTCCAATTCACCAATTCGAAGAGATCGTCAACGGATCAGGAGGATTTTATTACAGATTGTTTCTATTAGGCTAAAGAACACCGGCAATGTAAATTTCAGTGGGATTCAACCAAACAAGTGGAAAGATGCAGATAGAAAACGAAGATAAAAAATGTTGGCGATGATGTTGGAGGAGAACTTAGGTCACGTTTTCTTTTAGGTTTAAGTTTAACAGATTTACAGAAACAGTTCCGGCGGTTAGAAATCCGATTTATATCAATGGAGAAAAAACAGAGCATTCAATCAATACCCGACGGATAATATGCAACAAATCCCTAATCACGTGGGTTTATCATTGTAGAGAGAGAGAGAGAGAGAGGAGAGAGAGAGAGAGATTCAGGTGGTGGAGAAATTTTCTTTTATTTTTATTATTAAAGTTAAATAATAAATTTAAAGAAAAAGAAAAAAGAAATTAAAAAGGGCAATTTCGTCTTTTTACCTGACCCATGTACCCATTTGTAGTTTTTCGCAAACATTAGTGACCCAAACCGTGATTTTTGTATAGTTTGTCCCAACTTGAAAAATTAGGTATACATTAGGGACCAAAACTGTAATTTTGTCTATAGTAAAACTAGATCATATGTTCAATAGAGAGAATACACTAATATTACCATTAAAATGATACCATATTGTGGATTTTAGTTAATAATCTTTAGAAAAGTCCTGATTTTATTGACTCATTAACGATTAATGATGGATTTTTCTAGGAAAAAAAGACAAAGAATATTATCCTAGTAAATTAAATTGGATTATACAGAGAGTTTTATACAACTATAATATTATTGTATTCTCCATGTCTGACAAAAGGTAAATTCTACTATAATCATACAATATTTTCTCTTTCAGACAGAGGGTCTTGTCTACTTTAATCATATTGTATTCTCTTTGTTTACAGATGATATTATCTTGTTGTATTCCTTTTAATTGATAGAGAGCTTTGTTTTACTATAATTTCATTGTATTCTCTGTAAGACACAATGTATTATCTTAATATAATCTGACTGTATTATTCCTATATATTATATGGTATTATCTTAATGGTAACATTACTATATTCTCTCTATTGAACAATGATCTACTTTTATTGTGTTTTTGTGTGATTGAGGGTATTATATTATTATATTTTCTATATTTGACGAAGAATATTATTTTAATTTATTCTTTTTGTCTGACAAAGGATATCCTCTGTCTGAAATAATTGTTTTACATGTAACTTGTCAATCAAAAAATTTTTAAATAACTATTTTTTATAACTTTTTATCGAGTTTTTTTATTAAAAACAATTGTTTTTTGTAACATTCTGATGAAAGTTTTAATATTACAATAAGATAATACCATATTTCAAACAGAAAGAGAATACATTAATATTATAGTAAAACAATACCCATTGTCAAACATAGATAATACAGTAAGATTAAAGTATGATAATACATCATGTCATATAAATATGATAAATTAAACATATATTAAGATAATAATACATGTCATTTTTCTTTAAAAGGTCATGAATTTATGGTAAATGACTATAATCTAGAGATTTTTTAAAATTTCTAGCAAACATCAAAGGTACTACCTAAAATCCTAAATGTGTAAATGATTGTCAATTTCTTGTCATTTTTTGTAAACAAAATTAAAACCCTAATTCTCTAACACAAAATAGTGTATAACAGTAAAAGGATGAATTCACGGAGACTAATCAAACTTGTAATTCTATGCGATCAATTCATAAAAATATATATTTACAGGCATTATTGGTTCGAGGCAAGTGTTGGATCACACGAAGGATTTTTGGAAGTTTTGAAAGCCATGTCGTGGTACAGAGTATGGCGCGACGCGGGGTCGCAACACAACCCGATGCGCAGGGGTTGGATTGGAGACACACGCGTCGCGGCTCACTCAAATGCGCATCGCGTAAGTTGATCGGTCATATTTCTTCTTTATAAGGTATGTTTTCATCGCACAACCCACACAAACCACGCCGCGCTCCAGAGCATCGATCGACTAGTAATTTTCTTGCGTTTTTCTTGTGTTTTTGATTACTACGAGCGAGGTATGTCGTTCTAACTCATTTGCACTAGTTATTACGAGCATTTAGGACGCGAAATTGAGTGATTTCTTCAAAAACTAGAAAACTTAGAAATCGACAATGCTGGCTCGTAGGGTGTTTTGTTTGCAAAATAATCACCCTAGAGGGGCTAGTTGCTGGTTAGGCTATCTTGTAGTGGTGTTGGATCGAGTTTAACAGGTCAAATCATCGAGTTGGGGTTTGGTTTTCGTGACAGCCCTTCGGCGCGCCGCGCCTGGTTCTTGGGCCGCGTCGCGCCTCGTTGGGGAAGAAATGACTTAATTTGCAATTTTTTTTTGTTTCTTCTGTGGTTTCGTTTGTGCAGATGACTTTCAGATGTGATCACCCTTTCCTTCAGTTTCCTGAGGTTTTGAAGAGGACGCCAGTGTAAGAACCCGTGAAAAAGTTGTAAAAGGGTAAAACGGTCTTTTGACACGTTATAAGACTAGTGTGTAAAATAACATGTATTATGTAAAATAATAATATAAGAAATAAGAGATTATGTGAAATTTGGAGTTTTACCGCGTGAATAGTAAAATTTGACCAAAAAGGGCAAAATGGTCATTTGACATGAAAATGACCAAATTGTCAAGAAAATGTTAAGTTGGAAGTTAATGAAGCATAAATTGTAAAGTTATGACTTTTGAACCATTTTTGTAGAAGAATTGGAAGGCTAGGGACCAAAATGCAAAGTTTTATTAAAATTAGATATATAATATATGAGAGTTATCCTCTCATAATCAAGAAGCCAGTAGAAGTTTTCAGAAGGCACGAGAGAGAGCGAGAGAAAACGAGAAGAAAGAACATAGAAGATCAAAGGTTTGCCAAGAATCAAGAAAAGGTTGGAATTGGTGATTCCAAAGTAAACAAGGTAAGATTTCCTTTGTTCTAACCTAGGTTTTGGGTGTATGCTTGAATTGGTTCTTGGGTGGAATTGAAACTGAAATTTCAGTTAAGAATCATGTGGTTTAAGTGGCTTATGCTTTCAATAAGTCATTAGTTAAGCATATAACTCAAGAACATGGAAGTAGATTGTTATTTTTGAAAGTTTGCAATTTTGATCAAGAACTTTAATTCCTGCATTGGATTGATTTAATCGATTTTAATGGATTAAAATCTTGTTATAATGGAGGGTTTTAGTCAGGGAACAAACCCTATATGATTAAGAACTATATTAAGGACTTAAAATGTCAAAACTGCGTGCTACAGTGCCAAATCGTGACTGATCAGGAGCCTGCCCAGGCGCTAGGCGCAGTGCGCCCAGGACCTAGGCGGGGTGCGCCCAGGCGCAGTGCGCCCTGTACCTGGCGCAGTGCGCCTCCAGACAGGGACCAAAAATGTTAAAAACCATAAAGGTCAGAAACCATAGCTAGGCATGTCCGTTTGGTCTGAATTTTTTACCATAGCCTTAGAATGGTATGAAAACATATCGGGAATGGTCAAATCCGTAATCCGACCTTGCGGAAAAGTCACTGTAGCGGCAGTGGCTAAACTTCAAGTTTATGTCAAAACTTGATTTTTGGAATTTGAGCTAGACTTGTCCAATGAACTCCAAATTTGAAACACAAGTCTAATATGGCCTAAGATTTCATGGAAAAGTGTCGAAACTGAAATACGACCCCTCGGGGGTACTGTAGCAAAATACGCGTATTTCGGAGAAAATTATAAAATGAGTTTATTAATGGTTATCCATTTAGTATAACCTGAAGTTGAGTCGTATGAAACCTTAGGACTGTAGAGTCAGTTGTATTATGAAATTAATAAGTATATATACGTGATAATTGTATAGGTGGTGCTTCAAACATTGTTGAGCACGGAAAAGGGAAAGGCGTGCGAGAAGCCTAGTGATTTATAGCTATATCAAGGTGAGTTTTATGAGGATTTTCCTGGTACATAGCAAAATGATATTTTCAGAAAATGAGATTTCCAAATACTTTTAAATACTAAAGTTGGAAACAGTTTTAAAGTAGCTCTATATAAGGGCTAAGTGTTTTAAAGCAGATTTTTAAAGCAGTGTAGTTTGCAAAGTATTTTGAAAGAAGTTCCTTATGTGAACTAAGATGTCAAAATCAATTTTGAAAGTATTTTCAGTAAAGAGTTATAAAGTGTATGAGTATGAGCTATTTATAAATTGTGTCCCATTTTGACCAATTTGAGATGTAATGAGATAAGAACTAAAGGAAGAAAGAAGTAAGAGCCAGTTGTCCGGACTAGGATCACCCACATAATCGGGGAATCAGAAGACACTACTGGGATGGTACCTCCCGTCGCGAAGTAGTTGTCTAGCTTAGTATACCCTTGTGCTTGAATCCGTTCCAAGTCACAAAGGGGAGACAGAATGAGCATAACCTAGCAGACGGATCTGTTCTGTCCCGCGAGGTGAGCTAGTAGAATGAATTAAACTAAATTAATTCATGAGTTTCAGTTGGTCATTAGAAAACGAGAAAGAAAGCAGTTATAGAAGGAAAGCAGTTTTTAAAGAAAGAAATCAGTTTTACGAAAGAATACAATTTTGATAAAAGAAAGTAGTTTTGAGAAAGAATACAGTTTTGATAAAAGAAAGTAATTTTTGAGAAAGAAAGTATTTTTGAGTTTTGAAGATAGAAAAGAAAAGAGATTTGAGATTTATTATGAAATAAGTTCTAGTAGTTTACTTGTTTATATTTCAAGTTTTAAAGCAGAAAAGTTTTGGGTCTAAAACCCATATTACTCACGAAACTTTATGTCTCACGTATTATTTTTAAATGCTATGTACTTAGGTGAGATGAGCAGGAGCTGGAGTGGGACCAGTGTGTATACAGTGAGTTTAAATTATGGTTTTCTGTATTGAGTCTGTAATACCCTTTCAGAATAAAGTTTATAAAAAAAAATTAGGTGACTTTTCATGGTCACGTTTTGTAAAATGTTTTGTAATATAAACTATATTAAATTATGGTTTGAGAAATGGGTGTTACAGTTTTGGTATCAGAGCCATAGTTTAAGCGAACTAGGTGTCAGTACTTGAACCTAGACTTAAACTATGTAGGAGTTAAGTAGAGTACATACTTGAGTATGATGTTGAGAGTAAGTAGAACAGAGAGTAAATCTACAACAGCGGAACATGAGTCCTGGTGGTAAAACGGGAAGCAAATGTGTATAGGTGGTTATAATAATATGGGCCCGTACTATTCTAATCACAGGATATACATTTGAGTCTGGTGAAACCACACAGGAATTATGTAAAGCTGTAAGAGATAAGTGTAAGAGGTTTGAGGGGTATAAATTCAGTATACCTATGGAAGAAAATCCAGTATGACTGGAAATACTAAAGTATAAAAGAAAAAAGTGTTAAAGATGAAGTAGCAAATATGAGATTTATAAAAAAACCCCATACCCTATATGTAATAAAATATAAGAAAATATGAGTAAAGAGCACTGAGAATAAGATGACAATAATAAAAAGGTAACGACGAAGAAAAGTTCAAATTTGTGGTTGTGATAACCATCGAGTAATATGAGAGATAATGTAAAGTATGAAAGGAATCAGTAAAATAGACATGGTCAGAAAGTATAAATATATTGAAAATGTTAAAAGAAGCAATGAAGTATATAGTACAATTATAAAAGAAAGAGTATAACTAAAAAATTTCTGTTGTTTAACGGAAACGAATTATGATTACGGAATAAAAATAAGAGTAATGTCACTACAGTGACCAAAGAAAGAAAGATTGGAAAAGAAAGTGAATACAGATATATGAATGAAATTCATATAAGAAAGAAGAATGAAAACATTTAAGTAGAAAGAGTAAAAAGGAAATGAGCTGGGTTTGCAATTGTAGACAAACCCAAAAGATGTATAAAAGAGTATAGAATAAATATTGAGAAGTAGTAAGATGTGTTGTTCATGGACAACCAAGAGATTAAAGTATGTATATAAAAGTTGTGATTAAATATGTTAATATAAAATGAAAGCAAAATACTTAACCAAGTATTAGAAGAGGAATCAAAGACAGAAAAGAAAGCGTAAGAAATGGGAAGTTGTGACTTCCAAATTTGAAAGAAGTATGACAAGGAAAGACATCTAAAGATTGGAACAAATAAATAAGTTGTAAGTATAGTACTATAATGAGTAATATAACAAAGTAAGTTAGGTCTAAAACCCATATTACTCACGAAACTTTATGTCTCACGTATTATTTTTAAATGCTATGTACTTAGGTGAGATGAGCAGGAGCTGGAGTGGGACCAGTGTGTATACAGTGAGTTTAAATTATGGTTTTCTGTATTGAGTCTATAATACCCTTTCAGAATAAAGTTTATAAAAAAAAAATTAGGTGACTTTTCATGGTCACGTTTTGTAAAATGTTTTGTAATATAAACTATATTAAATTATGGTTTGAGAAAGGGGTGTTACACCAGAGTATGTAGCACGGAGGGACGAGCTGATTACTTGTCGGGTGCTCGAGGTGACCATATTGGATCGGGACATTCTTACACAGGCCGGACTGTGGGCCGAGATCGAGCCTTTCCTTCATCGTACCTGGTCTACTGGAGGATTCACATTTACAAGACATGGCTGGGAGAGGCTGATGGCCAATGGGGATGACGTGGTCTACACAGAGCTTCTTCTGGAGTTCCTGTCCACCGTTCGCTACACACCAGCCTCACAGGAGGCAAGGTCCAGGATGATTCGGTTTAGGTTGGGCGGAGAGAGACGAGAGTGCAGTCTCCGAGAGTTTGGGAGACGCACGGAGACCTACACAGCGGAGGAGCTGGAGAGCCGCCATTTTATGCCTTTTCTTCAAGCGTGCGTTCAGGGGCAGCCCGAGCGGGAGGCCAATGCAGTTATTTGGGCTACGATGTACAATGTTCAGTTTGAGGCGGGGTCGGCCAAGGAGAGCCAGCTCCGCAACCCGCTACATCGCCTTATGCACCATATCATCTCCACTTATGTCATGCAAAACCAAGGAGGTGAGAAGGTGTCCGGAGAGGATATGACTTTCATGTGGGCACTCCTCGATCCCACCAAGTTCCTTCATCTACCCTACGCACTGGTGATCTCTTTGTCCACCCGAGCAGCGGGTGTTTCTGGAAGCAGCCCCATGGCCGGCGGGCATTACATCACCCGCTTGGCAGGATCATATGGCCTGCTTACTATCGGGACCATAGCGACATTGACAGCGATACCACCCGTGCGCACATCAGGTCGTTTTTGGAGGACATGGGGCTCATTCATCAGCCGCGTGCGGGTGTGTACATGAGGGAGGCGACCGAGGCACCATGGGTACCCCGACCAGTACATGAGGAGGGACCAGCAAGGCGATGCCGGAGAGTTGATGCACCAGCAGAGCCCCAACCGCAATTGTCAGACGTGATGACTGTCATGCGAGAGCTGACCGATATGGTTGCCGGGATCGAGGATCAGCTGGCGTGGATTGGGGAGGTATTATTGGACACGGCCTCTCAGCAAGGACGACGCCAATGCCCCTTCCCAGCCAGAGCTCATGACGACGAGGCGGGTCCTTCCAATACGCGCCAGGATGACTGATGTATTTTCTTTTCACTTTTTGGAGATATTGTACCAAACCTATGACACTCTTTTATTTCTGTATTTGTTTTATATTTTGTTTGTTTTCTTTTTGCAATTAATGTGTTTGTGAGTGATGCATGTAATATCAAATGGGGAATCTATGGAGGAGTTTTTTCAGGCAAGTGCGGGATCACCGTGCCCCCTCCACTTGCCATGATCACCGGCGTGTTTTATTGTTGCGCTACAACTCCCGGAAATCTGAATCTGAAACGTAAGCAGTTCGTGTTTTTGTACCTGTGACAATCGAGCACCATCAAGTAGTCAACCGTCTAAGGGGTAACTCTTTCTACATTGTTTTGAAATAATTTGTACAACGGGGACGTTGTACGGTTTTAAGTGTGGGGTGTGGACGGTCAAAAGAGTATTTTTGAAATTTTTACGAAAATGAGGAGTTTTCAAAATTTTTAGCAATTTCTCAAAATTTTGTTAATAGATTGTAATTTTGAAACGAATAGTTTGTGAATGCTATAGCTTTGATATTTTTCAAGAAATACTATTTAGTTGTTAACATGCTATTGATTTAGTCAAATAAGTTGAGTTTTAGGAGTTAGAAGATTAAGATATTTTAGGATTGGAATTTAGGAAGGGCCTGTCAATCAGTGACCTTTGTTATTCGAGCCTGTAAGTCTAAAATGGGTGGGACTTATGCACCTTGCCACCTAAGATCGTCTGGTCTGGGATGGTATTTCTGAAAGCTCGTTACACGGACAACATCGAAAGTCATGGACAATTCCTTAACGGCCTTTAGAATCTGAATGAGTACGTACACTTCATTGTGGACAGAAAATTTGTAATCAAGGGTTCTCTAGAAAGTCGTGAATTTCAAAGAATATTTTGGTTATGTTTGCAAAAACTATCTTAATCTAACTCTGGGGACCATAAGCTTTGAAATTGAACACATTCAAAAATTGTTTGATTCTTTATTAGAAATTGTTAAAAACTCTCTTGCTTGGGGACAAGCAATGCACAACTGTGGGGTGTTTGACAACGCCTAGTAATATCAAGTATTTTAGTCGTTGTTGAGCCTTATTCTTGGTGAAAATATATCATTTATACATTGGTATTCTCACTTTTTGTGCTAAGTGCTTGTTTGCAAAGAAAAGTTATAAATAGGGGTTAAATGCGTACAAAATAAAGAAGTTTGAAGATAAAGTCAAAATAAGTCGTCTGGACACGTGTGTCGCGGGTAGGCATGTGTGCGCGACGCGCCACGTCCAAGGATGAGGCAGTGAAGAATTTCAAACCGCGAGAAAATGAGGATAAGGCTCTACACGCGCCGCGGGTATCAGCTCTGCGTGGTGCGGATTCTAATTTTCCACAAGTATAAATAGAGGCCATTAAGTCGAATTTTGGAGGCGAAGATCAGACCCTAAGGTGGACTTACGGCGACTTTGACTCAAATTTCGAGATTTCATCAGCCCTTTGTAGTATTTCTATGTTTTCACTTTACTTTTAATTTTAGTTTAGTTAATTTGAGCTTGTAGCTTGGTATTTTTGGGTGTGACAACCATTGACATTAAGTTAAAAGTTTTTGAATTTCGTTGTTAGTGTTTTGAATGTTCTGGATTTGAAGTTTATGCAAGCAATCATTTGGTTCCATGTTTATTGGTATTTATTGGTATTTTGGTGTTTGAATGCTTTGGATGCTTTGGGATTGATCTTGTTTGTTTATGATTCTGAATCTTACTTCTGATTTCAGTAAGCAAATTAGGTTAGATTTTAGTTTAAGTTTCATTTAGTTTATGCTTTGTTTTGGATCTGGTTTGGAATCGTGTTTTTGGATTGTTTTTGGGAAAGTAGGAGTTAATCCCTCTGGCTGTAGCGTGACACTACAGTTGGTAAGCTATCGTCTTATCCTAACCACGAAAATCCTGTGGATCGACCCTGACTACCACTGTACTAGAGAGAGTGGAGTTTTATTTTCTTATTTTTGACCGCAGGACGACCTAGGTGTGTCACTACTGCATGTGCATCGGCTAGAATTGAGAGATTTATTTGGATTTGAAATGATTTATGTTTAATTTGGGTTTTGTATTTTTTATAATTACTCAACAACTTTATTTACAAAATTTATCAAACATATACATTATATCCAACAAAATACAGAATAAATAGGTAATATGGTCATTTTCATCATTCAACATATTCAGTAAGATGCATAGGGAACAACATGATTTCAGTCAGAGCTTCTGACTCAGTCAGATCTAACTCAGTTATCAACTGTCAAACACAGCCTTAGTAATTTTTAACATTTTATTGATTTTGTTTATTTTAACCTGTATATTTCAAAATAATTTATTTTAGACCGCAATTATATTTACATGTTATTTATTTTTATTTTAATTACATAATTTATTTGATTAAATATATAAAATAGATTTGAATTTGTAGAAATCTATATCATAGAAAGATAATTTCCAAAAATATTTAAAATAATACAAATACCAAAAATTAAAAATATTACTGTAATACATCGTTTAATCGTTTATTTATTAAAATATTAATATTAACTAATATTATTTAAAAAAATACAAAGTAAAGTTCAAAATTAAAAAAGAAATACATTATATTATGGAACGTATTAGAATAATAAAAGATAACATATTATTCGTATTGAACTGGCCAAGCTATTCGTACGTCTTCTTATCCGAATACTACGTACAAATAACATGCGTGGACTCGAAGTCTGGAATTATAATCTCTTCTCAATTTGATAGTTTCATCGCCATCTCTAATTCACCTCAAAACTTCAGCCACAACTACAGGTACTTCTTTTCTAATCTGGTATTTTACACTATATTATCGATCATCCAATTAGGGTTTGCATTAATCGACGATTGACTTCCTTTGTTCTTCTGGTATTTTTGTTATATCCTGCAGTAGGGTTTTGGATATAATCGATTTAAAACAGAACAGAAAGAAATTTTGTAGATTGATAGATATTTTTTAAGATGAGTTCATTAGCATATCCTTTTTCCTGGCATTAGATCGTTTGCTATCCCGCTGTTTTTGTTTGATCTCTTTGTTACCACGAGATGATTTACAAGTGTAGGATACTAGGATTCGATCTAATTTGAAATTTCTCTTATAGATATTCACTCTCGTATGATGGGGGGAAGTTCAATCGACGATGATTGGGAGTTTGCGGCTCCTTTGAATGGGCTTCGATCTCTTGTTTTGGTTGGAAGGACCGGCAATGGGAAAAGCGCAACTGGAAACAGCATCCTTGGAAAGAAGGAATTCCTATCAAGGGCAAGCTCGGCTGGTGTAACTAGTACTTCTGAATTGAGGACAACTGTACTGAAAGATGGCCAGATGCTTAATGTTATTGATACTCCTGGTATTAATATTCTTTTAAATCATTCGTTATATTTGTTTCTTTGAGATTGCTAACCCTAATACAATGACAGGACTCTTTGATTCTTCTTTTGATACTGAATTTATCGGGAAAGAGATTGTTAAATGTATCAATATGGCTAGAGATGGTATCCATGCTGTTCTTGTTGTCCTCTCAGTCAGAAATCGGTTTTCAAAAGAAGAAGAAGCTGCAATAAGTAGCTTGAGGACTTTGTTTGGAAACAAAATTAATGATTATATGATTGTGGTTTTTACCGGTGGTGATGAACTTGAAGAAAATGAACAAACTTTAGAAGATTTCTTAGAAGACTGTCCTGTACCTCTAAAGGTGAACATCTTTACACAATCTTGTTTTTATTGTTTACCTTTTTAGTCCATATTGTTGACTACTAATCTTCTTTGTGTTTTATTTGGAAATAGACCATATTATTCACATGTTTCCTTTTATTTTACCTTTTTAATATTCCTACTTTAAACGATGACTAATTAATATCGAAATATTGATTTAGGAAACCCTTAGTCTATGTGGGAATAGATGTGTCCTTTTTGATAACAGGACCAAAGATCAAAAGAAAAAAGCACATCAAGTCCACCAACTTCTCTCTTTAGTCAACATAGTGTTGACCAAGAACAATGGAAAGCCATACACCGACGAGATTTTCAATGAATTAAAGGTGAAACTCGTTATTATTCATTACCATGCTATCTTTTTTGCCAGTCGTACTGTGTATCTGATTTACATCTGACATGATTTGATTTGATTTGACAGATAGGGACTCTGAAGCTTCATGAACAAACCGAACAAGTACAATCTTTACAGGGGTATACAAAACAGGAAATATATGAACTCACAGAGCAGATGAATAGATCATATGAAGAGCAACTTAAGCGGATAACAGAAATGGTATTGGTATTCTTACTTTATTTTTTATTTTTTGTGTTTTTTTTTTGTATTGATTTTGGTGTTGTGTTATTAAAGGTTGAGTCGAGGCTTAAGGAAACAACTTTTAGACTTGAACAACAATTGGCAGAAGAACAAATTGCACGATTGAAGGCTGAAGAGTTAGCTTATGCGGCTCAAATGAAATCAAATGATGAGATCCGTAAATTAAGAGAGAATCTTGAAAAAGCCCAAAAGGAAACAGAAGAGCTTCGAAAGAGGGCTGAAAGTGGCAAATGTGCCATTTTGTGATCCCAAATTTGGTCTTTTTAATGTTTATATTTGTGTGGATAACTGCAACGGTATTTCTTTTTGGTATGTTTCAAAGCACTTGGGTTTGTTATTAAGACATATTTTTGGTTTAAGTGGATGATATATCGTTACAAATACATATATAGGTTATTTAGTCTTAGTGTCGATAAAATGAAATTACACAACTATAAGTCGCAAGTTATTTTGTCGACAATCTTGTTAATGGTGAATACAACTCCAAATATTACATAAAGAGCGTATAGAAACAAATTTTATTCGACAACTTTGGTCTTAATATTAGTACATGATGCATTATTACCGTGTTTCATCGCCACATCACCTGAAAAACAAATTTTCTGTGTTAAAAACCGGTAAATAGTACATATATACACTGTTAGTATGGGTCTTGAACTTTAAAATATGCAAAGTGAATGATTTTGTATAAGTTTCAATGTTTATTTTGTAACAAATTTGGAAGTTGATTAGGCATTCCATTTGTGTTATGACAAGGTCAAATGCTTGTTTATGCCACAACATACAATTTTTCTCACAAATTATATGTATGACAAAGTGGCTTTTAGAGGAACTATGTAACCGCACTTTGTTTTATACAACGATGTTTTATTTCTATTACCAATTAGATGAAAGAATTATGCAATCATCTTTTAACAGGTTAAACACAATACACGTTGGTTTTCAAATGAAACATGATTTGCATATTCTCTCTAAAAGCCACTTTATATAAACAGGAAAAATGATAAAACGTTGCTGCTTAAACAATATTTAATAATGAACTTGTGATAAAACTTGGGCCAATCACAAAAATATTATGTTTTTAAAATTTTCTTTTTGATTTTTTTAAAGGTGATGGGACCATTTATAAAGCAATTTCGTAATTTGCAAAATCTATACTGCAAAACAAGCAACGACTTTGTTATGAGGGTTAAAAGATGGTAAATTTGTTAAATGTAATTAGGACTATAATCATTTTGTTATTAGCCAATAAAAGTATACAACACATATATGATGGAAAGAGGGGTGTTGGTTTATACCCAATATGAAGAGACTTGTTGGGAGGAAGTGAATAAGCAGAAGGGGCATCCTCCATTAAATTGAGTTGAAGAGCGTTACCAACAAGATATGCTTGTATTGCATTGTACTCCTCACCAGCATCTACCTGTTGTTGTTGTTGCACCCTCTCATTTTCAGCAATCTATGCTCGTATTTTTGTTGAAAATAAACCATCTTACTTATACAAATATTAAAAATAAAACAATGACTTATATAAGAATCTATCATAGTTTGATATTTTTCATCCGTAATGTTATTCTAATAAATGTTGTCATTGATGCTTTGACTTTTACCTTTGAACGAAGGAATGTGTTGTGATGTTCCAGCTCGACTTCCTGTAATAATCATTAAGAAAGTATAGTGTATTGTTTTTGCATGAGTGAGGTTTAGGGTTCAAGCTTGAACATAAGCTTTCTTGTTCTGAAATTGAAATTATAATATATGCAATAATGAAAAGTAGGCTTACTCTTCTTTGCAAGGACTCCATTTCTGCGAGTATCATGTCATGCTGTTGATTAAAACGAAATGATATATGAAACAAAGAAACATGAACATGAAGATGAAAAAAACACTAAACAAATTTATGCCAACAATCAATATTATTTCAAACGTAATTCTTTTTCTCATTTTCCTAATAAATTTGTAACTTTGGAAATATATAATGACACTTGATACGCGATGTTTTTTCTACGTAAAGAGATTATAACGTATTTGATGAGTCTAGAGACTATATCATAGATCTGCTTCTATGATAATTTAATTTTATATTATCTAAATCAAAATAAGACCCTTTAAGTAAATTCCAAAATCTATAGGGCTTTTGAGGTGTCCATGGGCCTCCATCTTTCTTTGTATTTTTTCTTAAATATTTAAAACTTTTTCTAATATCTATTTTATTTTCTGTTTTTGGTAAATTGTGTGAATCCAGGGTGTCCTCAATAACACGAATACATTAGAAAGTGAATTTCGATTATTTAGTGTTTAATCCAATTTTAATTTCTTATGATTAAACTTGCAATATGATTACCTTCTTGGATCTGATCCTTGAGATTCCCCTCTCTAGTCTAGTCTCGAGTTGCTTCAATTCCTTCATGTTTAAACAATCCAAGCCTTCACCCATGAGATGCCTGAAACAAAACAAAAATGCAATATGTAATTTTCCTGTGAACAAACATTTATAAAACTAGGTATATAATTTATAACTGATGTTTATAAATATTTTCGTAAACCGACCTTGATTTCCGACGGCAAAAATTACACAAAAGGGCAACATATTTAGTCTGATTCAGATTTGAGATTGTGTTAATGTGAGAATATAATAAGACATATCATCCATCGGATCCAAAAAAATCAAGGGACGAAAACATCGGTAACAATCATGTAAGGTCATGGAGAACCGTCATAAGTTCATGACATGCATAATATGGGCAAATTAGTCAAATGAAAGAAATGGTTACATCTAACCAATGAATATTAATTAGAAACAACTTTAATAGTTCGTAGTTTTTTTACAAAACTTATATGATTATAAGCCCTAAATTAGTCTTACTTATATCTAATAAAACAAACTATATCAAAAGATCAGTTCTTATAATCATATGATTATATGATTATAAATTACACATATTTTCCCTCTACAAATAGACACTATTATTGACAATTATATATATATATATATATATATATATATATATATATATATATATATATATATATATATATATATATATATATATATATATATATATATATATATATATATATATATATATATATATATATATATATATATATATATATATATATATATATATATATATATATATAAAATAAAATATTGCCCAATAACTATCACACACAATATTTAGAAAGGATAATGACTCACAAGGGTAATCATCTTTTGCGTTTGTTCACATTTGGGTAAGTTTTTTTTTTTTTTTTTTTGGTACACATATGACCAACGAACTTGTTTGAAGTGTTCACATATGACCATTATTACCGGTTGGTGTAGGTTACTGCTGACGTGTCATACACGTAAGATTATGTAATGACACAGAAGGATAATGAACTATTGATTTTGTTCACAGTTGGATAATTTTTTTTGTACACATATGACAAACAAACTTGTTCAAACTTTTCAAATGTTACTATTATTATACTTTAAAAGAATACGTATATATACTTCTAAAAACATATAAATACGTGTATTATATACTTCTAAAAACGCATTTCATACTTCTAAAAATATAAAACTATCTATCTATACTATTAAAACATATTTTAGTTACATTTTTTCACCCTTAATATTTATACTTTTAAAACATATTTTTACACTTTAGAAGTATAAATACGTGTTTTTTATATTTTAAGAAGTATAAATATGTATTTTTTACGTTTTTAGAAATATAAATACATTTTATATGTATAAATACAGTTTATTACCCTTTGGAAAATGTATTTATATTTCTAAAATGTGAAAATATGTTTTAGAAGTATAATATCAGGGATGAAAAAAATAGAACCAAAATACGTTTTTAAAAGTATAAATGTATTTTTAGAAGTATATATATATATATATATATATATATATATATATATATATATATATATATATATATATATATATATATATATATATATATATATATATAGAAATATAAATACATATTTTATGTTTTTAGAAGTATAAAATATATTTTTAGAAATGTATTGTACTTCTAAAATGTAAAAATATGCTTTAGAACTATAAATACTAGGAGTGACAAAATGTAACTAAAATACGTTTTTAAATGTATGTGACGGCGGTGCATGTTTGGAAATTGTTTAAATGTGTGAAGAACCGTGTGTATTAAGTTGAAATCCTCAAAGGATCAAGAATATATCGTTGGTAATTTGAGAATTTGACAGATTTGACTTTTATATTAGTCAAACTTAGAAATTTTACATTGAATTAGAAACATGAATGGAGAAAAATATATTTTTTAAAAGTATAAATACACAGTTTTATATTTTTAAAAGTATAAAATATGTTTTTAGAAGTAGTAAATACATATTTAGCAGTATATATGCGTATTTATATGTTTTTAGAATTATACATATGTTTTTTTAAACTATAATAATTGTAACATTTGAACAGTTTGAACAAGTTCGTTGGTCATATGTGTACAAAATAAAAGAAATTACCCAAATATGAACAAAATCAATAATTCATTATCTTTCTGTGTCATAACATAATCCTACGTGTATGTCACGTCAGCTATAGCCAACACTAATCGGTAATAATTGTCATATGTGAATACTCCAAACAAGTTCGCTGGTAATATGTGTACAAAAAAAAGAAAGTTACCCAAATGTGAACAAACACAAAAGATGGTTACCCTTATGAGTCATTATTCCTATTTAGAATCCCAAAATGTAATTACATATTGATATTCAATGAATATGGAATTCGATGGCTATTGAATTGTTTAATACGAAAAAAAGAAAGTTTTTAAATATAAAATGATTAACAAATAAATGACTTTTTAAATAATATATTTCATTGAACTTTTGTAGAGTTCATTGCAATATAGGAAAAAATGATTAAGTTGTATGAAAATTGAAATAGTGATATGTCGATCCATAAAACTCTATAGAGTCATAATGGACGCCCTTATAACTAAATAAGATGTTGTATGCTTGCTCAAAGTAAGTAATTTTTGCATTATAATAAGCTTGTCCGAAATATCAAATAACAATGGTTACATTAAGATAAAGACCTAAAAAATCAGCATGGATCTTAATATTTTAATTAAACAAGCTAAATATAATCTATAGAGTATAGAGGAAATTACATTTTTGGTCCCTGTGGTTTGAGAAAACTAACAGATAGGTCCTAACTATCCAAATCCAACGTTTTAGGTCACTAAGGTTTCCGAAAACTAACAAATACGTCCCTGAGTCAAGGTTTATTTTTCTTTTTTTATTAACTAATTATATAATATATATAAAAGAAAAAAAAAGAAATTAGAAATGACATTTTAGTCTCTTTACTTGACCAAGGGACGTATTTGTTAGTTTTCGGAAACCTTAGTGACCTAAAACGTTGGATTTGGATAGTTAGGACCTATCTGTTAGTTTTCTCAAACCACATGGACCAAAAGTGTAATGTACTCTAATCTATATATAAACAAATAAACGTTGAAAATGATAATTTTCATCCAAATGGATCAATATAGGACTCTAGAAGAGCAGTGTAGTAGTCGAGGGAGTTAGAGGAGGACCAATCCGACAGTAACCCCAAAAAACCAATATGTTAGGGATTGATCTGGTCATAACACTCAGCAATTTGACCTTCATGTGTTTTAGGATAAAGTTAAGATTTCTTTTATTTTGGCAACTATATTTGGGTTAGCCCGAAACACCAATTATTGTTCTTCATTTTAGTTATTATTATTGTTCATTGCTTACATGGTTAATATTCTATTGTCGTACTTAGGCTAGTGGGAGTACCCATCACATTGTCCAAATGTGATGGGCGCCACGTCATCGCCACATAGGATTTTACCCCATCACACTCCATCACATTACCCACTTTATACCCATCACATTTTCATCACACCACATCATCTTTTTAAATAAAAAAATTAAAAAATGTGAGAGAGAAGAGAGAGAAGGAGAGAGAGAGAAGAAAGAAAGAGAGAGAGAGAAAGAGAAAGAGAATGACTATTTGTTTTGATTGGGTGTGATCACCCGTGAACACCATAACATTCGACCACGATCACAGCCATCACGGTACACACGGGGCGGTGTGCACGCCGTGATGGCATGGTGATGTGGCATCACGGAGGGCTCCGTGATCGGTACTCCGAGCGGCCTTACCCCCAGGAAACCTTATCCTTATCACTTTTTATTAAAGGTTATAATAACAATTTTTTATTAAACATTTTTATTTGAAAAAGTGTATCAGATTATAGCATATAAGTTTAGTTTTTTAGGGTATTATATTTTAAAGAAATCTATCCAATTTAAGTATTTATTATTAGGTGGAATTTTCAACTATATATAAAATCTGGTGATGGAAAGAATAATAATGACAAAACAAATCATTATTAATAAGGGGTTAATGCATTATGAATAATGAGATGAGAGACCAATGGCCATCAAACTCATTCAATAGTATTTGTTGGCTAAACAAAAGAGATATTTGTAAACATGACCATTAAAAATATGAGCCATTTGCAAAGATGACCACCCTGTTCGAAATTGATTTATTTCAGACTTGTTTTAGACTTAACATATGTTATATCATATATATTTTTCTGACAAAGAAGTATATTTCGAAGTTATATTTATAAAACCCAAATTCCATATTTCGAGCTAAGAATTTCAGACATAAAAGAAAAAGACATAGTCCGAAACTTCAAGTATATCTTTATGCTAAAAAGGGAATCTGAAATTTAAAAAAAAAAATGTTTCATTATTACTAAAATATAACAAAAACTTAGAAACATAACGGAAACAAGTATGCTACAATACAAAGACATAAACAATGCCATTCAAATGAAAAGATGGCGAAACTAAAACATTTTGTTTTAAGGGTAAATAGAATTATTGAAAAATGTATGTTGTAAACAAAAAGAAATACACATTATGTCCTTCAAATCCCAAGTATGCCCATTGCGATTTTGATGGTCATTTTGATAAATGGTAAAAGTTAGGTTACTCATCAATATTTTCCATAATCTTGTGGTCATTTTCGTAAATATCCTTAATGGATTTAAACCATATTATTAATGCCACATATGATGAAAAATTACACAAAAAATACCTATTATACTTTTTGTATTATCTTATACTTAAGTTTTATTTTATTATATATTACTTTTCTTTAATTTATGTTTTGTTATGTATTTATTTCGTATTGTAGTTTTTGGAATCGTGTAGTATTTGAATTAATGTAATTTATAATTTGTAATTAATATAATGCTTAATTTTATAGAGTATTACTTATTTATAAATGATAAGTATATAGAAAGAAAATGATAAATAATTGAATATATAGGATGCATTCAAAGTTGAAATGGAATGTGAGGTTTAATGGATTTTTAATTTTTCAGAACTGCAACCCATATGTATGTACATACCGATCTATTATTCCTAATTACTCTTAAATTCCACCAATGGATTTTAAACCCTTAACCGGCCTATTAGTGTTTAATGCATTCTTAAGATACATCAGCCTTTGTTAAGTTTTTTTTAACCCCTCTTAAAATAAAAAGCAAAAAAAAAAAAAAAAAAGAAAAAAAGAAGCTAAACCGTTGCGTCATAATGCCATAACTTTTGTTTCAACCTTTTCATACTATAAAAAATAAAACAAGCAAAAGTTTATGGGCGTTGATTCTAGCCTGTTGGAATTTTGACGCATTTGTATCTGCTGACGAAGCTTCTTCGACTCCTGCTGGTAAAACTGCATACACCCATTGTAATAATGACGTATCAGTAACTAATTACTAGGTTCTTGTTGCCGTTAAAAAAACCTCATTTCTTGTTGATATGAAGTTATTACTATTGGGTTTGTGGCATGACAAAGCAGTCAGAAACATGTATAATACATCAAATAAAACAGAAACGCAAACAGATGGAATACTTGTCTTACTTGAGTATTAGTCTCTTGAAGTGAACAAGTGTTTGGCGTATTTGAAGTTGCTTTCTTGTACTTGTCTATAGTTGATCGCATGCTGTACATGTTCAAATGCATGCAATTAGTCAAAACCAATAGATTTATTGCACCATAGTTTTCGAGTTCCCAAAAGCCTCATACGTACACAGACACAATCACACAAACTAGGGTTTTTGCCATATTGTGTCGCAGTTGATAACTCTAGCAGTCCAAAAATGGAAAGACAGAAGACTCATTGTAGATGACATAAATGGTAAAAGATTCAGAAGTCATAAGTTCCAATTATGTTTCCAACATGAACTTTTACTAGCATGCATGGGTTCTCTAATTAAAAACGAAATTACCCTTTTTCTTTTCAGTTGTGCTAGCTACTGAGAGTCGACTTGCACCAGAAAGGAAACTGTAACACTTTTAAACACTCACCTCAAAGATTCATTTTGAACTTCTATTTCCCAAAGGCTCCATATTATTACTTTTTCTCTAGAAGTATAGATGGAGTTCAAATTAAAAAACAAAAACCTTTTAAAAAGTTTTTTTTTTAATAATTAAACATTTACTCCTATCCATTTGATATGTTTATAAACACCCAAATTCTAATTTGTAGCACGTACTTGAGGTTGACATTTAATTAACTAGAAATATTACAATAGGTTATGTTTTCTAATATTTAAGATTGTCGTAATTTTGTTGGTTTTGAGCTTTTAATAAATATTTTGTTATCTATGAAAAAAATTCATATCTGCTTTGGATGCCTTCCCTCCTTGAGGTTGAGGGTTCAAGTCTCGCTGGAGACATAGGTGGAAATTAATGTGTAGTTTAGGAGTAGGTTAGATAGGATTAGATTTGCCGTTCCAAGAAAAAAAAAAAAGAGGCGAAATGGAAATATTATTTTGAGAAGGAAGTAAAAAGAAAAATTAGGTAATACAAATATTTGCAGATCAACGACTGAAAATTACTTGAAGAGTCTTTTAGTGTTATCTTTGCATACATAATAACTCGTACAACTGTTAGTTTATAACCAATAAGCAATTATGATGGTTAGAAAACTAATTGAATCCAAACATTTATGTAAACGTTGCATAATAAATCAAGTAAATTACTTGTTATTGGAATACTCGAAGAGTCGTCCACGAGTGGAGAAGACAATCACGGCGATTTCAGCATCACAGAGAACCGAAAGCTCGTAAGCTTTCTTGAGCAGCCCATTTCTCCTCTTGCAGAAGGTCACCTGCCTGTTCGTGTTGTTCTCAATCCTCTTGATCTCGATCTTTCCTCTCCCCATGTTTTCTTTCTTGTGTCATATATATGTACACATATACAAGCCAATCGTTAATAATATGCACAAAAAATGTCAAGCTAAGCAGGGAAAAGATCTATATAACCAAGTGCAGGGAAAAGATCTATAGAATACATGTACATACATAATGGTAATTAACAGTCGGATCATCAAATAATTTGGTCAACATCCCCAAATTTCTAAGTTGATCTACAGGCGATTCAAGGTTATAGGAAAAAACCTTTGAATATCTACCAGTATTCGTCACTCATATGAACGAAATAATCAAAGTTTGCAATTTCTTTTCTTTCCGATCACCGAACATCTTGTTTTATTGCAAAACAACGTTATATTTTTTAAACTTTTTTTTTTTTGTCAAAAGCACAAGAAATTTTCTGTGGGTTTTCTTTTCATTTTACACGCACACACACAAACTCTCTCTCTAGATCTCTTGTAGTATGGCCAACCTGATGAAAGTGAGAAATTATAAGCTCCTCCATGTTGATCTATGGAATATTCTTATATGTACTGCTTGCAAAAAGAAGATGAAATAACTTCTTCTCTTTTGTTTCCAGAGAAATAATTACAAGAAGAGAGTGAAAGAACTCTGAAGTCTATAATGTATACATGATGTATCGATGAAAGTAGAAGAGGTAGAATCTGTATGAACATGTAAATGGTTATATATAAACAGACCAAAAACAGTACCTTTGAAGAAGAAAGAGCACCCCTTCCAAGGAAATCACCTCTCTTTAATCTCTCTTCAATGGAAGGTAGCCTTGAAAACCCTACAAACCATCCCTCATCCCATCATGTTGCATAGGGAGCTGGCCGAGACAACGACGTTTCCCATATTTGATATGCAAAACGTTGGTTGTACAGAAAAGCAATGGAGAGGGAAATCAGCCCTAAACTGGTAATTCAATCTACCTTCTCATTTTACCGTTCTACCCTTCCCTTTCTTATCTATTCACATACAAACCACCATGTACCACCCATTGCTGCATACACAACCTAGACTTGTTTGCATTAGGGGTTGAACAAGGCAGATATAGATATCAAAACTGAATTAAGATACCCTCATCTTCCAACAGCTTTCCTATATATGCGCATGCAAGCAATCCATCTTTGTATACAAGATTAAACATTGATCACTTCGATTTCATGCATGACTCCACATGATTAATTAATTCCGTAGTAGATATAACACCTTAGGCAGCCAATGGACGGTAAAAGATGTTGTGTATTTAAAGAGGAACTCTTTAACTTTGGTGATGCGCTCTTGTTAAAATATATAGATATTTCAAACTTAACAATTGTATTATCTAGATTTTAACTTATTCAGGTTGGTGCAGATAGTACAAGGGGTATTTTTTGACATTACTGAAACTTAATTGGTAATTAATAGAAGTTGTTTGAGGGACTAGAAATGTAGATTCACCACAAGAATTAGGGGCATTAGGGGCGATGCCTTTAGGGGGTGCAAACTCTTTAGCAACGACATCAGACTTGGCGGGTTTGGTGTCGCCCCTAAAGGGTCTGTCGCCCCTAAAGGGGTCGCCGCTAATGCCTCGATCCGGACTTCGTACCTTTGTTTAATCCTGGCCGTTGAAAAAAAGCTGCATCCTACGGTGGTGAAAAAGGGTGGTAACATTTCCCCCCAAAAATTACGGGTGTCACCGCTAATGCCCAAGGTCGCTTCTAAAGGGTGTCGCTGCTAATACGCTCGATCTGGACTTCGTCACTGGGTTTCATCGTAGCCGTAGAAAGAAAGACGCATCATACGGTGGAAAAAAAGCGGTAACATTTCCCTAGTAAATTGTTGCATGTTGCCCCTAAAGCCCAGGGTCGCCCCTAATACCTTAAAGTGAATTTCAACCATTCCTCTCATTTTTCACGCATTCTGTCCAGCTTCCAACCAAAATTCTCTCTCGAACTCTTGCGATTCCAGTCGGTTTTTTGGACGTTTTTCAAGCTTTTTTTCTTTGAAGATTGATCTCCAACTATATCTACTTGTAATCTTCAACAAAAAAGGTAATTTCTCATATATTAAACTTAGGGTTTTGTAAATTGTTGTAGTTTTACTGATTGTTTCATGTTTTTTTTTTGTGTGGTTTTGAAGCTTGTTTTCTTGAAAGATCAATCCCCAACGGTATCTACTTGTAATCTTCAACAAAAAGGTAATTTTCGCATATATTAAACTTACAGTTTTGTGATTAGTTGGTGTTTTAATTGTTATTTCATGATTTATGTAAAACATGTTTGTTTGGAGAGGTTAATGTATATAGTTGTTGTTAATGTTAGTTATAAAAGCTAGTTTTGATATATACAATTAATTGACCATTATATGGATATGGATTCTTTGATAATATGTATATAAAGTTTTGATTGTAGGATTGTATATGACTATTTTGATATGAACACTTGATTGAATTGGTATGAAAAAATTAATGAATTGAATGATATGTTAAGAACTTAATTAGTTAAGACTTAATATTATGTATTCGATGTTATTTTAGGTTATTATTGTATGATATTGTTAGTTTGTTATGTTATCATGTGTTTGATTTTTGATGTTTTCTATTATTGTTAAGAACTTCATTAATTAGGACTTAATATGATGTATTGAATGTTATAATAAAAAACAACAAAAGCATGATACTTTAATTAATGAAAATATGAAAGTACAATGTTCTAATATAAATAAAAACAAAAGTAGGATGCTATAATTATAAAAAATATTAAAGTAAAACATAAACCCTAAGGCATAAATTGTAAACCCTAAACATTAAACATTAAACATTAAACCCTAAAATCTAAACCTTGAACCCTAAATTCTAAAACATAAACAATAAACCTTAAACCTTAAATTGTAAATTCTAAATTCTAAAACCTAAGCCATAAATTTTAAATCCACTAAATTCTAAATTATAAACCTTAAACCCTAAATCCTAAACCTAAACCCTAATTTCTAAACCATAAACCCTAAAACCTAAACCTTTGTGTTTTACAACTCATCACAATATTTCTAGTAATCTTTTTGAACATTAGAAAAATCTGTTTTAATTGGATATTCTATTGACAAAAATGGATGTAAACAACTCAAGTTTGATTCTGGTTTCATTTTATTTTCTAGGGATGTGAAGTTTTAAGAAATTATGTTTCCATTTGAAATGAAATCTAAAGTTACTAAAAAAATATATGGGTTTTGAAATTGATAAACATATGGTTGTGTCACATCCATGTGATTTCTTTCCCAGTGATGAGCTAGATTTATATATTACACATATAGATTTACGGGAACCATGTGTAACCCATGAGAACGACAACGGTAGTGTATTCCCTCCTTTGGTTTGTATCGAGTGTATCCTAGGTGCAACCAAGATGAAAAGGCAAAAAATACCTTGATTCAATGAGGCTGCTCCGAACTCTCCTAGTATGGATGATGAAAATAGTAAGTCTAGTCTTGAATCTACCAATTGTGATACATATGGATATATCAGACCTAGAAGAGAGTCTAGGTTGCCTGCCAGGTTTAAAGACTTCATTGTTAATGATAAACATAAGTATATCATAGATAAATTTGTTAATTACTCCTACCTAAATGATGAAAATAAATGTTTCTTTTCAAATCAAAATTTGAATAAGACAGTTGAACCTCAAACCTATTTGGAAGCTTCATTTGATCCAAATCGGGTAAAGGCAATGAGCGAAGAAATGGAAGCGCTTTATAGAAATCATACCTGGGAAATTCAAGATTCAGGACTTCGAAAGGAGTTCATACTTGCACAACAGGGTTTAACATTTAGCAGAGCTAAGTATCTAAGTTTGTATGAGGAACTAGACATGATGATTCAAGTCCTGTATGCTTCAACTATGGGATCGATCATGTATGCCATGTTATGTACGAGGCCTGCTATGTTTTGTGCCATGAGCATGATGAGTAAATATTAGGCTAATCCTATCGAGTCTCATTGGATGGTGGTCAAGAGCATTCTCAAATATTGTAGAAGAACAAGAAACATGTTATTGATATATGGTGGTGAAGAAGAATTCAAAGTAAAGGGTTACACTGATTCTAGCTTCTAACCTGATAGAGATGCCTCCTGTTTGCAGTCAAGATTCATGTTCTTATTTAATGGAGATATTATTAAAGTTATATCAATTCAATTTGGTTTGGATGCATTTTTTAGTTCTTTTGATGTGAGGACTATTACACACTAGGCACTGTACATAATAGTGTAGCAGTATAGCTTTTATAAGAATGGTTTGTCAAACTCTTGGGGAATAGGTATGACATTATAATGGTGTCGTATAAGAACGTGAAGCATTAAATTATGGGTGGACTCGACGTGTCTTTGTTTGACCCAAAAAAATACTTAAGATTAGTGGGTTTTCATCCCACAAATCATATTAGCTTCTCCCCCGAAAACTTCTCGAGGGTTAATTTGTGTGTTTTTGATGTTTTAGTGTGTTATATCAAATTCTTGAAGAATTTAGAAAATTTTCATAAGGCTTTTGGTGCAAGTTGATCACATAAGGGTAAAGGCTCAAACTACATGCCTTGTTTGTGTTAGTTCCATCATATGTATGAGATTTATTAAAACCCCAAATTCTAGGGTTTGAACAATATGATTAGTTTATGGTGATATACTTGATCTATAATGATGTTCAAGCTATTTTTCTTGTAAAGTTAGTGTTTATTAATGAGAGGTTATGACTTGAAAATGATTCAAGTGTTTGAAACACACTGTGATAAGTAAAGCATGATAACAGTTGGAAAAAGATGTTACAAGATGTTGGTTATGGTGTATGTCATGTTTGTTAGTTAATATTGAACTTGCAAAATATCATGTTAGACGAGAAGCCCAAATATGGCTTGATTCATTAGAAATTGGAGTTATGATGGAATCCCAAGATATTGATTTACTGGGACAATCTTACTTTTGACTTAATGGATTAAGCCATAAGCTTAACGTGTAGATAACACTCATTAAGATGGGTGTAGTAAAGTATTTGCCATTCAAAACACATAATGCTATGTGTTAATGTGAATTGTATGGAATTTTGATTTTAGGATTCCAAGAGCAAGAGGGAAGAGAGTAAAGGCATCCAAGACAATAGACTTGTCTTAACGAGTAAATCAAGAACCGATTTGAGTACATAATACCACACTCTTTTGGATACATGTCAAGTTGATGGTTAATATATGTTGATATTGAGACTCTTAGTTTAATGCAATGATATAACATCGTGGATGGTATGAATGATGCATTATATTGCTTTGGATCGAAACCTAGTCATCTAGGTTAACAGGTTGATAGAACTATACTTAGTTGAGTAGTGTTGAGAGTATGTTTAGACATACATCCCGTGCGGGGATGGGGCTTGTGACACCCATGAATCCATGGCAAGGTTCGGCATTGGTGGATTGGGATTGTCGCTCCCATGTTATGACCATGACAAGGTCCGACCTTTGTGGTTTGGGATAAGACGCCAATTTGAAAAGATCATTGTAGAAAAGGACCGACCCAACCCAAATGACAAAATAATTCCTTTGTGTGATATGGATCAGCGAATGTACTTCCCATACTTGTCAGAGAACTTTGAAATGTTGATAATTATTATATGTACTCACTAGAAGATTGTATTATTTATTTTGCGGTTCAACTTTGTGACATGTATCCGGGTACTGAAGATAAGGAGTAGAAAAAAGAGTAGATGAATTTTTGCATTAGAGGACCTTCTAGTGATGTAGAGATATGTGAGCTAGACTAGTAGGAAAATATTTTGTTGACATTGTACATTGCCATATGTTTGGATGACTCTTGTATATCTTTTGTAACACCCCATGACACACCACACGTATTGCTATTGTGAAAAATGAAGACAAAAGAATAGGGACATGTTTCTGTTTACTATAATTTCGTTATATAATTGATATATGAATTGGGCCGTTATAATGGTCATACAACTATCCCCTCCCTTACCCCACACAATAATCCCATAGTCCCATGATCTCCCACCTCCCGTATAAGGTCATCATCCTCTATAATTTCCTCATAGTTTCTCCACCAACGATGAGGTACTTAACTCATTCCTTTTTTCTCCATCCATAACTACTATCTAATCTTCGTTGTTTTGTTGGCCGTCATCATCCATGTATAAAAGTTAACCAGTTCACCCCTTTCTCGTTCTCTCAACTTATCTAATGTTGTTTCATGGTCTCACAATTTTTGTATTTTGCTATGTCAACTGAAAATAAGGTAGCCTGACACATTGCCACACCTTATGCGGAATGGGGGTTTACTCAATTTTTTCTTTCAATTGATGGTGTTGTATATACTATTCAAGTGTACTTGTATCATGCATTGGCACTTATATGATTATTGGAGACATATCATTATTTGTAACTTGTGGCATTTATATCAATGTTATTTGATATTTTACGTTTTGAATGTATTTTTCTCAGTTTATTATTAGAGTGATATGCTATGTTTTTGGAATACCTGTATGATTTTTGACATTGTAATACACCGATCAACCCAACCAACAAACTCGTATTACACTAGTATGGAAGATATAAGGTTATCCATTGATATAACCATATATATTTTCTAGAATACAATGTATTAATAAACTATTTAGTGATATATTGTGATAATAAAATGGTTAATAACATAAAAGATATTGTAGTTTGGCCAAAATTCCGGTTTAACTTCTATATTTCTTTTCGTTCCATAAAATCACTCATACTTGTAAATAATTCCATAACACTACTATAAAATTTATTTTATAACTTTTAAGGATTATTTTCATCGAAAATTTATGTAAAAAGTTCCACATCAATATTTGAGACAAATATTGTAACTCCATTGCATTGAAAATTATACAAAAAGTTGTCTACATGTTAATTTTGTCTTCGTAAGTGTAGTTTGTCAGCCATGCTATGAGTGCATAGATTGTCCAAGTGAATCTACTAAATTTATATACGGTTGCAATGTATATTTTTTAAAATATGAATGCTTTTATGATTTTTTTTAAAAAAATATGAATTATTTCATAGAAAAAGAAATACTACTTAAACAAGATTTTGGCAAACTGAAATCGATTTTATGCTGTTAATCCATAATAAAAACACATAAGAGGTATTATCAACTTCAAAAAGTAATTAATATTTTGTATATTTAACCGTAAAGATTACTATTTAGGCCATCCGGTATGGGAGACGTCGGGCTTGTGCGACGCCTACGTGGCGTGCGAGCTCTTGGGTGAACACCACCCCCCTTGTGAGAGCTCCTCTCACTTTTGGCCTCGCACGGGCTCTTGACGTTGCACGAGCAATTTACAAACCAACATTATTATTTGTACATTGAGCTTAAGTTATTGTATCAAAACCAAGGGTAAGTGAGAGGTAACCATTTCCAAGGATGAGGAGAGGAGTGAGGGGTGCTGATGTGAAAAAGAAAAAGTGAGAGGATGTGTATGGGCATACCGGATGGCCTTAGCGATAGAAAACATGGTTCTATACGAGAGCAATAGAAAACTTGGGTAAACCCCAGAAATTGCTAGAAGCATCAGAAATACACCGATGACACGCTCGTCGGCATTGATCAGAAATACAAAACCTAACGCGCACACTGTAAAAGTACTCCTCGTTACCATGCCATGGACGGTACACATGCCGATATGATGGACGCAGATACACCGATGACACGCTCGTCGGCATCGGCGGAGCTCTCCTCGTTCTCCGGTCAAATTGAAGTTACTCGAAAATTGCTCACACTAGCTCGCCAACTCATTGATCAGGGCAAGCCTTCCGAAGCTCTTCAAGCGGTAATTACAGTTTCAAATACTAATATTTGATTTCATTATGGTTTGGTTTTCAACTTTAACTTCATCGCCTTTCCTAATTTTGCTTTTTTCCTTTCCAAATAAAAGCCCTAAATTGTAGCTGAAACTCTGTTAGATCATAAATTTGTCTCTCACTCTATACCACCCAGTTCGATTGTTAGTTAATTTTCTAGAATCTCTCTTTCTGATGATCCGATCACCTTTATCTAAAATTATTTCATACTGTTTTTCTTTTGTACATCGTCATAACTCCCATTGTAGTGTATGTTCATTACAAATCTCCATATCAATCTTGTTAACAGGTTGTGACGGCCATGAGAGCCAATGGAGGTGAATCAGCTGCCATTCAAGCCCTGAATCGAGCCAAAGAGATTTACCGGAACAAAATTTACGTCACCAATGCTGCTGATGAGTTGGTTTCCTTGTTTGCTGAATGCGCAATTGCTGAAGCCTTACCTTCAATACCAGAACCACCGCCATGTAATAACATTGCCGACCACCAATCCTTGGAATTAGATGGTGGTGGAACATCAATACTGGCGGAGAGTGGAAGACGTCAGGTGATGCTGGATGCTTTCTCTGATGGCAGCAGCTTTGTTTGTTTACATTGTGGAGGCCTTGTAAGTGAAAATCGCAAAGATGAACACTATGCTTTCTGGTGTGGCCATGCTTAATAGCTCTTAAACTTCCAAATGAATGTGTAGTATAATTTCATAAGTGTTATGATGTTGACTATTATGTTTCTTTGTTTATAATTTCATCAATGCACCTTAATTTCGTCCATGATTTTCCAACGCTTCAACTTTTTACAAGTTTGAATTTTCATTGTTTAATGTGACCCCTTTGCATTTACAGTAGTGATAACAACATATATGTCGTACCAAATTAAAAATGAAATCCTTGCTCATTATTGACTTTTTTATGCTCTTTTGTTCTTTTACCTCCAGACATGATCAAAATTACAACCATGGATTGGTTATGTAATAAGAAGTCATGTACTTCGAGACCGGATTTCAACTGGTGAACCCATTATTACAAATGAAAATTTCCGATTTAAAAACTATTCTTCGATCCTTCTAGCATCAGTTAGGTTACATATAGATCAGGCACTGTAACCAACAGCTGCAGGATTCCATTTCCCCATGTTATACGCGCTACATGTCGTCTTTGCAGCAGTATCCATGGCTTCCTTGGTAACAGCACTGTTGCATAGGTTAGCAAACGTTCGAGTATGCTTCATGCCGTATTGAGTTAATGATCCGCAATGTGTCTCAAATGTTCGAACCTTAATAAATTAGAAGTACAGAAAGTTAAATGTTGAAAATAAGTTAGCAAAAGCGTGCTAAAATAGATAAGGAAGATCAAGTTTTTTTATTTTTATTTTACCATAGACTTGAGGCAATCCCAATCATCCACAATGGCTAGTCCGTCATCTCTCACCGATGCATGTGCATAGTCTGATAAAGAGCCTTTGATCATATCGACACTACTATCTAGATGCTCCCTATGTGCTGTTATTTCCTTGATTTTCTTGAGTAGTTCCTCCTTCTCTTGTGATTCTTCCGTTGATTTTTGATACTGCAAAGAGTATGATATTACATTAACCTGACTACCAAAAAAGCATAAATTCCAGTTTGGATCCATTGTTTTTCTTAAGTTTACATACCCTTTGCCACATTGAATAAATATCTGCATCTCTTTCATTAACGACACCCATGGAGCCCAAAGATTGAAATGGATTCACGGACAAGTTCAAAGGAGCGGAACCTTGATAAACGGAAACAGTCTCGTTGCTTATGCGTAGAGTACCATATTGCATCACATGAGATCCCTCGGAAGAATTGTTATTGTAAGTCCTATTCTTCACCTACAAATATTGTGTGATCTCTTTCAAATACTAATTACTAACCAAATTAATGAGTACCATATTGTTATTGTGAAACCGTAATACCAACCTTAAAGTATTGTTGTTCCAAAGTTTCAAGATTCAAATCTTCTGAGTCACTAGGAGTCAAAAGTCACAAAAAAGGATACTTACTAACCAAATCAATGAAAACAGAGTTATTTCAATGTCAATTCCTACAACATACAAATATTACCTGTCTTCCATCCATGAAACACTGTATAAGTCACCTAAGCAAGTGTCGAACCCTGGAGGTGGAGGTGGGTCCATACCTGGACAATATGTGGCCCAACCCAACTCTTGTGGATTTGCCGAAGTTGTCACATAAATGTTCAGATCTTCTGGCAACAAACCTTCGAAAATACTTCCACTTTCACATGCTTCTAAGTATATAACCTACGTTTAATTAGCATTTAAATTATTATTTACATGGCCTTTTTTAACCTAAGTGATAAAAGTTTAAAAAGTCTTTCTTTACCATCTCGTCATATGTACCACTCGCATGCTTTGTTTTCAGAACTTGATTGAAATCATTCGCGTAAATGTAAGGCATGTTGGGCATCCCTTGGTAATTAACACACGAAATATGTTAATATATAATAAACTAGCATTTTGATTTTTTTTCAAAAATAAAATAAAAGATGGAAATACAATACCAAGCATTCCTGGACCGCCATGATCGGTGTAATACACAAAGATCTTATCGTTTGGTTTGCTTGCTACCACTTTCCCGCTTCCTCCCTTCACAGCCGTTGTGTTGCCAAGAAGCACAGCGTAGAAATTCGCTGCTGTCACACTTTCACCGGTATAATCCTAACATGATTTTATTGCTTGTTTAATCAACACTATTAGCTAACTAAATTCAATGGGTTTATCCATCGAGTTGAACTTTATGTAAAAGGGAATTATAACTAACAGCTGAGAGAATATAATATTTTATATTGAAAGAAGCAAAAAGGAAGTGTCAAAAGTTTTTAACTTACCTTGGGCACACCAGCGTAGACATCTGAGCCATTGGGACTGTTAATTAAGGTACCGGGCCTCGGGTTGCTTGGGTCATTGGCAATATCATCGTACATAAATACAATTATGTTTTCATCTTTCAACCCGCCACGTTTTAGTATTTGATAGGCATGACAAACATTTGCCTGAATTTATAACACATGTAAGACGTTATATTCTATTGTTTATGTTTTTTGACGCACATTTATTGAAAGATTAATCCATCATCAGATAACGAAATTGTGTTTAGTTCGAATATATATACCCTCAACTAGTACATGAAAAATTGAGGAGATATTCACCTGATGGCGATAATTTTGGTATCCATTTGACCCAGCTACAAGAACTGCCCATATCGTGCTATTGCCTTGTGGCTGATCATCAGTTGAACCCAACTTATTAAACAAAGTAAACCGGCTAGCATGGGAGAAGTGTACCACAAGCACAGTTAGTAGTAACAAGCTAAGTTGGAAAGCATTGAGCCAATGCGCCATATTGACCGGGTGAAAGGGTGATATTTTAATAACTTTACATGTTTTCACGTCTATATATATACTCAAAAGCTTTGTTTAGGTTTTGACGACCCAAGAAAAATCTGGTTGTCCAAAATGCTTTAAGATTCTTGATCAACAATTATAGACAAAAACATTGTACATAAATGAAATGATTGACAAAAAGATTACAAAATCAATGTTGATTTGTTACGAAGTTATCAATGGAAATTGTCTGTTCATCCGTTGCCAAAAAAGTTGATTCTGAATTCAAATATTATTTTTACCGATAGATTGCTTGTGTGGATATCGGTACATATTACCGATGCATATGTGACAGCTACAACAACCCCACGTTACTAGAAAAATAACACTATTAATTGATTAAGCGAGATATTTGTAGCTAATTCCATTGTCAAACACATTTTATATTAGCTATGGTCGTTATATAATTTGATAAGAATGTAAAATGTGTCAAATATTTAGAATGACTTTTTAATTTTATTTTTTCATAACTAATTTAAGTTACTTAATATGAATTTTCATCTTTTGTCTGATATAAATAAAAACATATTATCAAGACCGTCTTATTTTATCTCAATCTCACATCATTGAAAGGAATAATAATAAGTTGTTTGTGTTTTTGGTAGGGGTAGACATTATTCAGTTTATACCCCAAAATCGTTCGGATTGAACAATAATCGGATTTTTGGTAAAAACACAATAACATATATTTAATAAAATATTATAAAATGATTTTATTTGATTAAATTTGTATTTTTAATAAAAATATAACAAATATTAATGGTATATACGTTTTAGAATCTTTAAAACTGTTAGTTTAGTCATTGTTTATGAATTTCCTAAAAACTATCTTATTAACTTTAATTCTTGTATTAATAATAAGTTAGTATACATTTTTTTTTATAAAAATATCCTACGAAAAATCTCTATCATCCAATATATAAGATTCTTTGACACATCGTTGAACTTGATTTAAGTACATTCGTCCAAAGTTTGCATACAATCGTTTGATTCAGACCTTTTTGATTTTTTTTTTTTATTTACAGATGAATTTGTTAGATTCATAAGCAAATATACTCATATTTAGGGGTGTTGAAAAATACCGAAACCAAATAATGTCGGAACCGGGTAATATTCAGTTTAATCGATTGGCCTTAATCGGTTTTGGGTCCGGTTTTCAGGATAACAGTATATCCGAATCCTTATGCAGTTCGATTTTCGGTTTCTATTTCCACAATTCGGTTTAATCGAATAAACTGATTAATGGTATATCCATTTTATTTTAATTTTGATGTAGTATATGCATGCTTCTAAAAAAAGTGTCTTGCCTCTCAAAATTACAAATTTGTTAATATACATCGTTATCAAATTTTGATGTACCGTATTCTAATAACATTTGAATTTCATTTTTATTTGAATTCAATTTATTACAAATATTGATAAGACTGATTAGTATTCATGTTAAATGTTTCCTATAATTACTTTTTCATTGTTACCGTATATTAAATATAAATAATGGTGAATCTATACATACCTCATATAGTCTAGTTACATACTATTGATTTGATTTTTTGTTGTTTTTTTTTTTTTGTTTTCTGTCTATTTTGTTTGTTTGTTGTCATTTTCTTTTTTTTTTCTTTTATTAATAGTATTTTTATTTATTATTATTATTATTATTATTAAAAACAATAAAAATGAAGTTAACTTTAATAATTTTTACGTTTTAATAACAATAAACAATAGTCTTTTTTTAAAGTAATTACGACACAACGAACGACGTTTGTAATTTTATAAAAGTATGTCAAATTATATCAAAACGGTTATGTCAAATTTGACCAAATATCGAATTATTAAATTTAGCTTTTATAATTTTTACGTTTTAGTAATAATAAAACGATAGTTTTTTTAAAATAATTACGACACAACGAACAACATTTATAATTTTATAAAAATATGTCAACTTATATCAAAATGGTTGAACAAATGTATAAAAAGTAACAATATAAATAATAATAGCAATGCAAAGTTTGGTACAATATTAATATTGCACAGTGCGTTATATGGATAACGAACATAAATATTTAGTCGAGTACTATATAATGTATCCTATTCAGCATAATGTTCTGAGCGCACACAAACCTGGACAAACAGATATAGTGTACAATTGGTCGACGGATCAAGAATTACGATATTCCGACTAATAATAACGTGATTTCGATTACCTACAAATGGTATAAACCCGAAAAAATTTATAAATAATAAATTATGCTTATAACCACTTGGTTTATAAACGACTGAATAAATTCGAACAACAAAAAAGAAAACATTAGATTATCAATAAATACGAACGGTTATAATTTATTAAAAGCTAATAATAATAATAATAATAATAATAATAAATGAAAAGACAACAAAAGACAAAATTGGGATAAAACAATTTGTTGGTCAAATTAGGAGTGTGTATGAATTAAAAAACCAATTTAATTAAAACCTTTTTTGATTTGATGGTTTTAGGGGATACAAAATAAAATAAGAGGTTATTTATAGCACAACTCTATTAAGGCCGGTGGGAATACATATCACCCCACGACAGTAATGGCTACGGTGGCAACCATCACGACGTGCACACCGTCCCGGGTGCTCCGTGATGGAGCGTGATGGGCATCACAGGAGACCATGACCAATAGCTTTTTTTTCTTTTTTTAATTACCCCTCACAACCAATAGCAACCTACTATTTTTTATTCTTATTGAATTATTGTTATTTGGAAAAGATGATGTGGTGTGATGTGTATTTCTAGTGTTGTGTGATTAAATGTGATAGTGTGTGATGCTTATGTGGTGCTGATGTGGCGCCCATCACATTTGATCAAGAGTAAATTACAATTTTGGTCCCTGTGGTTGACCCAAAATTGCAGTTTTGGTCATCATTTTGAAATCTCACGCTGATGGTCCTTGTGGTGTCCAAAATCTTGCTCTTTTGGTCTATTGGTCTGGTTAAATGACTAAAATACCCTTTCTATATTCTTTTTCCTTTTCTTTTAATTTATTAATTATTAAGTTAATTAAAAATAAAGAAAAAATAAACAAAAACTCACCATCACCTACGAAGGACGCCAGAGCGATTTCTGGGTTGAATGTTATGAGGATTATCAATGAGCCGACGGCGGCGACAATTGTGTATGGGTTGGATAAGAAGTCGTCGCAAAAAGGTGAACATAATATTTTGATTATGCGAAATGGTTGTAGCAATTAGATAATTGCAGTCTGCAAAAATAGAGAAGACGATAGCTATAAACACATAAGATGAATCTTCGACGGAAGCAGGAAACTTAACAAGTTCCAGTTATTTAGGAAAGTGGTAAATACAAAAGAAAACAGATAATCAACTTTTCCAACTATCAATCACTTGGTTTCTTCATTAAATGAACAATCTTTCTTGGCAAAATAAAATTGTTGCAGCTAATAGGAATGGGTGATTAAGGAAATTTCTTGGCAAAATAAAATTGCCGCAGTTAATAGGAATGGGTGATTTAGGAAAAATCATGGACGAATTTGCATTTTTTTGTCCAAAAAAAGAGGTGTTATTTGTACATTTTCACACAAACTGAATCTTACCACCATCACCTCCCCTTTCATCAAACTTCCTTCATCGTTGATTCTACCATTAACATCTGCAAGAATCCAACGTTATTGTAAAAGGTGTGGAAGCACCCAGACGTATCATCTTACGACCATCCACCTGTCATGCATAAACTTCACCATTTTTAGAAACTATCAAAAGAATCCTCCTGTAGCCAACATTCCATCGCCATCACTCCTCGATTGATTTCCGAGAAGAGGTATGTACAATCGGTAACATCCAACATGTTAATCTCGTTAGATTAATAGGCTTCTGCTCTGAAGTTTACAGAGAAATGAAAGGCGATGGATTCCCACCTTGATGGCGCACTCCAACAATTGATTCGCACGTTCTCCTTCTTTTCCGGCAATAACGAATCGTCGGAAAAAGGTCCCCGGAAACCTGGCTGCTTACTCCTTCCCGTCTACATCTTCCGGTCGAGGTTGAAATGTTGAAGCTGCTAACAGCCTCCGCCTCTCTTCCCGTGTACATCTTCCGGTCGAGGATCAGGTTAGCAAATGGGTTTTAAAGAGATTTCAATGAATCAAGAATAAGGTGCGTTTCTCCAGGTCTCAATGGCTAGAAGATTATGAAATTGGGCAATTCCCTTTCTTTGAAACTTTCTTGTGGGTCATAACGAGGATTCGATTTCTATGCCACGATAACTAGAGCCAGATTCGAGGAATTATGCAGATATGTTTAGAAAATGTATGGATCCAGTGGAGAAATGATTGAAAGATGCCAAAATTGATAAAGGTACCGTCATTGAGGTGGTCCTCGCCGGGAATCCAAGAACACGAACAAGGAGTTACCGCCGAAGAGAGATACATCAATTGGATTTTGTTTTTTTTCAAATTAATTTAATAAAGTATATATTAAAAGAAAAAAGAAAAACAATTTGAGAAGGACAATTTGGTCTTTTCATATGGATAAGTCAACCACAGGGACCAATTCTGTTATTTTTTTGCCACCACAGGGACCATCAGCGTGAGATTTCAAAAGAATGACCAAAACTGCAATTTTGGGTCAACCACAGGGACCAAAATTGTAATTTACTCTTTGATCAATATGATGGGTATTGCAAGTGGTCTAATTGCAAGTGGTCTAATGTAATAAACATAATTATTGTATTTAATATAATTATAAGATATCATTTATTTTTATATTGATGTATTATATTAAAACAACTTTATTTTTATTATACATATATTATATCCAAAAGACTAAAATACCCCAATGCAATCCTTCCATAATTGAGTCCTCTTTCACGTTATACCAAGTGAAATTGTTGTTACCAGCACAATTCCTAAGCTCAGTCAATCTCGATTTCTCAGACCTATGAGCAATTTGACTCACTTCCTATCCTTCTGTGGTTGTGCGCGGTCCAAGAAAGCAAAAACTATGAGGCGCAAGTAACAAGTGATGATCATACCAACCATTTAATAAGAAAAGGGGCGTGTAACGTGTTACAAAGCAAAGTTTAATGTTTTCATTTTAGCAGTCGCACATGAACAAGTTGGGGCGACTGAAACACTTTAGCAAGTATTTCATTGGGACTCTACGCTGTGCACTACAGGCCAATGACTCTTCTTTAACCTGATTTTCCAAAGACGATTTTACCCACACTCACCACATGGTGTGTGGGACTTACAGCTCAATACTCCCCTGAACAACACCCAATAAAGCCATGTAGGCAACCAGATCGGAACTTTAAATGCCCAAGAATCGACTAAAAGAAAGGAGAGATGACTTGTGCGACACAAACCAATTAACCAAAAAGAACACTAAACATTAAGAATCTACAAATTTCTCCACAATCGGCCAATCGGCCAATTTCTCCACAATTTCACCTTCTCTGTAACAGGAGAGTTCCACGAGTTAGTACAATTCAGAAGCTGACTAATCAATAATCAACAAATTTCAAGATCTTATGAGAAACCTGGGTGTCAATCGACAAGAAGGAAGCCCTAAGTTTGCTTTGTTTCTGCCTGTAATTACCAGATCCATAGCTCCACTGATCCACAAGTGCAAAGAGGGGTAAAATGCTACGTTTGAAAGCATTTAGGCCTACGAATGACAAGACCGTGAAGATACAACAAGAAGATTGTCACAGCTGATGCATCGGATCATGTCTCCTTTTGGAATTGGCTGATACAACAAGAAGAATCAATCGTTTGATAGTTAGGTAATGAATCTTCAATTCGATCGATTTGTTGGTTGGTTGATATACGAGTTGAAAGCTGGGGGTGTCTAATATGTTTTGATTATGAGAGAAGGATAGTTTAGGTAGAATCGTGATATTTCATAGTATTAAGAGTAAATTACACTTTTGGTCCCTATGGTTTGAGAAAACTAACATATAGGTTCTAACTATCCGAATCCAAATGTTTTAGGTCACTAAGGTTTCCAAAAACTAACAAATACATCATTTTGTCAAGTAAAAAGACTAAAATACCATTTTTAATTTCTTTTTCTTTTTTTTATACATATTATATAATTAATTAATAAAAAAGAAAAATAAACCTAACTCACCCCACCCATCGGCCACCCCACTCCACCCACCTCTCTCTCTCTCTCTCTCTCTCTCTCTCTCTCTCTCCAACAAGCCCTTCGTTATCCTCAATGTTAATGCCCGCCATTGAATCACTGTACAGTGCTTTAGTCGCATCAAATTTGCATACCCAGATCAATATCTCAACCCCGCATGCGGCCAATATAATTCTGGATCCATTCCCGCCTTCACAAGCTTATTTCAATCAAACCATTTCGCCTGTTATCGTCCAACTTCTTAAATTTCTTTCAAGGACTAATTCGCCATTGATGATGAACATGTACCCCTACTATGTGTTTATGCAAACAAAGGCTCTGTCCCTCTGGATAATTCTTTGTTTAAGCCATTAACACCTTCGAAAGAAATGGTGGATCCGAATACTTTGTTACATTACACAAACATTCTTGATGCCATGATCGATTCCGCTTATTCCTCAATGAAGAATCTAAACGTTTCCGATGTTATAGTTCTTGTAACTGAAACCGGTTGGCCTTCAAAGGGCGACTCGAAAGAACCGTACGCAACAATCGATAACGCCGATACATACAACTCGAATTTAATTAAACATATCCTCGATCGAAGTGGGACTCCTTTTCATCCTGAATTCACTTCCAGTGTTTACATATATGAACAATTTAACGAAGATTTAAGGTCGTCACTCGTATCAGAAGCGAATTGGGGGCTTTTTTATGCAAATTCGACTCCTGTTTACCTGCTTCATTATCGGGAAGAGGTGAATTCTTGGCGAATGATAATACGAATCAAACTTTTTGACCATCATCAAAAGTTGTACATCGTGCATCAAAAGTTGTACATTTCCATGGAGAGTGACATTTCAGAAAGAGCATGATTATGTGTTTTCTTTGGATTGTTTTTGTTTTCGGGTTAACATTTAACAATCTCCAATGTAAAAAGTTTTTAAGCATGAAGTATAAGTGCGCAACTTATGGATTGATAGCATGGATGTATATGGATTTAGAGGCTGTTTGGCTCTCCATTTAAAAAGTGCTTATGAGCTTTTCAGCTTTTTAAAAAGCTGATAAGCTAAAAAAAGTGTTTGGCTCCTCAAAAGCACTTTTTATTTTGGCTTTCCAGCAAAGGGGGAAAAGCTGTTTTCTAAAAGCTCCAAATTCTTGGCTTTTCAAAGAGAAAATAGCTTTTTACTTGCAAAATGACAATAATGCCCCCAACAATATGTAAAAATGTCATTTTTAGTCATTTCACATATATAAAAGCTTATCCAAACAATTTTTAAACCTTCTTATCAACTTATTAATTTTTCCCCACCACATAAGCTTATCCAAACACTTTTTTAAAAACTCTTTTTTAAAAAGTCATAAGCTCAAAAGCACTTTTGCCCAAAAGTGCTTATGAGCTAAATAAGCTTATCCAAACAGGCTCTTATTACATTTCCATGGCAATATCCCTTTCTGAAACAGACGAACAAACTGATCAAACTCTAAACTTATAAAACATTTGAGAGAGAGAGAGAGGGGGGTGGGTGGGGTGGGGTGGCCGGTGGGTGGGGGTGAGTTAGGTTTATTTTTTTATTAACTAATTATATAATATGTATAAAAGAAGAAAGAAAAAGAAATTAGAAATGACATTTTAGTCTCTTTACTTGATCCAGGGACGTATTTGTTAATTTTCGGAAACCTTAGTGACCTAAAACGTTGGATTTGGATAGTTAGGACCTATCTGTTAGTTTTCTCAAACCACAGGGACCAAAAGTGTAATTTACTCTAGTATTAATTAGTATTTTGATAAAAAAATATCAATTTAAAATCAGTGTTTTAAATTTTAAAATATTTAATTATTATTAAAATCTAATTTTGGATATATAAGTGAGATTTTAGAGTTTAAAAGGATATATAAATAATTTGAAAGTTTATAAGGATATATGCGTAATTAACAAATTTTGTAATGATATACACGAAATTCTTCCTTAATATTATTATATTTATTTTCAAACTATATATAACATTGGTATATATAGAAATAATTACACATAGAGGTTAGATTAAACGGAGCCGTAACCCTTTGGGATGCGGTGTCATAGATGGCAACACCACATCGTACGGGAATACCATCCTGGTTGGTGTGGTGAGTGTGAGATGTTTGCTTATGCGGGTTTGGCACACCGTATTCTTCCATTCTCTCTCATCTCTTTTTCTCTTTCTTATACACATACAACGTGTGTGTGTGTATGTGTGTGTGTGTGTATATATATATATATATATATATATATATAGTATTAAATGAATTCTTTAATTATTGTGTGATTGTAGGACAGAATTTGAACCGTTAAATTAAGAGAATGAATGGATATGATCAAATGATATTCTTGTAAATAAAATTAAAGAATTTAATTATTTTAATTAAAAAAAATTCGATTAAGGGTATAACAATAATATAAACCAAGCTATAACAACGGCATGTAATCTTAGTTTTCCTAATATCACGGACACGATTTGTAATCGGTTACAATAACACACAATCATCAGAGAATCCAATTACACGATCAAAAAAATTACAATCCGATATTCCGATTCAACTCCGACAAGAACAATTCTTCCACGTTTGCATTCTTTAAGAAGTGCATGCATCAGAAATCAATAATGGCAGGAAGACGCATCAGTTCATGACTTCGAGATTGAGGATTTTTTAGGATGCAAGATTGAGCATTTTCAGGATGCGAGAATATGTAAAAAATATAAGAAGCTGGGTTAATATGAACCATTCTCTAAGAATATATATAGAGAATATGTAAAAAAAAATAAAAAACTGGGTTAATGTGAACCATTATCTGAGAATGAACATGAACCATTCTCTGAGAATGAGTATTCTCTGAGAATGTCTTTGAAAATGTTATTCGTTCATTGTTTACTGTGATAATATGTACCGGTAACTCATGTGCATTCTCTGAGAATGGAAACCAATTGTGGTTAATGTGAACCATTCTCAGAGAATAAACATGAATCATTCTCAAAGACATTATCAGATAAAGCATTTTGATAAAAAAAATTGCAATGCTAAAAAACATCAACCATTCTCGGAGAATGATCAAGCATTTAATCTTAGACCTGCAAATCACAAACCTCGCTTCCGTCAAAATCCTCTGCGACGACGGTGGTGCTGATTTGAGACGACGGTGGTGTTGATTTGCGACGGCGGTGGTGTTGATTTCCGACGACGGTGGTACTGATTTCCGTCAAAACCCCCGCTTCCGTCAAAATCCTCATCCGTCAAAATCCTCTACGACGACGGTGGTGCTAAATAACATCCGACGGCGGTGGTGCTAATTTGCGGTTGAAGGCAAGAAACGACGGCGGTGAACGATTGATTTCCGGTGAAGTGAAAATGGCGGAAGGGGGTAAGGATGATGATGGGTGTTTAGGGTTCGATGAGTGAGAAAGCGTGTTCCTGAGATTATATATTTGATTTTTAATTTGTTATAATATTTATTTACCATAATACCCTTTATAAATGATTGGACCACAATTGATCCTACAATCACACAATAATTGCTGGATGTATTTGAACATATATATATATACATATATATATATATATATATATATATATATATATATATATATATATATATATATATATATATATATATATATATATATATATATATATATATATATATATATATATATATATATATATATATATATATATATATATATATATATATATATATATATATATATATATATATATATATATATAAACGATCGGGTGAGGACTATTCTTAAAGTGAGGACTCGTGAGGACACCTTAAAAAATTGAAAAAAATAAAAAATATATATAAATAATAAAATGGATCATAGTGCTATACTGGAGAAAAAGATTCGAAAAAAAACTTTTGGATCATTATTTTTTTTATAATAAAGCAATGATCCACAAAATAAATTTTTTTGTAGATCATTACTGTTTCTCAATGATCCAAATTTTTTTTTGGATCATGATATAGTATTATTCTCGATTTTATATTTTGTATTTTTTTATATTTTTTTTCAATTTTTTTAAGGTGTCCTTACGAGTCCTCTCCGAAAAAATAGTCATCACCGGAACGGGACCATATATATATATATATATATATATATATATATATATATATATATATATATATATATATATATATATATATATATATATATATATATATATATATATATATATATATACATATATATATATATATATATATATATATATATATATATATATATATATATATATATATATATATATATATATATATATATATATATATATATATATATATATATATATATATATATATATATATATATATATATATATATGTAGGTTCATATGTGGAGGCTAAATATTGTGTGAGTGTATGAGACAATATCAACCAATCATTTTTAAAGGCTATTTTCGGCAATTCAAATTTCATGATTATTTAATTCTTAAAATAAAAACCCGTAAATAAGGTAATAATCTCTGGTCAATTAAACTAATAATAAAAGCTGAAGCCTATAATTAAGGAAGATGCCTACAAAACCGTCATTATCTCCTATACAGTTATCGCGGTCAAAACCGTAATCACGGTAACCTACCGATATTTAATTTTGCGGTTCTAGCGGTGGTATAGCGGTTTTTTTAATGCTACTTTTATTCTATTAGTACAATGTAGAATTAAATTAATATCACAAAAAAGTTATATATAAACATGAAATGAAGATGTTAAATATGGTCAACTAAACAAGTAATTTGTATAGATGGAAATGTTTACATGAGATGTTTTCATCGGTTACATTTAGCAAACAAAAATGTAAAGAACCATTAGATATTCAAACTAGAAATATAGAAAGTGCAAATTTGACCGGAACCCTCCTATGATCATTGCATCATATTTTGAAATCCAAACTGGGTGGTGAGACCTTTAATCGGATGTTCTAAACTCACAAATTGAATCATCATTTTCTTTCAGGCATATGATCGAGCACCTTGAATGCATATAACTTCAACCATTTTTGTTATGCAATCTCTTGAGACATCTTTATCCACTTCAATCGTATTCATAATCTGTATTCGTCATCGATTCAAGTCATTCATCAAATTTATCAACATTTCTTTGGAAACATAACCTAATTTGATCCATACCCAAGTCAATTCACGACAATACTAAACGATTCTTCAAAATAATAAGAATCAGAAACATAAATAAATATAGAAAGAGAAACCCATTTGTTTGTTAATAGTAAAATAGAAAGAAGACGGAGAAACCGAAACTTGCCCAAATAGCTTCAATCGATTATGCATATGATTTATGTAACCCGGTTTTGTGAAAAAGCACAGAGGATTCACAGCAAACATCGCTTAAAAAATAAAAACATTGAATCGAAATTTGCCCAAATAGCTTCAATCGAAAATAGCTTCAATCGAAATTTGCGTATCTCATTCCTTGGATGCGTAAACCAGAAATAGAAAGAAGAAGGAGAAATCGAGAAGGGGAGAATAAGCACAGAGGATTCACAGCACACACACACTCGATTTCATGTGCGTGTGTGTGTTCGTATCTTATGAACAAGAGATAGAGTGGGATTTAGAGAGGAGGTCGCTAGACAGGTTCGACGGGAAGGATTACCTTGTTAACGGGAATGAATGAGGAGAAGAATATGAATGAGTTATCCCACATCGCTTAAAAATAAAAGCATTGAGTGAACCCTTTTATTAATAAATGAAAGGTTTTCTGCAAATCTATGATCTAAAACCCTAAGTTCACATGCAACCTAGATTGGATCTATGTTTTCTTACTTTGAACATGTAATTAATTCCTAAAGGAAAAACAAAAATTAACTAAAAGAATAAAATAGAAAAACTAACATTTAGTTGTTTCTTGCAAGCTAAGCAGCACAAGTGTCCTGCCTCAAATGAGATCACACCCAGGGAGCCAGGAGGTGGACGAAATCCAGAGAGAGGGATGAGAGAAATTGGCGCAGAATAGGGTTCCCCAGGACCCCTATTTATAGTTTTCCAAATGGTTGCAGATAAGCCTTTAGAGATAAACCTTTTTGAATTCAAATAAGATAATCATTTATCTTATAATTCAAAACCTTGTTTATCCTAATCTTATTTTCGAAAACCATGGATTATCTTATCCATATTTTCGCCAACCACCAGCTGCCAAAATTGTCACTTACTCAACTATTGGATAATTACAATTCAGCCCCTGCACCTTTAATTAATCAAATTAATCACCAAATTAAATCCAATTAATTCCAGATTAATTTCTAATTAATTACTATAGTTTCTAATTAATATATTATCACTTTAATATATTAATAAACTATTTATTCAATTCCTATTGATTTATTAATCACATAATAAATCAATCTTTCTCTCTTCGGAACTTTCTACCAAACCTCTAGCTATGAGGGCAACCCAAATGGACTTTGCTACTATTAATTAGGTAAATTACAAATTATTAGTCATGGCTTAGACACCTAATCCAACAGTCTCCCACTTGGATAAGTCTATGACTATAATTACCAATTTAACCTCTAATTAATCAGCAAACTGTAGCTTCCTAGAAACTGCTGTCGAACTCTGACCTAGTCAGTTCTATCCATAGATAAGTGATCAGATGATCCTCCGTCCAACAAGATATTTTCAGACATGAGACATCGATTGAGATCAATCTCTGTCTGACACTGTTTCCCGATTTCCGATTTTGCTTATGACTTTTAAACTTCTAATTGAACGAATCAATTTAGTCCTGGCTGGCCAGCACTTCAGTCAACTTCAAAATCATCGAGTGGCCAACATATATCTGTTTCCCGTCAGGGTCATGGGATGAATAAGCTTCGACTCATATGTTATATCTTTTACCCGACAAATCACTCACAACAGCACGTTTTATAACACCGAGTTACCGATGCACTTTCATACTATCAATGAGCAACCGCCTTGCAAATTATAACTCATATCTCTCCACTTCAAGACCATAAGATATTATCGTCTCAACATTGCTCGTGATGTAATCCATGAAGCAATCTATTGAGCGTGGGTTTATCCAATACTCAAATCTCCATTTCCAAGTACTCATGAACGTTGCAGCAATCTTATTGCTATGTCTAACTCCTTAGACAATCTACAAACCAATTCATGACAGTCTTCCTTCATACTTACTTCCTAAGAGTATGAGCGACTGTGGATATTTAAGTAATCCAATTACTCAGGAAGTAAACATGCAAAAGCGAAACATGAAATCTGACTGGCAGCTACTCCTGCTTATTACCAAGTCTCTACGAGGTAATCACCAAGTCAGATTTACCATAACTATTATCGGTTTCTTATTTTCTTTTAAACTTTTAATTCAAACCCTTTTATATTTTGTCTATTATGACCTTTTCACTCTTTCTATGTATCCAAGTGTCTAACACTTATACACTTTAATTGCAGATAATCTAATCGGATACTCTTCCGATGATATCTCAATTTGTTATTTCGTCTTTCTCTCTCACAACTCCATTCTGGTGATGTGTACTGTGACTACCCATAGTTCTCGGGATCTATAGTCTACATGACTACACCCTAATACTATTTCGAGGTATCATGATGTGCCGGTGAACCACACGCGCTCCATCAGAAAACAACGAAACTCTTTAACCATGAAGTCCTATAACACCACGTCCTGGTGTAACCAATTACTGATTCGAAACTCCTTTCAAATCGTTCACCCTAATCATTTCCCAATGTTTTTCACGTTTGTTCAAAAATTCATTCAGTATTCTCAGCCAGGAAATATCCTGAATCTAACTTACAATGCTCTAAGCATTAAGTCATCAGGATATGTTCATAACACTTCTGATTTGTCCAAGAGGCTCGAGGAACCTGATGTAATCTCATTCCAAGCCCTTTCGGAATCCTAAGATTACCAATAATCCTTGTGTCATGATTTCCGGAAACCATTTCCTTTCGGGGACTATTTCTTATGCATCTTGAATCCCATCAAGATCATATTCTTAATGGCTAAGTTAATACTGTCAGTCTCATCTATCTGATAGATGTCTATGAACTACGTAAATATGTTGCACCTTCTTTGTTTCTTTCATGCCAATTCATTACACTTTGCAATGACAGAAAACTCCTTTCCTTGGGTTATGCATCTTGAATCTCATCAAGATCACATTGGCAGAATTCTGATCTATCTAATAGATGCTCACAACCACCTGAGTATGTTGTATCTCTTAAAGTCTTTCATAGCGAACCGTTTCTTAACACCAAGTCATTACACTTTGTAATGAAAAGAGACGTTTCCTAGAATCAGTATGTAACCCACATATAGAGATAGTAGATAACAACGATACTCCCACTGGCTTTGACTTCTTTCGGACTATTCACAAAATCCAGAACATTTGGCACATTTTGTGAAACCAAAATCCAAACCTTTCTGACATATTAAAGGAAATCTTTCAGGCTATTCACAAAATCCAAACCTTTTGGCCTATTTTGAGAATCCGAATATCCTTTCTTGCGAGATGCCCATGGGACGAATCCTGGGGCCATGTACCTTTTGTAATGGCATGCTCTATGTGAGTCCCTATTAGTATGCCGGTAAACCACACACGCTCCACTAACGACTCACACTATGCCATGCAGAATCCTCTTGAATCTCATCTTCTATTGAGAGTGCTCTTCTCGGAATCAATTGCTTGACTCCAAGTGATCACTCAATGAATCAGATGTTCTGTAAGTATATTTCTATGTTTCCTTCTTTTTATGATTCAATTACTCCCACTGGTTCCTAGACCAGTTGTAAAAATCAAACAAACTGACACATAGACTGTGTCTCGTGCTGAGGTTCTCTTATTTGGCAGCAACCGGGCTCATCAATGCTTCCAGTAGTCGGATTACTTATCCGTATCATCTTTAGTGTTTTACCACTACTCGGTATGTCACCCATATCATAACTCCTTATGACGGTGACTACTGGTCAAGCGAAGAGAGGGTATGTCAGGTTTAACAAGAATCTAATTCCTGGTCAAGGCCTAGTGATGGCTAAAGGTTCTTTCACTTGGCTAATCCCTGAACTCCTTCAGGATTATTCTTACTCCCACTGTTTCCTTAGAACATGAGCTCTTTCTAAAAGGGCTCTTCTTTCAAAGGATAACCGGGATGGCCAATGAAACGACATCGCTGATCAGTTTCTGGATTGTCAAGAGATTCGGACGAATGCTACATGACCCTAGACTTTCTATGTACTAGTGGGATGATCCCAACTTTACATTTCAGATAGTGTCGACATAACCTACTTAGTCTAAGATATGGTCGGAATATGGTTTTTACGGTCTGACTGGTTGAACATTCAATTCATTGAAATACTAATTGGAAATGTATCTTATACATTGAGGATCAAAAACTATTTCGATCAATGCTCCATCATCTTCCCTAAGATACATTATAACCACTAATGTTCTTGGAAGAGGATAAACTGTGAAACATTTTCTCAGTCTGTGTTGTTGATCTTATACTTCCTTTGAAATCCTTGGACACTTCAAGGTTCCAATCAATTGCTTATTCCGATAAGCGAAGCCATATTTGTCAAAGTATTTGGCAATTATCATGAAGTATAACTAATCGTGTTCTGTTCGAAGATTCAAGCAATACACAGTAACTTATGTGTCTGTTGCTCAGGATCTTAAGGTCTTTTACATCTTATGTAAATTTTATGATTTTGTTAATATTGTTCAAGACATGCAATCATCACCTGACTCCAAGTCAACTGATTCCAAAATCTTATCCATTGGATCTTTGGGTGATTCCTTTCTTGCCACAATTAATTTTATTAAGCACTCAATTCATCATGTGACTCTAAGTCAAATGATTCCAAAGTCCTGTCCAACTGGACCTTTGGTGAAAGTGATTCTCATAAAATTCACTTAACAATCATAAAGAAACACAATTTATTAGTCCAATCTCATTGGATGTATCAACATTCAAGTTATTATCATTTATGCCATTAACACATTCACACAACGTTTCGAGGATAATTAAAACAATCATGTTAAAAAAAATATTTTGTTAAACCAGAATTATCCTCAGAACATTGTACTATGCGAATCCATGTCATGTGTGTCTATAAACTAATAAAAAGAATAAATATCTAGCCTAACTCCAAAAACTGCACGAGCTCCATATCCAATCTGAATATGCTCTTGTGCGACAACATCCCGCATCCTATAGAGTCCGTGCATACAGAGCAAATGTGAGAAAACACATCCTGTATCAAGAAATGAGGATCAGGTATTATGAGTTTTAAGATATTACTGAGTTTGCCAAACAGTTTGGCTTTGGAGCATTGTTCCAATCTTTCTGTGACTGTGTCCCACCTTATGGATTCCCAGTTTGAAACATCGAACAATCGGTCTAGACGATCCTGATCATTTCTTGATGCACCTTAATACTGGACTCAATCCTGAAGCAGCTGAATCAATGGAACTATGCTTCTACATGAACGACTCATACAGCGTCGACATTGAATGCATTTCCACGATTGTCTTATACCCTTTCTGTTCATCTGGATGAACAGATCAGCGAGTCGAGCTAATGCTTAACTCCAGATCACAAAGGGAAACCAGTTTTATACTGTTCGCCTATGTATCCCTCAAACTTGGGAACATGCAAACTAGTGCTACTTCCTTCATGCTTGAAACTTCAAGCTCTTTGAAGATCCTAGTTTGTTCCCTTTTTCAACCAGTTCTCGGAACCTTTCCTCAACTAGCTGTGCCAACTTATCTGACCCCAGGGATTCTAAATCCCTGCGGAACTCGGGGTCAATGATCAATAGCATAAGGCAACGAGTCATGCTCATCACAAGCTGCTGTGTGATGCCATGTTTGGGAGCGGACACTCAGTCGGATATGGTTCCCCAGCAAAACTAAGAACCATTCTCTAATTGCAAAACCATATCACACAGTCAAGGCCAGTCAGCCTTACAATATTAAGCATGCGCTTTCTGATGCCCTCTGAAATGGGTGAAGGAGGGGAAGGAGGAGAATGACATTTTCTTCAGACATATATAAAATTTGAATTTATTAGTTTAATTAATCCTTTTAAATAATTACCCAATTTATTATTTAACAAGGCTAGGACCCAAAATACCCCAACTATGCTATGAAGAGGGATGCCGTAATCACAACACAGTGGTCATTAAGGTAGATAACATTTATCAATTTCAGCCTTATGAAATTCCTAGATCTGTGAGATTCATCGAACTGTTCAATGGCATGTTTAATCTCGGACATGCCCCACCGTTTGTGACTGGGATGCCGAGGATCACAAACCGGGTGTAAATAACCATGCAAATTAGCTTAGTACTCTCGGGGTCCATTATCATCTTAAATTGATGTGCCGGTTAACCACACATGCTCCATCAACAATGATAACACCCGAGAAACCTATTGCCACTCTTTATGAACCCCTATTGGTGTGCTGGTAACCCACACACGCTCCACCAACGTTTTATAAAGTGCAATGTGCAACTTCATGGATTAGCATCAAATTCAAATTTTTTTTTAAAGTAACTAGATTGAGATTTTTGTAAATGGTTCTAGTACTTTGATCATTATACTTTTAATGATTAAGCGGTCCTATCAAAACTGTTCGGCTAACGACCCTCCACTGATCAGGCGAGCGGTGGGCGAGAGTGTTCACCCATTAGACTGCCATTTTATAGGCAGCCTCCTTATACCTACTTTATAGATCAGCTTCGTGAATGAGGCCTACTATTGAATTGACTGACCAATTTTATCTTATGCATATAGTATTAACCTTTAATAACATATATAAGATGTATTTTAAAACCCTTCAAAATATTCCAGGTTTATCTTTTAATTTTACCAATTTAACTATTAAATTTAAAACTAAATTAAACCTATAAGAAATCGATTTAATCATCTTTTAATTAACAATTAATTAAATTAATTAAATCTTGGTATTTTAAACTTTTTAAAATATTTCAGGTTTATCTTTTAATTTTTCCAAATTTAACTATTAAATTTAAAATTAAATTAAACCTTAAAATCGATTTTAGTTATCTTTTAATTAACAATTAATTAAATTAATTAAATCTAGATATTTTAAACCTTTTAAAATATTTTAGGATTTATCCTTTAATTTTTTTCCGAAATTTAACCATTTAAACTAAAATTAAATTAAATCCTTGAATTATCTTTTAATTAAACAATTAATTAAATTAATTCAAATGTAGATAGGTTTCACAAATTAATCAAATTAATTTAAACCTATCTTAAACCCCTAATTTTCGAAATCAAACAATTTGCGTTTAAGGTTATCCATTTAATTAAACAATTAAAGTTACCAAAAATAGAAAACCTCCAAAAACCCTAATAGGCATTTTTGAAAATACTAAGGGGGGAATTAGGGTTTCCAAAACCCTAAATCTAGAAATCGATCCAAGCAATAATTAGTGTTTATAAGCTTTAAACCCTAATTTTAGGAAAACTATTACAGCAATTCAACAAGAAAACAACCAAAAGCTCTGATACCACTGAAAGGTTTTCTGCAAATCTATGAACTAAAACCCTAAGTTCACATGCAACCTAGATTGGATCTATGTTTTCTTACTTTAAACATGTAATTAATTCCTAAAGGCAAAACAAAAATTAACTAAAAGAATAAAATAGAAAAACTAACCTTTAGTTGTTTCTTGCAAGCTAAGCAGCACAAGTGTCCTGCCTTAAATGAGATCACACCTAGGGAGCCAGGAGGTGGACGAAATCCAGAGAGAGAGAGGAGAGAAATTGGCGCAGAATAGGGTTCCCCAGGACCCCTATTTATAGTTTTCCAAATGGTTGCAGATAAGCCTTTAGAGATAAACCTTTTTGAATTCAAATAAGATAATCATTTATCTTATAATTCAAAACCTTGTTTATCCTAATCTTATTTTCGAAAATCATGGATTATCTTATCCATATTTTCGCCAACCACCAGCTGCCAAAATTGTCACTTACTCAACTATTGAATAATTACAATTCAGCCCCTGCACCTTTAATTAATCAAATTAATCACCAAATTAAATCCAATTAATTCCAGATTAATTTCTAATTAATTACTATAGTTTCTAATTAATATATTATCACTTTAATATATTAATAAACTATTTATTCAATTCCTATTGATTTATTAATCACATAATAAATCAATCTTTCTCTCTTCGGAACTTTCTACCAAACCTCTAGCTATGAGGGCAACCCAAATGGACTTTGCTACTATTAATTAGGTAAATTACAAATTATTAGTCATGACTTAGACACCTAATCCAACAATAAATAGCAAGCGTGGTAGAGAGTTTCACCCATTGAGCTGATTATGAATGGGTTTAAACCTAGTTCTCTTTGGCTTAGTCAATGGGTGTGCCTTTTAGGTGAACCCTAGTCTAAAGTGTTCAAAAATTTTAATAGTGGGCTCAAATTGCTATAGCGGTTTTTTTTAACTCGTATAGCGGTTCCATGTTCTCGGTAAATCGCGGTATTTATCGGCGCAAATAGCGGAACCGCGATAACCAACCGCTAAATAGCATCGCTATTTTGCCTGGAAGCGAGAACCGCGATACCACCGCTATACCGCCGATATAGCGGCGCGATTGACTGCATAGATTATCTCCTTCCATCTCTTCTTATCTCCTTCTTATACGGTCAAACACCCCTCCACCATTCTTAGAAATTTCCTTCTCGCCGAAATCTTTTCCGAAACCGTTACCAAAGTCGATTTCTCATCAGCTACTTTCAAAGTATTCACCGATTCGAAATCTATTATTGCTGATTTGGTTATCGTCGCAAGACGCTTAACTTTCTCGGGCTCCGGTGAGGGAGAATCAGGGTTTTGGAACAAAGGTATTTCCGCTTGTGTTGTTTGTAACGGTGCTGCTCCAATCTTCAGAGGTAAGCCATTATCAGTCTGGAAGTAAAAATCGGAATGGCTTAATGACTCGGTTGGCTGCGTTTTTTGTTTGGATGCGTTTTTTGAGTATTTTGTTGGCTATGTTTTTTCTGAATTATTGGATTGAATATTATATTGATTGTGTTTTTTTGCTTTCTCGACCTTTCATTGCTGCGAATTTACTTGAATCGTTGATTGAACATTTGTGTTTTTTTGCTTTATCAACCGGTTTTAAATATTTTTTGGCTGCGTTTGGAATATTTCTTTGCCTTGTTTTTTAAAACATTATACCGGTGGGTTTTTTAATCCTTCGATGCATTTGATTAAGGATTGGTTGCATTTGATTTTTTAATTTAGTCTTATCCTTGAATTGATATACTTGAACAAATCTATCAAGTTGTTAGATATTAACATCATATCATAAACTATATTATGATGAATCACATCTTTTCCACGAAGGATAATTCTAATGCCAACTGGAATGCGCAAGTATGAAATTGCTGCATAACTTCTTGTGTTGATAGTTTTCTTCCGCTGTGGTGGCTTGTGGACAAAAATACCCCTTGGGACGAATAAATATCCCCTGTAAATGAAGACTCTTTTGGGATATCTCTAAGTCTCTAACCCATTGGTTAAAGTATTAGTTTTGGTAAAATTGGTTAAAGTTTTGGCCTTTATTAAGATGCATACCATGTGCCCGATGAAATGCTTAATGTTAAAATTTCAGCCAGAAGATTTGGATGATGAGGAAGATGGTGAATGGACAGTGCCAACTATCATCAACAAATTCTTTTAGAATGTATCAGGACATTGGTATATTCTTTCAGAATTTAGCAGAATTTGAAGATTGAGCTAACAAAATAAGCAATATTCTTTCGGAATGAATGTGGTGATACAATAGTTTAAGCTTCATTCTCACAGAATGTGTACATTGTTATTTATGTTTTTATACTTGATATTGAATTTTTATATATTTTTCAAGAATTCTGTATATATTATTGTTTAGTATTGAATGTTGACAATATTCTTCAAGAATATTGTATATGTTCTTGTTTATATTATAAGCGGTCCTAATATTCTTTTAGAATGAAATCGTATTTTTTAAAAATTATTCAATGATGACATGTATTCTTCGTAATATGAGTAAATACATGCGTTTTTAATTTCTATCAAAGTATTTTAACCTAAATTCTGTAAGAATACGAACAAACACATTGTTAAAGAATTAAATCTGGGTGTAAATAAAAAATTATACAAATAGGTAAAAATTATAAGAATGGAAAGTACGATCATGCAAAATAACTAATTAAATTCTAATCCTTAAATATCCGCACATTCAAAATTTGTCATGGGTAAATTTGACTAATTTACCCTTATTGATTTTATTTAATTAAAAATAACTAATTTTTATTCAATTAATTACGATCATGCCATCATCATCTTAACCATTCATTTTTTTCATCTAATGGCTGATATTGTCTCACACGATCACACAATATTTGTGATCCACATTTGATCCTCTATATATATATATATATATATATATATATATATATATATATATATATATATATATATATATATATATATATATATATATATATATATATATATATATATATATATATATATATATATATATATATATATATATATATATATATATATATATATATATATATATATATATATATATATATATATATATATATATATATATATATATATATATATCACCAAAACCACTTGAGGTGAGTGGTTATGGCTCTATTTGATGGAGGGTTATAAAATTAATTTCCCAAACATAAAAGTTCTGGCTACCCTATATATATATATCACCAAAACCACTTGAGGTGAGTGGTTATGGCTCTATTTGATGGAGGGTTATAAAATTAATTTCCCAAACATAAAAGTTCTGGCTACCCTACCGGTCTGCCGTGTTCTCTCTTAGGCTACACGGAGTGGTAGCCAATGGCCAACGGATGGCCAAAAGGTTTTTGTGGGCCAGACTATAGTTGGCAGACGTTGGCCATTTTGTAGGCAGTGGTGGCCAATGGCCAAAGAAATTAAATAATTTTTGTGATGTGAGAGAGATTAAATAATTTTGAATAAAAAAAAAGGAAAAAAGCTGTTGGCATCTCGCCAACAGCTTGGCGATGGTGGTTGGCGAGCAAGATGGCGAAACAATGTGGAGTGGGGATGGCGAGTGGAGGTGGCTCGCCAAGAGGGTTGGCGACCTCTTTGGCGACCATTACTCCCTCTAGCCTTATAGTCAAAGGAGGTGGCCTTACGAGAATGTCTTATATAATCGTTTATTTTTATGATAGAGGTAGAATATTATAAAACTATTTTGATAAGTAGTCTTGCTTCTAGAATCTAGATGTTTGAGATTCAATAATCGTAAATTGAAAAATGGGGTTTGATCGTAGATTTATAGATTGTTTTTTTATTGGATAAACCTAACGTGCTTTGCATCTTTATATGTGCACACCAGTGGTGCTTTTCTATCAATTGTTTTCTATTGGCTACACCTAACATCTGCCACAGCCCACAGTGACAACACGAATTTGTCTTCATTGAACAATTAAAGTAAGAGACTTGGTGTTTGGCTATCAATGAGTTCTGCATCTGTAAAACGCATCTCAGAGTGCTTCATCAAGCCACTGAACGACCTCTCACCGGAGGCAAAGCAGCCGATTCACTTCACACCCTTCGAGCTGTCCACGCTCAACATCAACTACAGCCAAAAGGGTCTCCTATTTGCAAAGCCACTACCATCGGAAAATCAAGATTTCTCCATAACTGCTTACCTTGATGACCTCCGACGCTCCCTCTCCGCCACACTCGATCATTTCTACTTGCTCGCCGGCCGTTTGGCCACCAGAAAAGAAGAAAACCCCGCTTCCTATGTAATCTACTTAGACCCTGTAAAAGGCCCGGGCGTCAAGTTTATTTACGCGACGGTGGACACCACGGTATCGGACATCCTTCAGCCTGGCGACGTACCCTTGGTTGTTCGTTCATTTTTTGATCTTGATGAGGCCATTAGCCACGACGGTCACACACAACCGTTGTTATCCATTCAAGTGACAGAGCTTGTCGATGGAATCTTTATCGGTGGATCGGTCAACCATATGGTCGCCGACGGAACCTCTTTCTGGCATTTCATGGGTGCTTGGAGTGAAATATTCAAATCCAAAGAACAATATCGTGGCTCGATCTCTCGTCCTCCGGTAATCAAACCATGGGTCCTGGATGGATATGATCCTATTATCAGTCTGCCGTATACACACCACGATCAATTTATCGAACGAAGGGAAGTTCCACCCTTTAAGGAGAGATTCTTCCATTTCTCCTCAACCTCCGTCTCTAAACTCAAAGCAAAAGCAAATTCCGAGTACAATACTACTAAAATCTCGAGTTTACAGGCAGTCATCGCGCTTTTGTGGAGGAGCGTTACCCGTGTCCGGCGACTTCCAGACGAGACGGAAACTAGCTGTAGACTGATGATCAGTAACCGGCGGAGGATAAACCCACCTCTCTCTGATGATTACTTTGGTAACCCAATTCATGTAGTGAGAGGAACAGCAACCGCGGGGGATCTGATGGCTCATGGGCTGGGCTGGGCAGCTTTCCGGTTACACGAAGCCGTGATAAATCACAACGATACAGTAGTTAGAAACGGGGTTAAGTCATGGCTTAGAAACCCGGTGATATATAAAATGAGTCAGATGACAGCTGATAAAAACTACGTTCACGTTGGGAGCTCACCGAGATTTGATATGTATGGGTGTGAATTCGGGCTGGGGAAAGCGGTAGCGGCTAGAAGCGGGTGCATGAACAAGGGTGACGGGAAGATAACAATGTATCCCGGACGGGAGGGTGGCGGGAGTATGGATGTGGAAATTTGTTTTGCTTCTTCACAACATATGATGGATATCGAATGCGACGAGGAATTCATAGATGCTCTAAGGACCTAATGATAAGAAGAAAGTCTGTAGCATATTTTGTCGTGATGTGTCCGGTTTACATGGTAATAAAGTTCCTTTTTCTGATCAGCAGCCGGGAAGCCACACCAAAAGTTTATTGGATGTTTCAATAGTTTGTGTCGTTATTTTTATGGATTGCTATTTGAATAGTTATTGAATGATGCTGGTTTGATTCTCATAGTAAAGAGTTTTAATGTTGTCTTTGACATGATATAGAGCTTTTTCTTTATGTTGTTAGGTGTGCGCGGTAAAAATTGGATTTTAGGCTTTGGGGTGTGCCGGAGTTGAAGACGGGTAGAACGCGATGAAGGGGGAGAGAGAGAAGAAGAACAACCAATAGGAAGGGAGGACAGTTTGTTCGTGGGTTGTCTCTCCGAAAACGTGTGAGAACGTAGAATGCGGGGACACGGTAGGGGGGGGGGGGTAGGGGGAGTTGTAGAACGGGTAGAACGTGATGAGGGAGGAGAGAGAGAAGAACGGCCAATAGAAAGGGAGGACGGTGCGTTCCTGAGTTGTCTCTTCAGGAACGTGTGAGAACGTAGATGCGGGAGGGGCGGTGTTCACGACGTTCTGAGTGTGTTTCGGCGCCACCTCAGCAGGATGCGGGTACCCGTTCCGACACACCCCATAGCCTTATGTTATCTTTTAAGCCGATTTTTTGAAAAGCTTGTTTTTTTACCTTTGTTTTTAAAATTTCTTCAAATATAGCTTAATTAATTACAAAAAAAAATTATTTTTTACATAAATTTTTATGTCATTTTAATTTCTCAACTGATCCGTTAGTTTTTACAGAGTCCCGGTTTTTATCGGGTAGCAGCTATTTTATCCATCAACTAGCTTAATGTTTTAACCGTTCTACCAAATGCAACCTAAGTGTTTGAATATAATGATTTTGTAATCATTTATTGACTTAATAAGGAGTTTTTGATAAATTATTTCATTCTTAACTATTAATTTATTTAAAATCTTTTTGATAAGTTATTTCTTCCGTACACATACAAGCATCATTTGCGAAATACTAAAAAATAATTATACAACTTATTCCGTCTTAATATCGGATAAGGTAAATCAATCATTTTTTTTAAAACTTTAATTTGAGACCGAATAACCAAATAAACACTTAATAAGCAAATCATAAGTTGTTTTAAATAAGCAATCTCAAACACCCCTTAACTATCACTTAGAAATTAGCTGTGCTTGTTGTGATAATATTATATAAACATTGTTAATGGCATTGTTAAGGATTGCCATTTGCAATTTCCTAAATTTCATAAAATAATAAGTCTATTATAAGAATTGCGAAAATAGTCCTATTGGTTTGTCATTTACTTTGGAAATGTTCCAAACATTATTAGAATAACGGATATGATCGTTTTCAACTAGTTTGGTAGTAGATCTGGCTTCTATTAAACTTAAACAAATTGTTTTACCTTTTGATGTATATTTTACATTTTATTTTATATCTATTGACATTTATTAGTTCTTAAATAAAAAATAGGTCCATAGTAAAGTTCAGAACATGAAACAAACACAGAATCTATAATGCCAAACATGCACCTTATTGAAGAAACTTGCTCAAAACTCCAATTACAGACTCTCGTGATTGTACCCTCACGGTTTGATCACGTATATATACTAATATGACTCATTAGGATATATCTAATCTAATTCAATTCAAAACTATACTTATCCTAAAAACCTGGACAAGATAATCACATTCAAATTAAATAGACTTAGAGATAAGGACTACAATCTAATCTCTTTTGCTGAATGTGGATCACGCCTCAATCCATACTCAGACACTTCGCCAACAATCACCCCCTGAATGTCTGAGTAGAGGGTAATTTCTGCACACCAAGTAATGACCTTAGCTCCATAAACTTCACACGAGCCAACGCCTTTGTCAATGGGTCAGCTTTCTGCTTATCTCCAGAAACATGTTCCACTGCAACTTGTTTTCTTTCAATATGGTCACGAATGAAATGGTATCGGGTATGGATGTGCTTACTCCTTCCATGAAAGACTGGATTCTTTGAGAGGGCAATGGCTGACTTGTTATCTATTCGAATTAGCACCTCTTGCTTGTCTTCCCCTGTCACTTCAGCTAGTAATTCTCTCAACCAGATAGCTTGACATGCAGCTGCTGTGGCTGCCATATACTCCGCTTCACACGAGGATAATGCTACAGTGTCTTGTTTTTGAGAACACCAAGTGATGGGTGAATCACCGAGGTAGAATACATGCCCAGTCGTACTTCTCACGTCATCAATATCAACATTGTGACTGCTGTCACTATATCCAAGTAACTTCAACTCTTTTCCGCGCTCATATACTATTCCAAATGAAGTTGTGCCACGTAAATACCGTAGGATCTGTTTGATGGCACGGGCATGAGATTCCTTCGGATTTTGCATGTACCGGCTTACTACTCCAACCGAGTATGCCAAATCCGGTCGAGTATGTATGAGATATCGCAAGCAACCAACAATTTTTCGATAATGTGTAGCATCGACTTCTGGTTCATTTTCAGCTTTAGACAATTTCAGTCCCGGCTCCATGGGACATTGGGTTGCATTGCAATCCTGCATTCCTGCTTCATTTAGAATCTTCATGGCATAGTGTTCTTGTTTGATTTTAATGCGGTCGACATCTTGCGAGACTTCAATACCCAAGTAGCAAGATAACTCACCAAGGTCAGACATCTCGAATTGAGTTGCCATTCTTTTCTTGAATTGTTTTATGAACTCAAAACTTGTACCCGTAACAAGTAGATCGTCCACATAGACCGCGATGACTATGTATTCTTCATTGGATGTTTTTCTATAGACGGCGTTTTCTTGCAAGCATCTACGGAAGCCCATGTTCTTTAAGGTTTCATCGAGTTTCAAGTTCCACGCCCTTGGTGATTGTCGCAAACCATAGAGAGCTTTGGATAATTTGTAGACTTTCGTTTCTTCACCCTTTTTCACGAAACCTTCAGGTTGGCAAACATATACATCTTCTTTTAGTTCGCCATATAAAAACGCGGTCTTTACATCCAAATGATGGATTTTTCACCCCTTCCCGGCAGCAAGAGCAATCAGTAGCCTTATCGTCTCGATGCGGGCTACAGGAGCAAACACCTCCTCGAAATCAATACCTTGTTCTTGCACGTATCCTTTCGCCACTAAGCGCGCCTTAAATCTAGTAATCGACCCGTCTGGATTCCTTTTAATCTTGAATAGCTATCTTAGCCCAATCGGTTTAACGTGTTTGGGCGGGTGAACAAGTTCCCACGTGTTGTTTTTCACAATAGAGTCGATCTCCGCTTTCATAGCTTTTACCCATTCCTTATTAGATTTGGCTTCAAAGTAATTTTTCGGTTCTTCATTGAGTGCTAACATCAGTTGATCGACGTTCAACTCATAGTCGTTCAACCTTCTTGGAAGTGTGGGTACACGAGTAGACCGGCGGACTGGGGCCACTTCTATGCTTGGGCTGTTTGTACCTTGTGCTGTGTCTTCGACTGGATCAGGTAAGGTGCCCGTTTCTGCTGGCTGGGCCTGATCAGGTAAATGAGGGTGCTCGGTATCAGTTGGGGTCGGGGGCTGGTCTGGAACAATATTGTGCGCATCAATCCAATGAACTGTGAAGGTTCCTGCCTCTGTTTCGGTTTGACTGCCAAGTAAGTTGTTCCACTCTCATGCTTTATTTTCATCACAAACTGCATGGGCACTTACAATAATTTTGTTCTCATAAGGATCAAATAGTCGCGATCCTCCGGATTTTGGCTCTTTACCGAGATACACAAGTGGCTTTGATCGGTCGTCAAGCTTCTTTAGGTGTTTAGATACAATTTTATCGTATGCCACACACCCAAACACTCTTAAATCTTCCAGATTTGGTTTTTCATCATAAAATTTCTCGTAAGGAGTGACACCTACCAGGGCTCGAGTAGGAGTTCTATTGATGATGAAGGTGGCATGGCGGACTGCTTCACCCCACAGGAAGTTAAGAACTCCTTTTGCTTTCATCAAGCATCTTGTCATCTCAAGGAGAGTCCGGTTTCTTCGTTCAACGATCCCGTTCTGTTGGGGTGCGTAAGGTGCCGTAAGCATTCGAGAAATTCCTTGTTCGCCACAAAAGCGATTTAAGTCATGCGATGTGAATTCTCCACCTCTATCTGTGTGGAAAGTCTTTATTTTCTTCTGCATTCGATTTTCTATGAAGGCCTTGAACCCTTTAATTCTTTCAGCTGCATCGCTTTTGTGCTTCAAGAGAAACGACCACATATATCTACTGTAATCATCAATGATTACAAGGATATAGCAATTTCCTGCTGGGGTAGGTGGGTCTATCGGTCCACAGATGTCACCGTGTAACATCTCAAGTTTCTCTGATGCTCTATACGTAGCTTTCTTGGGAAACGACTGTCTAGTTTGCTTACCGAGCATACAAGACTCACACATTTGATCTTGATGTCAATAGTTGGTACTCTTTTGGCAAGTTTGTGCATGACATTCACTGCACCAAAATTAATGTGACCGAGTCGGGCGTGCCATAACCAAGCTGCTTCATTGATTTTAGCATGCAGGCAATGTGGTTTTCCAATTCTCAATTGGATTTTATAAAGCCGATTTTCAGTCCTCGGTACAACCATTAGCAACCTTCCTTCTCCGTCTCGCATAGTCAACACGTTGCCTTTCATACGGATGTCACACCCGGCTATTGTAGATTGCCCGAGACTGATAACATTGCTTTCGAGGGACGGGATGTAGTAAATGTCCTTCATCAATTTTTGCTCGCCATTTTTTCCTTCAAACAATATCGACCCTTTCCCTTTTATAACGACACATGATCCGTCTCCAAATCTAACCTTTCCCGTTATCCGTTCGTTTAATTATGAGAAATACGAGTAGTTGCCAGTCATATGATTACTGGCTCCGTTATCAAGGTACCAAGTCCCATGCTCATCAGAACTTGGTTCATGCTTCGTAGGGATAAATTTCGTTTCATTTAAGAATACCGTTTCTTGGATGTTCATCATAAAGAACGACCCTTCTTCATGAATCACTTCCTCGTCTTGTGTTTCGTTTAGATGGGCTTCATTATTCTTAACTCTATCAGGGCATCTGGAGGCAAAGTGCCCGTATTTATCACATCGGTAACATTGTATATTCGAGAGGTCTCTTTGTTCACGCTGTTTTCCCTTTTGCTTTTGATCTTCACGGTTTTTAGATGACTCCGAGTTACCGTGGTTTTGGGTGTTACCCCTTCCACGGCCACCACCACGACCACGGCCTCTAGAGTTAGACCCACGACCTCTACCTCTGCTAGATTCTTGGTTTCGATTTGAAGACTCGGTTTTAGAGTATAGTAGCTTACCTTGAGATTCACCCGCCTTGTCATCTCCTTTGATCCTCTCTTCATACGTCTTGAGCCTTCCAACTACATCTTCAAACCCAATGGTTTTTAAGTCGAGTACCTGCTCGAGGGCAGCAACAATATGGACAAACCGTCTGGGCAAACTAGTGAGGAATTTCTTCACGAGTTTTTCTTCAGATAGAGCTTCGTCAAGGGTGGCAGATCGAGAAGCAATACCTGAAATCTTTGCTGCATATTCATCTAGTGTGCCCGTTTCAGTCATCTTCAAACTGTCAAACTCGGCAATCAGGGTTTGGAGTCGAGCTTCCTTCACCCGGTCGGCCCCCAGGTTGCGTGTCTTGATCGCATCCCACATCTCCTTGGCCGTCTTCAAATTACCGATTTGAAGGATGACATCTTCTGGTATTGACTGAAACAAGAGACCCTTCACAATGTTGTTCCTCTTAGCATCGTCTGATCCGGGATCGATCACATCCCAGACGCCATGGATGCCGAGGAGAACTTCCATACGCATCCTCCATATGGTGTAATTAGTTGTCGTTAACGAAGGGTACTGAAAGGTTAACGTCGTTGGGTCCTTTGTCGGCGGTGGCGGAGCTGCTCCTCCGGTCATCACCAATCACTGATGATTAAAACGGCTCTGATACCAATTAAAGTTCAGAACATGAAACAAACACAGAATCTATAATGCCAAACATGCACTTTATTGAAGAAACTTGCTCAAAACTCCAATTACAGACTCTCGTGATTGTACCCTCACGGTTTGATCACGTATATATACTAAATGACTCATTAGGATATATCTAATCTAATTCAATTCAAAACTATACTTATCCTAAAAACCTGGACAAGATAATCACATTCAAATTAAATAGACTTAGAGATAAGGACTACAATCTAATCTCTTTTGCTGAATGTGGATCACGCCTCAATCCATACTCAGACACTTCGCCAACACATAGACCCACCCCCACCCCTTTCTCCCTGAAACCCGAAGGTCAACTTTTTGTTCCTCTATATGACTATGTTGATGCAATTGACATAAAGATAAGGACTTTAAAGGGTGAAGATGTATCTTAGTTCCAAAGAGTTTCTTGGAAAGATTTGCAAAATGGAGTTAAAGAAATATTATATACAAATAAGTAGGGGTGAGCGTGGTCCTGAAACCGACCCGACCAGGACTGAACCCGAGCCGGACCGAGACCGAGGGAAGACATTCAATGGAACCGAGGACCGAGCAAACTATAGGACTTGGTATTGGGTTCGGGTATGGGTTTGCTCGGGTTTGGTCGGGTTTTACCCGAGTAGGACCAAGCGTAAAAATTTCAAAGGCGTACATTATAATCTTAATGTCTTTTTAATTTTCGGTCGGTTCCGTACCCGAGAACCCGACAATACCGAAGGACCAAGACCAAGAGGACCAAGACCGAATTAAGCCACATATACGGACCGAGTACCGATGAAGTAACATGGTCGGTTCCTTATCTCGGGTCCGGTTCCTCGGTTCTTGGGCTTGGGCTCGGTTCTGAGGACCAAATGCTCACCCCTACAAATAAGGAAGTTTTAAAGAGAAATATAGATAACAATCGATGAAGGCCACCACATGGGGGCATACGATGGACGAGGGTCGATGATTGTATAGAGGGATCTTTAAAATGTTTGAATCTTAAAGAACTAGTTTCTAATTTTCTATGCTTTAGGTATCAAATGGTGTGTGGTGTGATACATGTATCGATTTTCAAGCTTAGGTGTTAGGTTTGTGATAACATCAAGAGAATAACGAACAGGTGGGAGAGGGAAGGGAAGAAGGGACCTTCTAGAATCATTACATCGGTTTTAGTATGTTGTAGACTTTCAATTTTATTAGCCGTTGAATTTTGCAAAAAAAAAAAAAGAAAAAGAAAAAGGCATAATGGATATTCTAGGCTGTAGAAATTGGTGTTGTTTTTTTTTACTTTATTTCATATGTTGGATAGTCATTGTAAGCTCTCTTTTTGACTTACTAAATAATTTTTATCCTATAATTTCGACACATTAATTTGAGAACTTTAACCTTTTTTATTTCTAGAGTAAAATGATGTACATGACTATGTCCTGTCTCATAGATATGGGAAGTTTTAGATATGATTAGGGGTGCAAATGAGCTGAGCCAGCTCGTGAGCTATTCGGGACCGGCTCGATAAAAGCTCGGCTCGAGACCGATTCTAAACGATCCCGAGCTTAAATATAAGGCTCGTTTATTAAACGAGCCCGAGCCGAGCCCGAGCCACCAAGCTTGATTAGGCTCGCGAGCCCTAAACGAGCCTATATATATAATATAATATTATATATATATATATATATATATATATATATATATATATATATATATATATATATATATATATATATATATATATATATATATATATATATATATATATATATATATATATATATATATATATATATATATATGGGTTATTGTCATAATTGCCCAACAATGTTTCGTCAAATATTTTAAAAGATCCCTATACAATATTTTGTGCTTTTTAGTTCCTTAAACTGACCAAAAATATGTCATATGAACCCTTTTTGAAAGGGTGAAAGGATGAGCCGGTTGTAACGCTTATGTGGTTGTCCACTTGGCACTTTGCTCATCACTGTTAGTCCACGTGGCGCTTACGTGGCTGTCCAATTGGCACTTTGTTCATCTCTTCAGTAGCAATCAAATTGAAACGAGAAAAAACAATATTGATACCAAAATTACTTTCTCTCTCTATCCTTTTCTCTCCCGGTTTCTCAATTGGAAGTGATTTCACCGCCGTTCTCTTCCCTGCCAGGTGCCCGCTTCTTGGTGCCGGCCTTGATCTTCCTCCTTGTGTTCGTATATGACCCGCCGGCCTCATGTGCGCCCGCCTGGGCGGTGCCGCCGCCTGTAGATAATCGTTCGTCGTCTGTGTTAAATCGCGCCAGATGGAACAAAGGTCCCATGTCGTCTTCATCGAAGCTTAACCCTCGTATGGTTGTTAAAAAGCAGGGTGGAGGTGCAAATCGGAAATCGGTCATAAAGAATATCGCTAATGGTAGCTTGGAAGTGGGTATGGTTGACGGCGACTCATCTGATGAAGACGATGATGAATCGTGCGACGAAGAAATGGTTTTGGAGTCGAAGACCTCCCCCACCAGTTCCGTATCTCCTGGCCCAATTGTGAGCCTTCGTTGACGATGGTCCAAGCCATCCCAGGAGAACAACCGAAGACGGAGAGAGCGGTGAGCTAAGAAAGAAGAGGATGAGTATGTGTAGTTGTTGACGGCCCGTTCTGCGTGTTGAGGGTGATAGATTGTTTGTTGACGCTGCAGATTGTTCGTTTACACCGACTTAAAGATCGAACATAATCGAATTCATTCGTCTTCAAATGGAATCGTTACATGATTGGAACTTTTCCGATCACTAAATAACGGCCCAATCACATCTTCTTGTGCTTAATAAGTGTAATCCAAATCCACCGACCCAAAAGACTACCAGGCTGCCTAACTGTGATTTCTCAAATTAATCCAAATCTACGCAAACAAATTGATCCAAACTCGTGATTTCTCAAAGTCGGACACCTGCTACAACTCTCCGACGACTGAATCTTCACTTAGGACGATTAATTGGTATGGAATCGGTTACTTCCAGCGGCTCAATCTTCGCTTAAATGAAGATGCACTGGTCGGCGTTTGAGAATGAAGATGCACTGGTCGGAACTCGCTTGAGTATCCTACAATTGGAGGCATAATCGGAACTCGAGAATGAAGATGTACTGGTCGGCGTTTGAGAATGAAGATGCATGCTTGGGATTTCGCTGTAGCCGTTTGAGATCTAGGGCATGTTCTTGATTGGAGGCGTGAAAAAACAGGAAGTGTAGGCGTAGGGCATGTTTTTAATTTTAAAAAAAAATTAAAATACTCAATATAACTACGTGGACTAAAATGGATACATTTATTCCAACTTTATGATTAGTAACCGGTGAAACCGGGAAATAAAGAATCGATACCCTTTTTTAAAAGGTTATTTATCAGTTTAAGGACGTAAAGAGCACAAATTATTGTTTAAGGATCTTTTAAAATATTTGAGACAACTTTGATGGGTAATTATATCAATAACCCTATATATATATATATATATATATATATATATATATATATATATATATATATATATATATATATATATATATATATATATATATATATATATATATATATATATATATATATATATATATTAAAACGTATTTAATCATTTAGGGACTTAGGCTCGTTTATTAAACGAGCCGAGCCTATGCCACCAAGCTTGATTAGGCTTGTTAAGAATTAAACGAGCCGAGTCCGAGCCCGAGCAGAGCCTGTGTATTTCTTAACGAGCCCGAACCGAGCTTAGGTCCATAAAGCTCGTAACGAGCCGAGCCTGACCCGAGCCCTATATATTTCTTAACGAGCCCGAGCCGAGCTTGGTCAGGGTCAGGGTCAGGGTCAGGGTCAGGCTCAGGCTCAGGCTCAGGCTCAGGCTCAGGCTCGGGCTCGGGCTCGGGCTCGGGCTCGGGCTCGGGCTCGGGCTCGGGCTCGGGCTCGGGCTCGGGCTCGGGCTCGGGCTCGGGCTTGGGCTCGGCTCGACTCGTTTGCACCCCTAGATATGATAGTATTATAATTATAACTTGGTTTCACGAGAGTAAATAAAACATACTAGAGTTCCACTATTTTAATTCAAATTAAGTGGTGGAAGTTTTAGATATGATAGTATTATAAATGTAACTGGGTTTCATGAGAGTAAATAACACAATATTAATAAAATTCCTCCCTTTTACTCAAATTAAGCACTTTACTAATAATAAAAATGGAAGTCGTTGATACGTTTTACTTAATATTGGAATCAAAATCATGCATTTCTAATTTGTATTATTTAGAGATAGGCAGCAAATAGAATTCTTTTCACAATGTTATATAATCCAATGTAATTGACCTAAATAATTGATGTAGGGTAACAAACAAGAAAACATATTAGTCCTCTTGATTCTCAGTATACCTAGGAAAATCTCTTTCAATTCCACGTCGATTCAACGAATGTCATGGATTTGGGGCTCAAATTCTGGTATCAAACTCACAAGATTTTGAAAGAAGATGAAACTTTGATAAAAATGATGGACGATCATCCACATTACACCATCACACCTTTCATAGAACCCGAATTCTAAACAGGCCAGAAAAAGGTCATAGACCGATCACAAGCCCAAAAAGAAAACCCAAATAAACATGAAAAATAAATTGTCTATAACTTCACTTAGAAAGGGTTTTTGGGACTCAATGGGTAAGGCCCCTTCAGGACCTTATCACGATGTGCTCCTCGTTTCAAGCTTCACTTTGTCTGCAACCTAAAACATAGCCCCATATACAATGTTATGGCCATTCCTATGAATCATTTTAGTAGCCCAATTATAGGCCTCTAAAATCATAAGGGCCCGCATGATTCGCCCGTGGGTAAACAAAATTCGACCAACCTTGAATTTGCAGCATGCTCATCATCCGAAGAATCTCTATAAACAGGAAGCAAATGTTTCACATTAAAGACATCAGAACATTGAATATCGCTTGGCAGCTTCAGACGATAAGCATTAGAGTTGATCTTTTCCACAATCTCCAATGGTCAAATCATATTGGCTGACAGTATGCATGTTGCACTCACTAACTTAAAAACGATATTTTGTCAAAACTGCCTAAACAAAGTCACCCACCTCAAAATCAACTTATCTTCGCTTTTTATCCACATCTTGCTTATACTTAGGATTGGCTCGAACGAAGTTGTCATACAAAATTTTTTGAACTCCGTGTAACCCACAATATAATCTTTCACTTTCTTTGGAACAAAACTAGAAACAAGAAGTGACATTAAGTCAAGTGAACCTCGTGGCCGAGCAGAATAAACAACCTCAAACACGCTAAAGCTAGTACTCCGATTGACAACATAATTACGAGTAAACTCAGCTTGACATAGCTTCCAAACCCATGCCTTCACATGATCACCTACCAGACAATGTAAATATTACCAAGGGATCGATTAAGAACTTTGGTCTGTCCATCTTTTTGAGGATGACAGACACTAGCGAAGTTAAACTACGTGCTCACCATATTCTACAAGCTATGCCAAAAATGAGTCAAAAAAGGAGTAGCTCAATTAGAAATAATAGATATGGTAAACCATATAGATGATGGATTTCCGAGAAGAACAACCTAGCCACATTAACTGCGTCTGTCAACGAACGGATCCTCAGAATCATCATCTTCCATTTGTAAAGGAGTTTGAGGCCCTTACCTTTTACTGTTTAACAAATCGACCATCCGACCAGTCAACTGGCCGACCACTTGATCCATCCGCTCCTCCACCCATATTATAAATCATTGTTCTAATTCTTGCTCATAGACATCGTCGAGTGGCTTGTATCTCCTTGGAGTCATTTTAAGTCAGGAATTCAGCTTTGATACCAACTAATGTTAGGTAACAAACAAGAAGATATATTAGTCCCGATTCTCAGAATACCCAGGAAAATGTCTTCCAGGGCTATATTGATTTAACTAATGTCGTGGATTTGTGGCTCAAATATCGGTATCAAACTTACAGAATTTGGAAAGAGTATGAAACTTTGATAAAATTAATGATAACCATCCATATTACACCTGTTAGCCTAATAAATAATGTGTGTGTTTGGGCCTTATTTAGCCCACTAGTTTCTTCTTAGCCCTTAGGTCTTAGGTCTTAGCCCTAAGTATATATTTGCTCTTCTCTTTGTATCTTGTAAGAACATATATTTCACAGCTCATATTTTCTCTCAAGAACCCTAGCTTTCTCTTCTTTGATCTTGATAATTAACATGGTATCAGAGATAGATTATTAAGGGGTTTTGTAGCAGGAACTTTTGGTATGATTTTCTGCTTCGTTTATGTGTACCGATTGATGTTTTCGGCTCGATTTGGTTGATTTTCTGCTTCATTTATGTGTACCGATTGATATTTTCGGCTCGATTTGGTTGATTTTCTGCTTCGTTTCTGGGTTAAATGTTTTGATTTTTAGAGTTAATTGTTGCTGTTATTATTGGGTTGTTTGTTCATCTGCATAAGGGCAATTTTGGAATATTTGCTTGACTGTCTATTGATATTATGGCTCCAAGAGATGACTCTCTTCAGTCCATTAGTACCCAACTGGATGGTAAAAACTATGCATATTGGAGTTATGTAATGAAGAATTTTTTACGGGGCAAGGCTATGTGGGGGATTGTTACAGGTATAAAGGGAAAACCAACAGATGACAAGGCTGCCAATTTTGCTATTTTATTGGAATCTTGGGAGACTGATAATTCCAAAATTATTACATGGATTAATAATTCTGTCATTCAGTCAATTGGCACCCAGTTAGCAAAGTATGACACAGCAAAAGAAGTTTGGGACCATTTGGAAAGACTGTATACTCAATCTAATTTTGCAAAACAGTATCAGCTAGAATTTGATATCCGAGCCCTTCAACAAAACAGCCTAAGTATTCAGGATTTTTATGCTTCTATGTCTGATTTGTGGGATCAATTAGCTCTAACTGAATCTGCAGAACTAAAGGCTTTCAAACCCTACATTGCCAGAAGGGAAGAGCAGAGATTGGTCCAGTTTTTGATGTCATTAAGGTCAGATTTTGAAGGCTTACGTGGGACAATCCTTCATCGTACTCCTCTTCCCACAGTGGATTCAGTTGTTCATGAGTTGATTGCCGAGGAAACCCGTATCAAGTCCCAATCTGACAAAGGGTCTAAGGCAGTAGCCACACCTACTGTCTTTGCTGTTCAAAACCAAACAAGACCATCTGGACAGTTTAAGTCGAAAGTTGCATTTGATGAGTGTGCATTTTGTAAAAAGAAAAATCATTGGAAGTCTCAATGTCCATTGCTGTTGGGGAAGGGAAATTATCAAAACCAAACAAGACTATCTGGACAGTTTCAGCCTCCACAGTTCAACAGGCCTCCTGGACAGTTTCAACAGCGTCCATCATTTCCACCATTTCGTCCTCCACAGTTCACTGCTGCTGCTACTGTACCTTCTATAGAGAACGATTTGAATATGACACCACCATCAGCTTTGGATCCACAGGTTTTTGAGCAGTTTCGCCAGTTCATTGCTTCCAATCCTACTGCCATGTCAACATCTATGTCTCACACAGGTCTATTAGCATCTAGTCCTTCAGGTATTCCTTCATCCTTATGGATATTGGATTCTGGTGCATCTCATCATATGTCACCACATTTGTCATCCTTTTCTTCGTTATCAGCTAGTCCTCATGTTTCTGTTGTGTCAGCTAGTGCTACACCTATGCCAGTTGAGGGTATTGGTCCTGTTGTTACCCCCCATATCTCTCTCACTAATGTCTATTATATTCCCACACTTGCTTTGAATCTTGTTTCGGTCAGTCAGTTGTGTAAATCTGGTTATTGGGTCTTCTTTTCTGATTCTCTTTGTTGTGTACAGGACCCACAGTCTCGGAGGGTGACTGGGATCGGCCGTAAACTTGGGGAGCTTTATGTTTTGGAGCAGCTCCAAGTTTCTGATATTGCGGCCTCTAGTGTTGATTTGTCGTCTTTTCGTTTAAGTCATTCGTCTTCAAATTTTTATCTTTGGCACTCTCGTTTGGGTCATGTTTCAGCTTCACGTTTACAGTTTTTATCCTCTACTGGTGTGTTAGGTCGTTTGAACAATGTTGACATTTCTGATTGTTGTGGTTGTAAACTGGCAAAGTTCTCTGCCTTACCTTTTAATAATAGTGTCACTCGTTCGTTTGCTCCTTTTGATCTTGTGCATTCTGATGTGTGGGGTCCTTCCCCAATAACCTCCAAAGGAGGATCGCCTTATTATGTTTCGTTCATTGATGATTATACTCGTTATACATGGGTTTATCTTATGAAGCACAGGTCAGATTTCTTTGTCATTTATAGCAATTTCAGAACTCTTGTGAAGACCCAACACTCTACTGTCATAAAATGCTTCCGGTGTGATTTAGGAGGGGAATATACTTCTAATGATTTTACTCAGTTACTAGCATCTGATGGGACTGTTCACCAATCATCATGTACTGATACTCCTCAACAGAATGGTATAACAGAACGGAAACATCGACACCTTGTAGAAACGGCACGGTCTTTGTTATTATCTTCTGATGTTCCTAGTGTCTTTTGGGGAGAAGCTATCCTTACTGCTGCCTATGTGATTAATCGCATCCCTACTCGCCACAACTCTGGAATGTCTCCTTATGAAAAGTTGTATGATCAATTACCTGATTATTCATCTTTACGGGTATTTGGGTGCACCTGCTTTGTCTTACGACCTCATATAGAACGAAACAAGTTGTCTCCAAAGTCGGCCCTTTGTGTATTCTTGGGATATGGTATTGGTCAGAAAGGATATCGGTGTTATGACCCGGCGAGTCAGAAATTGTATGTCTCTCGACATGTTACCTTTTTGGAGCACATTCCTTACTATGCTATTCCTGTACAGTCTCACAACATGACTCGGTCAGAACTTCAAAATATTGATCCTTTTACCATTGATAGTGATGACACTACATCTAGTGCCCCAGTTGATGATGCTTCCATAGCTCCAGACAACCCTCCTGCTCAGTCTGCAACTGCTCCCACTCCTGTTGTCGCTCAAGAAAATCATTCACCACCATCTTCACCACCATCGAGACCTGTACGTACTCATAAGACTACTAAACTGCCAGATTTTGTATATTCTTCTTATTCGCCAACATTTGCATCTTTTATTGCAAATATACATCGGCTTTCTGAACCGGAGTCTTACAAAGAAGCTGTTTCTGATTCTCGTTGGCAGAATGCTATGGCGGAAGAGCTTACAGCTCTTTATCAGACTCATACGTGGGATCTTGTACAGCTTCCTCATGGAAAACGTACGATTGGTTGTCGTTGGGTATATAAGATCAAAACCAAGTCTGATGGCTCAATTGAAAGATATAAGGCAAGGCTGGTTGCAAAAGGATACTCGCAGCAATATGGCATGGATTATGAGGAGACTTTTGCCCCAGTGGCAAAAATGACTACTGTCCGCACTCTGATCGCAGTTTCCTCTATTCGTCAATGGAAGATATTCCAAATGGATGTCAAGAATGCATTCTTGAACGGTGAACTTCATGAGGAAGTTTACATGTCTCCTCCTCCAGGTATTGCTCACCAACCAGGTGAAGTTTGTCGGCTTCGAAAAGCATTGTATGGTCTCAAACAAGCCCCTCGTGCTTGGTTTGAGAAATTCTCCACTGTAATTACTTCTCTCGGTTTCACTCCTAGTAATCATGATTCAGCGTTATTCGTTAGATGCACGAATGCAGGTCGGATTCTCCTATCCTTGTATGTTGATGACATGATTATTACTGGTGATGATCATGATGGTATAGAATCTTTGAAACGTGATTTGGCTTACCGCTTTGCTATGAAAGACTTGGGATTGCTACGTTATTTCTTAGGGATTGAAGTTGCACAATCTTCAAAAGGTTATCTTTTATCTCAAACAAAGTATATCTCTGACCTATTTGAACGTGCTCGACTCTCTGACAACAGGACAGTTGATACTCCCCTGGAGACTAATGCCAGGTATTCTCCAACAGACGGTGTCCCCTTGTCAGATCCAAGCCTATATCGAACTATTGTGGGAAGTTTGGTTTATCTTACTGTTACTCGACCAGACATATCTCATGCAGTTCATGTGGTTAGCCAGTTTGTTACCGCTCCTTCTACTGTTCATTGGGGAGCTGTTCTTCGTATCTTGAGATATCTTCGGGGCACTCAATTCCAAACCCTTGTGTTTCCTTCCACGTCCTCTCTCAAGTTATGTGCCTATAGCGATGCTGATTGGGATAGCGATCCTCATGATCGAAAATCCACCACTGGTTTTTGCATATTTCTTGGAGACTCATTGATTTCATGGAAGAGTAAGAAACAAGATGTTGTCTCTCGGTCTTCTACTGAAGCTGAGTATCGAGCTATGGCTGTCACCACTTGTGAGATTGTTTGGTTACGTTGGCTTCTTGCTGATATGGGAGTTGACGCTTCTCATCCTACTCCCTTGCACTGTGACAACAACAGTGCAATACAGATCGCCAAAAATTCGGTTTTTCATGAACGGACAAAACATATAGAAATTGATTGTCATTTCACTCGTCATCATCTTCAACTTGGGACCATCACTTTGCCGCATGTTCCATCAACCCTACAAATTGCTGATATGTTTACGAAAGCATCGTCTGGTTCTCGATTTCGTTTTTTGTGTGACAAACTCTCAATGCTTATAACTGTCGCATTGTGAGTTTGAGATGGGATGTTAGCCTAATAAATAATGTGTGTGTTTGGGCCTTATTTAGCCCACTAGTTTCTTCTTAGCCCTTAGGTCTTAGGTCTTAGCCCTAAGTATATATTTGCTCTTCTCTTTGTATCTTGTAAGAACATATATTTCACAGCTCATATTTTCTCTCAAGAACCCTAGCTTTCTCTTCTTTGATCTTGATAATTAACAACACCATCACGCTTTAAGTAGTGTCGGGATGTTTGACAACTTGTCTTGTGTATCGATCATCAAAATCATTGTTGAAGCTCTCTTCAACAACTCCGGTTCGCCGATTTAGAACATGATATGCAACTCGGTTAGAAGAGTAATCAAGAAAGATAGCTCTACGTAATTTGTTAAGGTGATCTCTGCTGTTTCTAACATAACATATACACATAAATACATGGGAAATTTTGACATTTGGTTTCCTTTTATTCCCACCTTCATATGGAGTGCAATTTAAATGTTTGATAATAATGCTTGTATTCTAAAGAATAAGCATACCGTAGAGAGGAAAATTTACGAGATCTGACAAATCATTAAAAACAACAAAGGATAATATATGTTCTTGTTTTTTTGGCACACCCTTTAGAGTATTGTATAAGCTTAGGTAGAAACAAATCCTTTTCATTCACTAAAACACAAAGAGAGATGGACAAAACATATCACGGGTAGACGAGATCTGACAAATCATTAATAACAACGAAGGATAATCTGAGGTCCACATATGTGTGCCGGTCCTTGTAGGTGCACCAATGTATATCATCAAATAAACCCTAAGCAATAATTTCGGGGTCTTGTAATCTAATGACTTCTAGTGTAAGGCGCATTTCGGAATGTTTTATCAAACCACTATACGATCTCCCACCGGACGCAAAGCAGCCAATCCACTTCACACCGTTTGAGCTCGTTTTCCTAAACGCCAACTACAGCCAAAAAGGCCTCCTTTTTCAAAAACCACCGCCGCCGGAAAATGGAGATTTCTCCATAACCGCGTTTTTGGATGACCTCCGCCACTCTCTCTCCGCCACACTCACCCACTTCTACCCTCTCGCTGCCCGACTGGCTACGAAAAAAGAAGAAAATCCGCCTTCCTATATCATCTACTTAGACCCTGAAAATAGCCCCGGCGCCAAGTTTGTTTACGCGACGGTCGACATAACTGTTGCCGAAGTCGTTACATCTATTGACGTACCCTTAGTTGTCCACTCATTCTTTGACCTTAATACTGCCATTAACCATGACGGCCATACACTGCCTTTGTTATCTATTCAGGTGACGGAGCTGGTCGACGGAATCTTCATCGGTGGCTCCGTCAACCACGTTGTCGCTGACGGAACTTCTTTCTGGAATTTCATGGCTGCTTGGAGTGAAATATTCAGATCCAAACAGCAAGATAGCTATTCAATCTCACGATCTCCAGTATTCAAACGATCTGCCCTTGAAGGATGTGATGATCAGATTATTAATCTCTCTTATACCCATCAAAATCAATTCATGGAACGATTCCAATCTCCACAGTTTAAAGAAAGATTCTTTCACTTCTCCTCGGCTTCTGTTTCGAGACTCAAAGCCAAAGCAAATGCCGAATGCAATATGCATAAAATCTCAAGTTTACAAGCAGTGTCTGCACTTCTGTGGAGGTGCATTACACGCGTACGATCCCCCCCACGCGACACTCAAACTGCTTGTAAACTTGCTTGTAGTAACCGGCATAGGCTAAAGCCACCGCTGTCTGATGATTATTTTGGCAATCCAGTTCAAATGGTGGGTGGAACAGCTTCGGTAGAAGAGTTGATGTCTCACGGGCTTGGTTGGGCTGCTTTCCGGTTACACGAAGCTGTGAGAAGCCATGACCATACAGTAGTGGAAAAGTGGGTCCGGTCGTGGTCAAGAACCCCGACAATAAATAAAATGAGTGGGGTGTTTGATCCCAACACTATAAACATTGGGAGCTCACCTAGGTTTGACATGTATGGGTGTGAGTTTGGGTTGGGAAAAGCAGTAGTGGCTAGAAGCGGGTGCGCCAACAAAGCCGACGGAAAAATCACAATGTTTCCTGGTCGAGATGGTGGCGGCAGCATTGATGTAGAAGTTTGCCTTTTGCCAAAATATATGGCGGAGATTGAATATGACAAGGAGTTTATAAGTGCTCTAAAGTGAAGTTAGGTCCATTGATGGCCAATCATTTATCATATATGTTACATTATTATGTGAATGTGAATGCCTCGTATTTGTTTCGTAGTCTAGATGTTTCTTGGTGTTCTATTCAATTTGAAAACAAATTAACCCATTTTTAACCATTTGGAAACTAACCTATTTTCGACAAAGTATTTTATAATTAGTGGCAGCATACCACAGTTTAAGCTTCTAGCGAGTTCTTTTAGAAATGGGTCAAATTCTAAAATCATTTGTGAAAAATATCTTAATTAGTTTCCAAATGGTTAAAAATGGTTTTGTTTTCAAATTGATTGTAAAATTGGTTTGATGGTCCCTAAAATCGTCAAACAGCCTTTTATGTGACCCTTTAAAGTTTCTTTTTGAACTTTATTGGGAGCGATTTGTATACATACAAATTTTATACCACTATGTAAATTATAAATTGTTGTGTATAAATAAAAGGGTTTAGATCAAATTTGGCACTTAGTTTTTGGTTTTGTACTCATTTAGTCACTTAACTCTTTTTAAGTTTTAAAAGATCACTAAACTTATTATTTTGTGTCAAATTGGTCATTAAAAATTTTTTGTGGTCGCTTAACTTTTGAAATTGTGTCAAAATGGTCGCTAAACTTTCGAAATTGTATTCATTCAATTTTCTATGTTTCCTTTTTCAGAATTTGTTTTTACAAATTCTTTTTTTATTTTGTTTTTACATGTTTTTTATAAACTCATTTTTACATGATTTTGAAAAAAAAACATGAAAAACGAAGTAAAAATAAAGTGTAAATATATTGTGAAAAAATGCAAAAAAACGTAGTAAAAAGTTAAGTTATAAAACCAAATTGTGAAAAAATATTTAAAAACAAAGTAAAAATGAAGCAAACAAGTGGATTGTGAACAAACATGTAAAAATGAAATAAAATATGAATTTGTAAAAACGAATCCTGGAAAAAGAAAAACAAATAAAACCGAATGAGCACAATTTCGATATTTTAATGATTATTTTAGCACAATTTCAAAAGTTACGTGACCACAAAAAGTCTAATGAACATTTTGATACAAATTAATATGTTTAGTGACGTTTTACAACTTAAAAAGAGTTGTGACTAAATGAGCACAAAACCAAAAGTTAAGTAACCAAATTTGATCTAAACCCTAAATAAAAATGGTAGTGTTCCACAATATTATATGTCCACATAGAACCTTTTATATATATATATATATATATATATATATATATATATATATATATATATATATATATATATATATATATATATATATATATATATATATATATATATATATATATATATATAGAGTTAGTATTAAATGAAATTGTTAAATATAGTGTGATTGTAGGACTGAACGTGGAGCATTAGATCAACAAAATCAATGGCTGTAAAGAAAGGGCATTATTGTAATTAAAATCAAAGAATTCGCGTGTTTTTAAATGAAAAACTCGGTCAAGGGTAAAACAGTAAAAAACCCCCCAAAACCCATAAGAACGGAATGTCCGATTCGCATGCTAAAATCACGAACACGATATGATCCGTTTCAATTAACACAATCAACAATCAAATTATACAGATGTATTCTCGGAGAAATAAAGTTGCATTCTCGGAAAAAAAAAATTAGTTGCGTAAGAGTTTTAAAAGCAATTCTCAGAGATTGGGTAGTAGGATTGTCAAAACCATTCTCTGAGAATGGTCAAAACCAAAATAGTGCAGGAAACCATAACGTATAGAAAATTCATTAAGAAAGTAGAATGTCATTCTTCAAGAATGAATTTACATGTGGCAAAACTCCTAACCCAGAAAACCATTCTTCAAGAATGAATTTTACACGTTCATTCTCCGAGAATGCAAACGCTAAGATACAGAAACTAAAACACAAAAAAGGGAAAAAGAAGAAAAAGGAATACGGCCTTCACATTCTCTGAGAATGCCCCATTCTCTGAGAATGACCCATTCTCAAAAAACTGTTATACAAATGCTCCATTCTCTGAGAATGACATACCTTTGAAAAATGTGATACGCATGCCCTGTAACTGTTATACACATGCCTCATTCTCTGAGAATGCCTTTGAGCGGAGATCAATTTTTTTTACGAAAGGTTGACGACGGTGTTCCTTTGAGCGGAGATCAGTTCTTATTCCATTCTTCAAGAATCAACTTCGACCACCACACCTTCTGTCCGATCGGTGTTCATTTGAAGAAGATCATCGTTCACAGAACCGTATAAGTCCGTCGTCGATCCAGGGTCGGTGGATCTGTCGAACATCGGACCGTCAAAAACACGATCAACACCACCTTTTACTTCCGGTTCCTCGCGAATTCCGTCCATCCCGTCGGCTGATTCTGCAAACCTTCGACCGATAGTCGTCCGAGATCCAAATCAATTTCGCCGACCTTGCTTTGTCGCTTCGATTCCGACGACCTCCTCTGTCGCTTCAATCTAGCTGATTTCCCAGATGTGAGTAGAAATTTTTGACTTCTGCTGATTTAGGGCACGCTTGTTACCTATTGTGTGATTCCCAAATTGCCCCTATCAAATGATTGGTCCAGAATTAGTCCTACAATCACACAATATTTAAAAAATGTATTTGAACCTACATCTATATATATATATATATATATATATATATATATATATATATATATATATATATATATATATATATATATATATATATATATATATATATATATATATATATATATATATATATTAATAAAATTACAAAACATAAATATTAGTTGAAGAATCTTGAACAAATTATTAAGAAATTAAATTCTGTAATAAGTTGCTCATGAAATTACATGATAGTTTAAACATAATAAGACAATACTATATATATATATATATATATATATATATATATATATATATATATATATATATATATATATATATATATATATATATATATATATATATATATATATATATATATATTAATAAAATTACAAAACATAAATATTAATTGAAGAACCTTGAACAAATTATTAAGAAATTAAATTCTGTAATAAGTTGCTCATGAAATTACATGATAGTTTAAACATAATAAGACAATACTATATATATACACACATTTAACTAAATCTTGATTAAGAATTGGAGCATATCTTTCTAGGGGTGAGTAAAACTGAACCCGGAAACCGAAAATCGATAAAACCGACAAAAATAAAACTAAAAACCGAAACAAAAACAAAAACCGACGGTTGGGTGAGATGGAAGAGAACTACTCCCCCTACCCTTATTAATAACAAATAATATTTAAAAAGTTTCTAAATTGCACAACTAGTCTAAAATAATATATTTTCGTATTGATAGATTCATTGATAAACTTGAAATACATATTATATTTTTATAGTTATTTTTAATATTTAAAATAATAGATATTATATTTTTTTAGTTATTTTTAATATATCTATATCTATATCTATATCTATATCTATATCTATATCTATATCTATATAAATCTTATAAAAGAGGTCATCCAAATGATATGGTTCAAGATATGTCTCATTCTTGCACCATATTTATTTGAAATCTCCACAACTTTTCAACTTTCAACCAATTAATCACTACCACTCAAAAGTTTTCTAACTTATGGCTTCTTATTATTAGATTTAATAGATTTTAACTAATTGTTTCTACATATTTATAAAACTAATGACTTTTTATCTTCCTCTCATTAATATGTAGTGAGTATATTAGTAGTATATAAACAATATTTTCTCACAAAAATCATCATATTTTGAAGAGTTTGTGATGCAAATATGAAGAGGAAGAAATGGGTTTTGAAGCATCAATGGTTAAAATGTTAAATTTCTTGGGATAATATAGTTTGGGATGAGAGGTAAATCTACAATACCAATAATCTTTTTTTTTAGTAAAAGGATAAAAAAATGAGAGTTTGATAAATTTTCTCAAAAAAGAAAACATATACAATGTATGTTGGCGCTTATATGTTCTTTTTGTATGATTTTTGAATGTTCAATATGTTTTTTTTAATATAAATGTTATCATAGGTGTTTTAAGATTTTTATGTTATTAAAAGTTGTTGTATCAATTTTCTTTCGTATTATTTGTTCTTTGTTATGTATAAAGATCAATATGTTTGATATGTTTGTTATTCAATATATACATATACACACATCAATTTAATGTGATAGATGATCAATGAGTCGTTCAAAAAAAAAGATGATCAATGATTTAAAATTATGATTAACAAATATTTGTTATTGTTTATTTATTAATATATTAATTTAATAATTACAAAAACCATTCATATTATTAGTTTGTACTCATAAATGTTATGATAAAGTTATATATATATATATATATATATATATATATATATATATATATATATATATATATATATATATATAATGATATTATAATATTTATTATGCTAACTCATTTTAAATAAATAGCTTTCAGTTGTTAAAGTTGACGACATAATATATTTTTAATGTTATTGTATATGTAATGTGTAAAATTTGTTGAATCGGTATACGATAGCCTCTAGCCTGATCAATTGGTATATTGTTATTATTTTGTATTTAAACAAATTATTATTTAAAATTGATATCAACACTCAACAACCAATTTAGTTGAAGTTGAAAATACATGATTTTTTATATTTAATGTTAGTATTATTCATCATTTTAAATTCCATAAGTATCAATTAACTATATTAAGGTTAAAACCATTTGGAATTATAGTGATTTAATGATAAATAAGATTAGTTAGAATTAAAGAGTTTTGACATTAAAATAACTATTTAATGGAACCCGTTAATTTTCATTGAATATGTGGTTTAATATAAATAGTTAACTTCAACCACATGAAATGCGATTGAATTATTTTAGTGCAATTGTGTAGGATATGAGAAACAACAAATCTTAAAAATAAAAATGTTATAATGAGACGAGGGATGGTATTTGTTTATGATATAATATATTTGTCTTTATTTTTGTATTTTCATTTTCTGTTGCAAATAAATGAAAAATAATTATGATGCAAAATAACTAAATATCTATTTTCAAGCATATTAATTTGAATATTATTTGTTAATTGCATTATATTATTATAACTACTTTAAAATATTTAATTTTCAGCTTTCTAATAGATATCTATTTTTTTATTATTGTTAAATATAATGTCAAAAGTGTATATCAACATTTTATTTTAGTATAAGAGTATTATTTTATAGTTAACAACAATAAACTAATTATTATTCACAATATATATTTGTTAGTATTTTGATTATATAATTTTTATTCCTGCGTAACGAGCGGGTATTCGCCTTGTTTAAAATAAAACATAGATGTAGTCCATCCTACGAACCCATCCCGCATGTACCCTTATATCTATCATTTTTCTTGTGTTTCTCTCTCTCCAAACCTATTTTTCGTCGCTACCGTCGCAACCCCAACTCAAAAAACACACCCACACACAATGTTAAAAAAACCCATGCACACAGAAAATAAAAACACTCATACATACACGAAAACACACTGAATCAGTCAAAACTACCAACACCACCATTTTTCTTCTTCCCATCATCAACAACAATAAATCCTGGGACTCCCACAAGAATATGGGCTAGGGGATGTAGAAATCAAAAGTCATACCTCCAATAGGGAAGAACGATTGCATCACATTGATGACCTTGCAATATGCTAACATGTAAATGAGGCATCTAAGAGGAAACTAACTCAGAGTAAGTAGAAATAGATAAACATGGTTACACCATAAATAAGCATATGAATTTGAGGAGCTGTAAAAGAAGGACCAATAAGTATAAAGTCCATAAGAGCATTAAACTAATACAAAAATAATCAGGATATTAGCATATGCGCAAGAAACAAATAACTCCCTAATTATAAGAAAATAAAAACATACAGAGAGAGGTAAGGGTGGACGGAGCAATCACAAGATCGACTGGGTTCGACGGAATCTTTGGTGCGGTACCGTCAGTAGCACCGCCACGCCATCGCGGGTTCATGCAAGATGGTGGTGTGCGGCTTTCCTTCCTGCTTGGTGAACACACACACATACACACACACACACACACACACACATATATATATATATATATATATATATATATATATATATATATATATATATATATATATATATATAACCATCTCCTGATGGCCGAGTTGGTAGCTTTCCCACCTTTCCATAGGAGAGGTCAAGGGTTCGACTCTCACCGGTTTCAATTAGGGATGGCCACCGGTACACCCAAAGGGTGGGTTGCCTGGCATATGAGTTTACCGGGTGTTCATGTTGCCCCGAGGTTGGGTCAGTCGGGTCGTCCAAAGGACGGGTCGGGTGGCTTCCTCGGTTATCAATATATATATATATATATATATATATATATATATATATATATATATATATATATATATATATATATATATATATATATATATATATATATATATATATATATATATATATATATCTGTTGGATTAGGTGTCTAAGCCTCGACTAATAATTAGTATTTATCTAATTAATAGAGGCACAGTCCATTTGGGTTGCCCTCATGGCTGGAGGTTTGGTAGAAAATTCGGTAGAGAGAAAGGTTGATTTATTATGGGATTAATAAATCAACAGGAATTAAATATATGGTTTATTAATATATTAAAGTCATAATATATTAATTAGAAACTATATTAATTAATTAGGAATTAGTCCAGAATTAATTGGATTTAATTTGGGGATTAAATTAATTAATTAAAGGTGCAGGGACTAAAACTGTAATTATTCAATAGTTGAGTAAGTGGCAGTGTGGAGTGACCAGTGGATTTCGAAATATATATATGAATATATATAAATTTCGAAATCTGCCTTTAGGGTTTTAGGAGGTTTTCTATTTTTGGTAACTTTATTTGTTAATTAAATGGATAACCTTAAACCTTTTCTTTGAAATCGAAATTTAGGGGTTTAAGGATAGGTTTTAATTAATTTGATTAATTTGGATAAACCTATCTTCATTTGAATTAATTTAATTAATTGTTAATTAAAAGATAATTCAAAAGGGATTTAATTAATTTTAAATTTTCGAAAATTAATAGAAAAATCCAGAAAAATATTTTAAAATGTTTAAAATATTTAGATTTAATTAATTTAATTAATTGGTAATTAAAATGATTAAATCGAAATTTAAGGTTTAATTTAATTTAAAATTTAATTGTTAAATTTGGTAAAATTAAAAGATAAACCTTGAATATTTTAAAGGGTTTTAAAATACATCTTATATATGTTATTAAAAGTTAATATTATATATATGAGATAAATTTGGTTAGTCAAATCAATAGTAGGCCTCATTCACGAAGCTGGTCTATAAAGTGGCTATAAGGAGACTGCCTATAAAATGGTAGTCTAATGGGTGAACACTCTCACCCACCGCTCGCCTGATCAGTGGAGGGTCGTTAGCCGAACGGGTTTGACAGAACCGCTTAATCATTAAAAGTATAATGATCAAAGTACTAGAACTTACACATAAAATCCCAATCTAGTTACTTTAGGAAAAATGTGAATTTGATGCTACCCCATGAAATTGCACATTGCACTTTATGAAACGTTGGTGGAGCGTGTGTGGTTTACCGGCACACCAATGGGGGTTCATAAAGAGTGACAATGGGTGTCTCGGGTGTTATCATTGTTGATGGAGCGTGTGTGGTTTACCGGCACATCAATTTGAGATGATAATGGATCCCGAGAGCACCAAGCTAATTTGCATGGTTATTCACACCCGGTTTGTGATCCTCGGCATCCCAGTCACAAACGGTGGGGCATATCTGAGATTAAACATGCTATTGAACAGTTCAATATATCTCAAAAGAAACTAGGAATTCCATTTATAATAAGATTATTTTTCCGCGGTGGAATTGGCTGAATCGTCATTCGCCTACCTTTATAAAATTTGCTTATAGATTACGGCATCCCTCTTCTATGTTGCAAATTGTTATAGTTGGATCCTAGCCTTATTTTATATTGGGTTATTATAAGGACCGACAAGTATCTAATTAATCTTACCTTCTTTTATAGATGTCTTCTGCTGATCAATCCGCTCCCCAATCAAACTCCAGTGTTCCCTCTATCCTCTCACTGTGTTCCAAGGTTCAATTGAACGGGAAAAACTACAATGACTGGATTAGAAACATCAAGATGGCTCTGAGGTACGAGAACAAAGAGTATGTTCTCGAGACTGAGCTTGTCGATGTTGACCCTGAAACTGCTACTCCCGAGGAAATTGCCTCATACCAAAAACATTCTGATGATGCGACCAAAGTGGCCTGCATCATGATCGCCACAATGAACCCCGAATTGCAAAGGATATATGAAGACTACTGGCCCTTTGAGATGCACAAGGAGCTGGCGGAAAAGTTCCGCAAGCAAGAGCGCATCGAGAGGTGCGAGGTGGTCAAGGACTTCACGAACAGCAAACCTAAAGATGGAGAGTCCATTTACGCTCATGTGCAAAGAATGCAAGGTTACGTGGAGCGGCTTAGAAAGCTTGTGATGCCTGTACCGGAGGAGTTGGCCGTTGACATAGTGCTTAACTCCCTACCGAGTTCTTATGACCAGTTCAGGCTGGCTTATCATTTGAACAACAATCAGGCTAACCTGACTGAATTTCATCGCATGCTTCGAGTTGCTGAGGACGGGATGAAGGGTAAAAGTATACCCTCAGTCAATCAGCCCGTCTTAGCCATTGGAAGTGGCAAAGGAAAGAAAAGGAAGGGCCCTCCTAAGCAAAATTGGAGGGAAAAGGTTCAGGTCGGGTCGTCCAGTAATGGCTCGAGAACCAAGACTTCCCACATTCCTTGTGTGGCCAACCCCGATGAAGCCAACTGTTTCTACTGCAAAGAGAAGGGCCATTGGAAGAGAAGCTGCCCCAAATACTTGCAGGATGTCAAGGATGGGAAAGTAAAGCCATCGACAGCAGGTATATACACTATCTCTAAAAACTCACCATCTTCTAATTCTTGGGTCCTTGATACAGGATGTGGTTTTCACATTTGTTCTGATCTGCAGGGCCTAAAGGAAAGCAGGGAGGTGGAGCACGGTAGACTGAACTTGATCATGGGCAATAGGAGATCGTCCCCTGTTACCAAGATCGGCGTTTACAGTTTAGTGCTTAGTAGTGATGTTAGTTTAGAATTATTAAATTGTTGCTATTCGCCAGAAATGGCAAGAAACATTATTTCATTTCACGCACTGTTCAGACAAGGTTTTCAATTTTCTTTTGATAATAAAATTGGTTCTATTTCTATTTTCAAAAATGGTATTTTGATTTTTACTGCTTATCCTTGTGATGGTGTGTATGAAACTGTTGAATGTGTTGACAATTTAGGACATAGTGTAAATTATATTGATTCTACTAGTGGTGTAGTAAAGGCATGTCTGTGGCATAGTCGGCTCGGGCACATCAGCAAGAAACGCATCGCCCAACTCCAAAAGGATGGAGTGTTGGAATCATTCGACCTCAGGTCGGATGATGTATGCGAATCTTGTCTGTTGGGCAAGATGACTAAATCACCTTTCAAAGGGTCTTTTGAAAGAGGTGAGGGTCTGCTGGACATCATTCACACGGATGTGTGTGGTCCATTCAGATCAACCACAAAGGATGGCACGTGGTTCTACGTGACCTTTACCGACAATTTTAGTAGATACGGTTATATCTACTTGATCAAGCACAAGTCGGACACCTTTGAAAAGTTCAAAGAGATTAAGAACGAGGTAGAAAATCAATTAGGCAGGAAGATAAAGATGCTCAGGTCCGACAGAGGCGGAGAGTATCTAAGTATCGAGTTCCTAGACTATCTAAAGGAATGCGGAATAGTTTCGCAGTTGACACCTCCCAGGACACCACAGTTGAACGGTGTTGCAGATAGGCACAACCGAACCCTGTTGGACATGGTTCGTTCCATGATGAGTCGAGCTTCACTTCCCATTCACTTCTGGGGGTATGCCTTAGAGACTGCCGCCCATATCCTCAATCTTGTCCCTACTAAAAAGGTTGCTAAAACACCTCATGAAATGTGGACGGGGAAAGTTCCCTCGTTGGCACATATCAAAGTCTGGGGTTGTGAGGCTTTCGTTAGACGAAAGACTCAAGACAAACTCGCAGAAAGAAGCGAAAGGTGTTTCTTCCTTGGTTATCCCAAACAGTCCTTTGGATATCTATTCTACAGACCAAGCGAGGACGTGGTCTTTGTAGCTAGACGAGCGGTCTTTCGAGAGAGAGAGAGCTCATATTCAAAGAGTACAGTGGGAGTACCATTGATCTGGAAGAAATTCAAGAGTCAATAGATGACGCAACCTTAGGAGAAACTAGCAACCAACATGAGGAAGAAGTTCCTGTTGGTCCGACAGATGTATCCTTACCTCTTAGGCGTTCCGGTAGGGTTAGCATGCCACCCGAGTTTTATGGGTTCCATATAACTTCGGATGGGGACACGTTTGTCAGTGATAGGACACTGATAAATTTGGATGAACCAGCTAACTACCAGGAAGCAGTGGCGGGCCCTGAGTCTGCCAAGTGGAAAGAGGCCATGGATAGCGAGATCAAGTCCATGTATGACAATCAAGTTTGGAACTTGGTTGACAATGTACCGGGTCGAAAGACAGTCGGGTGCAAATGGATCTTCAAGAAGAAGACCGACATGGACGGAAAGGTACACACTTTCAAGGCAAGACTGGTTGCGAAGGGGTTTACTCAAACCCCAGGGGTTGACTATGACGAGACCTTCTCACCAGTAGCCAAGATAAAGTCTATTAGGATTATGCTGGCCATAACTGCATTTCATGACTATGAAATTTGGCAGATGGACGTCAAAACCGCTTTCCTTAATGGGAAGTTGACTGAGGATGTTTACATGAATCAGCCAGAGGGTTTTGTCGATGCAAAGTATCCTAATAAGGTGTGTAAGCTTGAGAGATCAATCTACGGATTGAAGCAAGCTTCTCGCAGCTAGAATCTTTGTTTCCATGAGAAAGTCAAAGAGTTTGGCTTCTCTAGGAGCGAGGATGAGTCCTGCGTATATGTCAAGGCTAGTGGAAGTATAGTCACCTTTCTGGTGCTGTATGTCGATGACATACTGCTCATGGGAAACGATATTCCAACATTGCAAGATGTCAAGGCCTGGCTTGGGAAATGTTTTGCCATGAAGGACCTAGGAGAGGCTGCCTATATTCTCGGGATAAGAATATTGAGAGATAGGAAAAGGAGACTAATTGGACTTAGTCAGGGTACATACTTGGAAAAGGTACTGAAAAGGTTTAGTATGGAAAATTCCAAGAAGGGAGAGCTGCCTATCCAAAGTAATGCGAAATTGAGTAAGACTCAAAGTCCGAGTACGGACGAAGAAATAGCTGAAATGAGTCGGGTACCTTATGCTTCGGCTGTAGGATCGATCATGTACGCTATGACGTGTACTCGCCCTGACGTGGCCTTTGCTTTGAGCATGGTCAGTCGGTACCAGGGTAACCCTGGAAGGGCGCATTGGATAGCTGTGAAAAATATACTCAAGTATCTGCGAATGACAAAGAACATGGTGTTAGTCCTCGGTGGCAATGATACCTTGAGAGTTGAAGGATATACAGATGCCAGTTTTCAGACGGATAGAGACAGTGGTCGGTCTCAGTCGGGCTGGGTATTCCTTTTGAACGGTGGAGCAGTTACTTGGAAAAGTGCCAAGCAAGAAACAGTGGCTGATTCTACGTGCGAATCAGAGTACATAGCAGCAAGTGAAGCGTCAAAGGAAGCGGCTTGGCTGAAGAACTTTATCGGTGACCTTGGAGTAGTCCCGAGTATTCAGGAGCCCTTGGAACTATTCTGCGATAACGAAGGTGCGGTCGCCTTGACAAAGGAACCGCGAGATCATGGAAAGTCCAGACATATCGACAGAAAGTACCACTATATCAGACATAGGGTAGAAGAAGGTCACCTCCTTGTAAAGAGGGTATCATCGGAAGATAATCCTGCAGATCCCTTGACAAAGGCTCTGAGTAGGATTAAGCATAATCAGCATGCTAGGAGCATTGGATTAAGAGATGATATAAGTTTTTGTAATTAGATAGATTTTTGAAACTTGTAACAATGTTATTGTATTTGACTTTTGTGATTTAATAATAGAGATTTATTAACGAGTAATGGTTTACTAATTTTGTCAATATATATCATTGTGTTTCATTTTGCATGTTTTACTTCCTGAATAATTGGATTATTCAAATATCCACAGTCGCTCATACTTTTAGGGAGTAAGTATGAAGTAAGGCTGTCATGAATTGGTAATAGATTGTCTAAGGAGTTAGACATTGCAATTGGATTGCTGCACCATTCGTGAGTACTTGGAAATAGGGATTTGAGTATTGGATAAACCCGCGCTCAATGGATTGCTTCATGGATTACATCACGAGCAATATTGAGACGATAATATCTTTTGATCTTTAAGCTAAGACATATGAGTTATGATTTACTAGACGGTTATTCATTGATAATATGAAAACGCATCGGTAACTCAGTGTTATAAAACGTATTGTTGTGAGTGATTTGTCTGGTAAAAGACATAAGTATATGAGTCAAAGTTTATTCGTCCCTTGACCCTAACGGGGAACAGATATCTGTAGGCCTCTCGATGATTTTGAAGTTGACTAAAATGGTTGGCCAACCGAGACTAAATTGGTAGTCTAAGAGTCATATGCAAATCGGAAATCGAGGAACAGTGAATCAGACCAGATTGATTTTATCCATGTCTTGAGTCTGAAAATATCTTGTTGGACGGAGGATCATCTGATCACTTATCTATGGACAGAACTGATTAGATCAGAGTTTGGCATTGGTTTCTAGGAAGCTACAAGTGCTGGTTAATTAGAGGCTAAATTGGTAATTATAGTCATAGACTTATCCAAGTGGGAGACTGTTGGATTAGGTGTCTAAGGCATGACTAATAATTAGTATTTATCTAATTAATAGAGGCACAGTCCATTTGGGTTGCCCTCATGGCTGGAGGTTTGGTAGAAAATTCGGTAGAGAGAAAGGTTGATTTATTATGGGATTAATAAATCAACAGGAATTAAATATATGGTTTATTAATATATTAAAGTCATAATATATTAATTAAAAACTATATTAATTAATTAGGAATTAGTCCAGAATTAATTGGATTTAATTTGGGGATTAAATTAATTAATTAAAGGTGCAGGGACTAAAACTGTAATTATTCAATAGTTGAGTAAGTGGCAGTGTGGAGTGACCAGTGGATTTCGAAATATATATATGAATATATATAATTTCGAAATTGATATATAGAGGATAAATAGGAGCTTGAATTATAAGATAAAAGGTTTATCTTATTTGAATTCAAAAAGGTTTATCTCTAAGGTTTATCAACTAGCCATTTGAAAGACTATAAATAGGGGTTCCCAGGCACCACATTGAATTCGCCACTTTCATATCTCTCTCTGGATTTTCGATTTCTCCTCTCCTCTTGCTTGGGTGTGACTTTCATTTGAGGCAGGATAATTTTGCTGCTCAGCTTCCAAGAAATAAAGGTTGGTTTTTCTGTTTTGATCTTTAGTTTCTTTTATTGGCCTCTAGGTTTTTGTTATATGTTCAATTAGAAGAAAACATAGATCCTTATAGGTTGCATGTGAACTTAGGTTATTTAGTTCATGGTTTGCAGAAAACCTTTCAATATCTATACTACATATAAAAGGAAAAATGGTTTCCTTATTTGGAAACTCTTAAAATTAAGAGGTCCAAAAGTTTTTGCACAAAGTACAAGTTCGATATTTATCAACAAATTGTAAGATTGATATCGTGAATCAGGCCTGAGTTTTGATACCAAACATCCTCCATTCTCGCTTTTCAAATCTCATTCAAATCGAGCTCTAATTCAACTTATTCCTCCTGCTCTATAGCAACTTCTTTCTCCTGACTAAATATCCTATATTTCTCTCGATCTTGAATCCGTTGCTTACTCATTTGCTTCCTCGGTTTACCTCAACTACACCTTTAAAGAAGAAACCATAATCACTCACTCATTCGTTGCTACCCTCTCTCTCACTCACTCTGCCGATTAATCCATACTTTCTCTCAAACCCTAATCATACGCTCCCACCTCTCCCCCTCTTTCTACCATCGCACCATTTTTCTAAAACCATACAACCATCGAATAGCTATCCGCACCACTGTACAAGCTGTAGTTCAACACCCCACCGGTTAACTCGGCACCTGGAGATTCATAGGGTTTAGATTAATAGGGTTTCGACGAGGTCTGGCGAGGGGTGTTTAATTAAGTGGATTTGGTTTAAAAGATACATGAGGTATGCTTTCTAGGATTCCAGCAAGGGTTTTTACTCTCTCTGCATTTAACATCTGAAAACTTTTCTCCTACTAACACGATTTGTCTTTCTTCCAAACACCGGACCTCCAACTTCTTGGAACAGATGTTTATGGTTTTTTTTGTGTTTGCACCGTCGTCAACGCATTTTGATATCTCTACCCACCTCTTCAATATTTCTGGCTTATAATTGTTATATATACCAAACTGCAATTATTTTGATATTCGTTCTTGATTTTGCAGGATTCATTTAGTTCAAACCGCTAACGTAGAGCAGACTATGAAGTGAAAACGCTTCTAGAAGAGCAATATGCTCAAAAGAGAATACCTGAATGCTTTGTTCCTTTCTTCTTCGCACCTCCTTTATGATTTCTTTTTCCTTTTCAGCCCTAATATCTGTCTTCACATAGATCCACTTTTTGAGTCCCAATTTTTTTGGAACAGGTTATCAATCATGACATTCTCTTGGTTTTTCTACTTTTGAGCCCTGTTGCATCCAAACTTGCTCTCAAACAACCTACCGATTCTTGATTTGAGTTTGCATCATTCAGAAGGTTATTTACCGATTCTTAATCTTTCATTTCTAATTATATTAATGGAATATTATTAAATATTTTGGAAATTTATATTTTATACAGTGCTGCTGCTTCATCCAAACTTGCTCTCAAACAACCTACCATAAGAGTTGTGGCCATTATAGCTGAAGGTGTTACTGAATCTGACACCAAGGAGTTGATTTCCTATGTAAGGTCAAATAACAAGGTATGAGATTACGATAATACCTTGTACCACAACATTAATCTTACTTAAACTTAAACTTAAACATTGGTTTTGCAGGTTATTACTCGGCCAGCAACAGTTGGTGGGATTCAAGCTGGAGTGTTCAAGATTGGTGACACTGTTGGAACAATTGACAACATTATACAATGCAAATTGTACAGGCATGAATCTGTTGGATTTGTCTCCAAATGTAAGTAAAAACATAGTTGACCATGAAACACTTTATGTTTTGATCAATTGTGTTAAATGATTTCTATGATGGTTTAAAATACAGGGTGGAATGTCAAATGAGTTGTACAACACAATCACGCGTGTGACAGATGGAATCTATGAAGGCATTGCTATTGGAGAGATTTTTTCCCGGTTCCACCCTTTTTGATAATGTTTTACAGTTCAACAATATTCCACAGGTATATAAAGCTTTCTTTTTTACTTAATGGATTAAGCCAAAAGACCTCAACTTAATGTATCAAGACACCAACCCTTTAGCTATTGACAAATATTGTTAAAATTTTTTGTTGGAATATAAGGGTAAAATGGTCATTTGGTTTCCTTTAGACCGTTTATTCAGTCTATAAAAGAAACAAACTTTATGCATATAGCACTTTATCAATGGATACAAGATTCAACAGAAAAAAAGAAACAACCCTTTAGTATTGTTCAGTTTATAATTTTTTTATTAATGTAGTTCGTTTGAAAATTTTATGCCTTTTTGACACTTTTATAATGATTTTAGATTAAAATGATCATTGTGCTCAGAGAACTCGGTGGTAGAGATGAATATTCATTAGTTGAAGCATTAAAATCTGGAAAAATCAATAAACCAGTATGTGCTTGGGTCAGTGGAACTTGTGAACATCTCTTCAAATCTGAAGTTCAATTTGGTCACGCGGTAAGCTTATTATCTTAGTTTCTTAAAGAACAAATTGCAGGAAATATCAACGTACTTTACTCTTTTTACCTATAATAGCAACATACTTCATTATCGGTAAGAACTAAAGTACATTTCCTATATGGTAGCGAGTGTAAAGTAGGTTGGTATTCTCGGAAATTTTCCCTTTCTTAAAATTGGAAGGGTAATATCGTCATTTAATATTTTACTTAACCAACAATCAGGGAGCGAAAAGTGGTAATATCCTCATTTAATACGTTGTATCTATTCTAAGGCATCATATTGGAAGGGTGATATCGTCATTCAAATGTTTCTCTGGTTTGACATTGTAGGAGCAGAACAATGGAAATCAGTGACTCTGTTCGAAGCTTAATGTCTTCAAATAGGAAATTTTTTCAGGATAAAAGGGATGAAAGTAGGTACATTTCAGCATCAACATCAAGACTATTTTTTTTTATAGCTTCGGATCATTATCATTATTAGAATAAATATTAGTTATTTAAGTTTCTCATCCTATATGTCTGTCAATCTATAAAACACAATATGTGAACTACATAAAATACAAAAGCATATTAGTCCGTGTCAAGGCTTTTGTATTCCAGGTGTTTCCATATTTTATTTCTACTCAATATGTCCACCATGCTTTCCTTTCTCATTTCTCCTTCACATAGACCTTTTACAAAAGCATTCGATTTATGTTTCCATCAAGGTTTAATATGAATAAGACATCAACTTTTCGTACTCTACCATTATCATCTCTAAAATGACAATGATGGTTTTTTTTTGAAGGTCGCACTAAAAATCACATGTTTTGAAAATAGCCTTTACACAATACTTAAACTTGTGTACCAACTTTAATTAGTGAAACTATTTTGTTTACAATTCTCACGAATTTTGATTACTTTTGTGAGATTACTTTAAATTAGCTAAAATTTAAGTTTCACAAATCAAATTGCAAGAATTATTTTCTTACCATAAAAATGAGTTGATTATTTTATTTATTTAGGGTAATTGTAGGTCTTACAAAAAATTTGCTTACTTATTAGTTTTGTTGTAAAATTATCATGTCTAATGGTTATATACCCTGTACCTAAATAACTAAAATAAAAAAATTCTTGGGTTTTGATATATGTCATCTTGAAAATTTATTTTGTTGAAAATGGTATCTAAAAAGGAGTAATTATTTATAATTTTCTTCTTAGTAGAGAGGTTTAAGAGATACTTTCATTACGTGTCATTATTCGGAAATATTATACGATAATACAAATGTATTAACAAAGTTTCATCCGTCATAAAGTCAACACATCAAATGTGGGTTATATTAAATTTAAGGCACAATTAACGAATTGTCATTAAACATTTGTTACATATGCATCTATTATTATCATTCGACATTTTTCCAGATAAAATGTCTATAAATATTTCGGTTAATATCATATGGCATTCTAATTGTATGGAAATGTATGATTATATATATTATTGTATTGTAATATCGGTCCATATATGATTATATATTATTGTATTGTAATATCGATTTTTTACAACATAAGTTATGCATATAAATGTATGATTACATATTTAGATATGGCCACCATTCAACACTTTTTAAGATCACCGTTGCATAGAACAAACCAGTAAAAAATAAAGGGAACACTCGCTAACCTCACCTATCCTACTCAACTCACACAAACTATAACATGTCCATCATATTTTTGGTCCAATGTATAAAAACATACATCGCCCAAAAGTAACAACCATCTCAATTAATTATCAAAAATCATAACACGTTCCTCAAACATTTTGGACCAGCAATAGTGATATTTTACATATTTACCGATAAACCATTTGAGATTCAAAAGTAAAAACCATCTCAATTAATTATGATTTATTTAGTTGAATGTTTGATAGTGCAGGTTCGAAATATAAAGAATTGCATAGAGTTTTTTTATTTTTAACTCAAAAAACAATGCATTTATATTTAAAAACAAAAACAACAATATACTTTTACTTTTAGCGAAACATCAAACCGAACTGCGTGATACTCGTCCTTAACAATTTGTGCCCCGCCGCATTGCGCGGGTACACAACTAGTATGTATATATATATATATATATATATATATATATATATATATATATATATATATATATATATATATATATATATATATATATATGTGTGTGTGTGTGTGTGTGTGTGTGTGTGTGTGTGTGTGTGTGTGTGTGTGTGTGTGTGTGTGTGTGTGTAATTTATCTAATTTTAATATTAAAATGCTGATGTAGCATTGTGGGTTGGGAGTGTTGGGAAATATCTGCTTTCATGGGTAAAAGATGGAAGTGAGAAGAGAGATAAAAGATGATGCGGCCTGTGGGTTCAGAGGGATGAGAGGGTTCTACTCTCCAACCCTAAAGTTGTCAATCAACCCTGACGTTTGGCCTCTAGGCTCCTATCTAAGATCATATCCTCGGGGAATAAAAAGTTTTGTCATATTTAGTCTTAGACTATCCTCCTAATTATTTCTTAGATGTCCTCGCTCCCTCTGGATCTTGCAAGATATCTTGTAACGTTCAAAATAGTGGATATTTAGAAAGAAAGAGAAAGTAAAATAAGTTGGAAAATTACTACAAGTGGTAATAAATGCAAATATATCAAGAATGGTAAAACTGTCATTTTACATGACCAACAAGGATGAAAATAGTAAATGTGACTATTACATGAAACCTTATAATTTTATGTAATGGAAAAGAATATGAAATTAGAATTCCACATAAAATGACAAAAAAGGTCAACTTCGGGACCTTGAAACCCTATCTTAAAAGCAATTTATGGAATATGGGTAAAATGATAAATGATAAAGGATATTGAATTGAAATAAGATAAAAAATAATCAGCTTAAAACAAGTTCATATGAAGAAAATACAAACCCGAAAAATTGGGCAAAAAGCTATTAAAAGCTGTTTGAAAATGAGACATTTCCAATGGGTTATGTTTCAGTCTTAATAGCTTAAGATTTGTACTTCATAAGAAGAAAGTTTCTTAATGAAAGTTGTAATTCTCATGACAATAAAAACACAAGAAAAAGAATTGGGACGAACGAATCTGTAACGAAGCGAGTATGAATTCTTGAAAATAGCCAATCGAAGGGTTGTTATGCTTGAATGCCCATGTTCGTGGCCTTCTAATTCGAGAACTAGAAACATTCAACCAATAGTCAGTAAGATAAAATTGTAGTACTCCTAGAAAAGATTCCAAATATAAAAAATTCTTCAATCTCGATTTAAGACGAAAAAGTTGTGTTCCTTTTAAAACAATACATCAAAACCCCAAAAAAAATGTTGGATATTCCAACCAACCATGTTTGGAACCTTTTATGAGATTTAAGAACTTTCTAGAATGAGTCAAAATACAAAGGTCATAGAGCTTGTGACCAGCTTTCCAAAGGTTCAAGAAACATAAAAATTAAAGTTAATATTTAGGAGTTATAACGAATTAAAAATCGGAAAAAATTCATAAGCAAATTCTTTAAAAGTGTGGTTTAATACCATAAAGTTTTATAAATTAGTACACTATTTAAAGTGTATTAAAGATGGGCGTTACACATCTCGTCTAATATCAATGCGAAAATACAGGGATTGAGAGTCGAATTTATCCTGGTTTGAATCGAAAATGGATAAGTGCCTCTGATGTCTAAGCACATGTTATAGAGTAGAAATAGATATTATAAATAACCATGACATAACTCCTAGAGACCTATGTATCTTCCAAGGTTTTTCAAATCGCCTCTTGTGGAACATTATCAAAGCCTTCTCAAGGACAATGAATATCATATGGCGATTCTTATTATTATTATTATTTTTAATGTATCTCCCCATTGTTAAATCGTTGACTCTCTCTTCGTCAATATCTCTCACACCAAAAACTTTTTGTAGTTTTTTTATTGAATTAAGAAAAACCTATGAGAATCTTGAACTAATAGTAAATTTTCACTACTAGAAACAAATGTGTTATGCTAAACGGTGTGGGTGCTGGCGGCACCTACTACACGTAAGCAAAGGAAGGAGAAAGAGAGGCAAAAGAGAAAAAAAAAGCTTCATCGAGGGATGCCGGCAAGAAGAAGAGAGAAAAGAGATAGACAGAAGCAAGAGTGAAGCAGCTTTTTCCAGCGGCAACCTAACACCGCCGAAAACTTATGCCGGCATCACAGCCCCATCAGGTTGTTACGTCGATGTCGATGAGGTTTTTTTACACCCTACCGTGCAGCCTTAGAGACGAAATCACGCCCGAAAAATTTCTCAGCTCATTAGTGCAGGATTTGCAATGGATCAGTGACGAAAGTTATATGTATGTCTAATACCTGAATTGTAGCTATTTAACAAGGATTATATAGCGATTCGCGATGAAATGAAAGACAGAAGCAATCCCTCGCTAATCTTTCAATAACATTGCTGATATTTTTATTTCCCTCCCATTTAGTTCATTTGAATTTTATTTACCTCCCACTTATTTCGTTCTCCAATTCCTACCTCCCAATATGTCTCCTTCACTTCTCTTAAATTGACTCATTCCTGAATACGTTCTTGATTCCAAAGTCCAAAACAAGTAACGTGGTATGGTTGTAGCTGGATTCCAAAGATAATACTCTTCTTCTTCCCATTCCCAACTCAATTCCAACAAACAAAAACCCTAGTCAAAACCCACGGCGACCCTTCTCGCCTGTGACACTTCACCACCGTAAATTTCTATCTCTCTGGCTTCTTTTCTTTAGTTAATATGTGGTTGATTAAATCAAGGTTGTTAAGATCGGGATCTTACCCAAGATCGTTTTATGTTTTGCAAGATCGTGATCGTAAGATCGAGATCGGATTACTCTTAATGTCATACCTTGTGCGGTACCGGTTATAACTTAATCTATACTAAAACATCGATGGTAGAATCAAAGTTAACTTCTTAAGCATGAACTATGGTTTTTTTAGTTAGAAACCGCAAAAATTAGGAAGAAAACATCTTTAGTAAAAAAAATAAACAAGTTCATCATGACAATCCACAACTAGAGGTGAGATCGGATCGTATTAAGATCTTAAGATCTTACTTAGGATCCTAAGATCCTAGTCATAGATCTTGCTTCAGATAGATCCTACTATGATCGGGATCGTTTTTTCAGTCGAAAGATCTTAAAATCGTAAAATCTTAAGATCAAGATCAGGATCTTAACAACCATGGATTAAATGGATACTTTTCTTAGTTAATAACACTCAATAGATTCTTTTCTTCAATTAATATCCCTAGGTTGATTCAATGGATTTAACTGGCACTTATTAAGAAACATACCTAAATGACGTAATTAGATTATAAATAGTTACCTTCGGATTTTTTATTGCAACCAATATAGTATATAAAAAATTTCTTGTCTATTATCACATAGGGCAAATTTCATAAAAACACTAACTTTTCAAAAAATTTCGATTTTGACACTGTGTTATTTTTTTTTCAATTAAGTCACTAAGTTTTCAATTTTTTTCAATTAAGTCACTATGTTTTCAATTTGGTTTCAATTTTGACCATTTGACCGGTCAACCCGGTAGTCAGCTGACGTGGCATGATGATGTGTCAGTCTTTGATGATGTGACGCTGACGTGGCATGCTGACGTGGCACCCGAGTGTCAAAATTGAAACAAATATGAAAACATAGTGACTTAATTGGAAAAAATTTGAAAACTTAGTGTTTTAATTGAAAAAAATAACACAGTGTCAAAATCAATTTTTTTTTAAAAGTTAGTGTCTTTTTTGGAATTTTTCCTACATTTTTTAAAATGATAAATTCATGATTTTTACATACATTTTTCATAAGTATATATACATATTTATAATTCTAAAGACGTATTTTTATACTGTTAGAAGCATAAAGACGTATTTTTATACTGTTAGAAGCATACATACATTTTTATACTGTTAGAAGTAGAAAGACGTATTTTTATACTGTTAGAAGTATAAAGACGTATTTTTATACTGTTAGAAGCATATATACATTTTTCATAAGTATATATACATATTTATAATTCTAAAGACGTAAAAAACGTATTTATACTTCTAAAGACGTAAAAAATGTATTTATACTTCTAAAAATATAATAATATGTATTTATACTTCTAAAGACGTAAAAAACGTATTTATACTTCTTAAAATGTATTATACTTCTAACGAACGAACTTAAACCAACATAAAAATATATTTATATTTCTAAAAACATAAAAATATGTATTTATACTTCTAAAGACGTAAAAACATATTTATACAACTAAAATGTATTATACTTCTAACCGAACGACCGTAAACCAACATAAAAATATGTATTTATACTTCTAAATGAAAAAACATATACGGACGAACTTAAACCAACATAACGGAACAAATATAAACAAACAAACAGAAATTAACGAACAAATACTTATTTTTATGTTTTTAGAAATATAAAATACGTTTTTTTACATATAATCACGTGTGGTATTAATCAAAAGCACGTTTTTTTTGCATATAATCACGTATCTTATCAATCAAAAGTACGTTTTTTTTTTGCATATAATCACATATCTTATCAATCAAAAGCACGTTTTTTTGCATATAATCACGTATCTTATAAAATACGTTCGTTTTGCATATAATCACATATCGTATCAATCAAAATCATGTTTATAATTGAAAAATATTGAGAAAGAGTTTTAAACTCGTTTTATAATACGTATTTTATTGATATATACATGTTTATATGCAGAAAAACGTATTTATATCTTTAAATACATAAAAATACATTTTTAAAAGCAGAAAAACGTATTTATATTTTTAAGAAGTATAAATACGTTTTTTTACGTCTTTAGAAGTATAAATACATATTATTATATTTTTAGAAGTATAAATACATTTTTTACGTCTTTAGAAGTATAAATACGTTTTTTTACGTCTTTAGAATTATAAATATGTATATATACTTATGAAAAATGTATGTATGCTTCTAAAAGTATAAAAATACGTCTTTATACTTGTAAAAAAATATATTTATACATTCTAAAAATGTAAAAATATGAATTTATCATTTTAAAAGATGTAGGAAAAATTCCAAAAAAGACACTAACTTTTCAAAAAAAATTGATTTTGACACTGTGTTATTTTTTTCAATTAAAACACTAAGTTTTCAATTTTTTCCAATTAAGTCACTATGTTTTCATTTTTGTTTCAATTTTGACACTCGGGTGCCACGTCAGCATGCCACGTCAGCGTCGCATCATCAAAGACTGACACGTCATCATGCCACGTCAGCTGACTACCGGGTTGACCGGTCAAATGGTCAAAATTGAAACCAAATTGAAAACATAGTGACTTAATTGAAAAAAATTGAAAACTTAGTGACTTAATTGAAAAAAAAAATAACACAGTGTCAAAATCGAAATTTTTTGAAAAGTTAGTGTCTTTTATGAAATTTGCCCTATCACATAAGCCATGTGATTCCTTAAGTGTTCTGCGAGAAGCTAATTTGTCGCAAATTACGTTGCTGATTCCCTTTTGCTAACATTCAGCGATGAAGATTTTCTAGTGCCATATTTTTCGTCGCAGATATCTCGTTGTTGGCCTTTAGCGATGGATTTCCGACTAAAATTTTCATCGCTAATACCTATGTTTCCAGTAGTTCTTAATCTCATAATCACCTAGAGATTTGTGAAAAAGCATACAGCTTTAGAATCATGCATGAATTTATTCTGGTAAACACTATTATGGGTTTTTTCATTTTACTTGACATACCCTCAATATTGATGTTCGTTTTCATTCAAAACCAATAGGAACCACTATTTGGTATTATCATCTTTCGCTACTTCCTGTTTTGCTGATTTTCTCTTATCCAAATTCTGATGTTGCTTGTGTTCATGCTTTTAACTATGTTTCTTCTCTGGCGATGACGAATTTACTATATTCTCTAGCCCTATTCAAATACTCTAATCAACTGGCCTCCATTTAGTTCCAATGTGTTGTAGTCATTATTGTTCAAAAGCAGATCAAAACTCTAATCTCTCCCCCTCTCTTACTGAATTCTCATTGGCTCTGTCTTTCTTCTCTCATTTGATAACTTATGAAACATATGCGGGCATATTAGCTCACCGGAGATACCTCTCATCATCTAATCAATGAAATCGGTGCTCACCATGGCTCACGGTCCTAACAAGGCCCTTTGCGTGCTAGGATAAAATAACTAAAAACTAAAATCGAATTATACCTTAGACAAACTGAAACAACCTTCGCCCTTAATGATTTTCCTTGATTGAAATGGAATCCATACATCTCCTTATGATCCCCTTCAGTGAGCAAGAATAAGATCTGTATTTCCTACAATGACTTACCAAAAAGAAAGTACATCAAAAACTCATAGAGCTTTCCGAATCTCTATTGGGATGAGAATTACAAGCTTAAATGTCCTTTGATAATAATAACAAAAGTCTAAATAAGAAGCACTCGCCTATTTTGAATTCAAGTGCATCTGCCAAACCCTCTTTAAAAAATTTAGGGAAAATGAGACCAAAATTGTTGCGGGTATTCTTTTTTTTTTAGTTTTAGACGTTAATTTATGACAGACATTTTTGTATGTCGTGAAGTTGTGTAATGTATGACAGAGTTTTATGATACACAGTTATGTCTGTCATAAATTACAAAACATGACAAATTTTTATGACATACATTTTTTATGTCATAGTTCGTCTGTCATCAAAAACCTTTTTTCTAGTAGTGTGTGGAACTTTTATACATGCAGTCGTGTCTGGTAATCAATAGAGGAAGATGGAAAGGTAAATGCTATCAAAATGTGTTATAGGAGTTTGTGATTATGATATGACATTCATGTTTGTATGGGGTGGATGGAAAGGCATAACACATGATTCAAAAGTTTTAAAGGAAGTTGCATTAAATTTGACTTTCGATTTTTCCATTCCATTTACCGAGTTTGTAAACTTTGATTATGTAATACATTAAAGAGTAAATTACAGATTTGGTCCATGTGGTTTACACGAATTTACACTCCAAGTCCACGTTTTTTTCACGCTGGAGGTCCCTTTGGTGGCAAAAAGGTAACAGATCTGGTCCCTGTGGCCGTTACCATCAAGTTTGGTATGTTAAGTGGATATATAATGTCTAAAATACCCACAAGGACCAAAATTGTAATTTACTCTTTTCCTTATTATTTTGTCATTTTTAGAACTTGAGGGATACAAAAAACATTTTCCTTTTTATTTTTGTCATATTTTTCACGCTTGAAAACGGATTAGAAATTGGTGTTTATAGGGTACAGACACATGGTATAGTTTCTCCACAATACAAAGCAATAAGTTGATTTCAATTGTTGTTGTGAATTTTACAATTAGGGTTTCTTTTTATTGTATTGAATAGGCAATATTGATCACAAAAGTGGGTCAAAATGCTATAGAGAAGAAGCTGAGGAGTGGGAGGACGATAACTATGTTATCAATTGGTACCGGAGGAATGAGGAACAACTGGAGGCCGTTACAGAACGAGGAGCTCAGAGATTATGCGAACATGAATATGATTCAGTGGTGGAGCATCGTTCTTGTCGTTATCGAAGCTTTTACCAGACGAATGGCTCTTGGAGGAAGAAGGAGCGGGTGAGCTCTGCCATCCCTGGAGTCGCATGGAAGCAATCGTAGAAGAGATAAACCACAGGGGAAGAAGGGATGATGGTGAGAGGCGGAGTAGTGGCGACGACGACCGGTGGGTCGTAGGGAAACCAACAGAGAAAATGAGAGAAGCCGGTTGTGGAGAGGAGGAGGAGAACGATGGAGGCTGTAACATTTATAATTTAGGGTTCTTATTTCAATTTTATGAAAATAACCATTTTGTATCCATTAAGTTCTAAAAATGACAAAATAATAATGAAAATAGTAAATTACAGTTTTAGTCAATGTGGGTATTTTAAACATTATACATCCACTTAACAGACCAAACTTGACGGTAACAGCCATAGGGACCAAATCTGTTACCATTGTGCCACCACAGGGACCTTGAGCCTGAAAAAAAAAACATAGACTTAGAGTGTAAATTTGTGTAAACCACAGGGACCAAATTTGTAATTTGCTCATATATTTATTTCACATTTACAAATAAATATTACATTTGCAGCGTTGCATACATAACACCCGTAGATTTATGACTCTCTACTGCAATACGAGGTATTGTTTTGTTGATTTTTGACGATAACATGCGTTAAATAAAGGAAAAAAGATTCAATCATGCTCATGCGCAACTAAAAAATGTTATTGAGTGTGCTTATTGGTGTTTTGAAGGCGAGATTCACAATCCTAAAGTAAATGACTAATTATCCTTTTTTAGTACAAAGAGACATAAAAATTGCTTGTTTTGTGGTTCATAAATTTATAAGGAAATGCAACATTCATGATCAATTATTTACAAAGTTCGAATTGAAAATTTTGTTTGCTGCTGAAGTTCAATGTAGAGAAAGTATCGGCCGAAACAACACGGCAAGGAATGAGGTTACCAGGGAAATAAATATATGAGTAATTTGTGTGGCTGATTGCTAATCAGTTATTTTCAAATGCTTCAACTTAAAGTTGTATGCAAACTATTATGTTCTATTTGGATTTTTGTATGCTTTTATGGAATTCAAAATTATTTATGTTTAATTTGGATTTTAGTATGATATTTTATATATATTTTTTATAATTATTCAGCAACTTTGTTCAAATGTTATATAAAACAAAAACATTTTATTCAATAGAAAATAGTTCAGAAAAGTAAATAATCATTCTTATCATTCAATAAAGTGTAATCAGATATTCAGAGTCTTTGAATCATCGAGAACTCTAACTCATTTAAATTTGAATTGAATGATTCAAATGTTGCAAATGAATACTTGCTCCGATACAATTTTCTTTTCCTTTTTTTTTTTTTTTTACCATTTCGTACTTAGAGCCAAGGTAACGTATGCGTCCATCAACAAGATCCTAGATAAAATGGTGTGCAAGTATTTTTAATGAAGCACATGGCCAATTAAATATAGAATACACTCATACAGATAGTATATAATCTTTTAGAACATGAATAGCTAAAAATCAAAACCTTTATCATTTCAAAATGCTGCACCTCTTAAATAAAATACTAATAATCTTGTTGGAGAGGGTATAATAAAACAAATATAAAAATCATAGAAACTATAAATATCCTCGAACAGGTAGCTTTTAATAGAAGAGATGGTCAATTATATATAGAATACACTCCTTGATAAAATCGGGTGCAAGTATTTTATTTTTTTTTTAATAGAAGCAGATGGTCAATTATTGTGAGCGAGTCGCTCACGGTTTCTTTTTAAAAAGATAACGATTGTGCAATTTTTTGTGAACTAGCTTTTCCATACGATTCGGCTCGATCATTATATATTTATTAGTTTTTTTCTTTTTTTATTATATGTGGAAACTTTTTATTGGTTGAGATATATTTTTTGGATAACATTTTATCTTAAAAATCTAATATTGTTTCAAATAGATAAAAAATTAAGAAAATACACTATATAATTCAATAAGGGTCTCTCCATATATATGTGAATGTATAGGTATGAATTGACCCACACACATATATATCTTCCATTCTTCCATTAAAAATTTTTAGCCCCCTTTAAATAACAGCAACTATATATAATCTTGTAGAAGATTAATAGCTAAATATCAAACCTTTATTTTTTCAAAATACATGCACTTCTTCAAAAAAAAAAAAAAAAAAAAAAAAAAAAAAAAAAAAAAAAAAAATCCTCCATGAGAAACATACTTTGGAGAAAGAAACGATAGATTCCGTTATGCGGAAAATGCGAGATTCTCCATGAGACCATGCCTCATACGATCCTCACAAGTTCAACAATATAACTCATATGCATGTGGACGTGAGTGACTCATACGCTGTGTTGTGTATATTGTGTGGAAAGTGCAAACCCGTCAAAATATTATCAGATGGCTTCCCCCAGCGTAAGGCGTATTTCTGAATGCTTCATCAAACCACTACATGATCTCCCACCATATGCAAAGAAACCTATCTACTTCACACCCTTTGAGCTTGTCTTCCTTAACGCCAACTACAGCCAAAAGGGTCTTCTTTTTGCTAAACCATCCCCACCGGAAAATCATGATGATTTCTCCATAACTACTTTCTTGGATGACCTTCGGCGTTCTCTCTCCGCCACCCTTACCCATTTCTACCCGCTTGCCGCCCGTTTGGCCACTCGAAAAGAAGAAAATCCACATTCCTATGTTATCTACATAGACCCGGAAAACACCCAGGGTGTCAAGTTTGTTTACGCGACGGTCGACTTAACTGTCGCCGACATCCTAACGTCTCTTGAAGTACCCTCAGTTGTTCATTCATTCTTTGACCTTAATAATGCTATTAACCATGATGGTCATACATTGCCGTTGTTATCCATTCAGGTGACGGAGCTTATCGATGGCATCTTCATCGCAGGCTCCGTCAACCACCTTATCGCCGACGGAACTTCTTTCTGGCATTTCATGGCTGCCTGGAGTGAGATTTTTAGATCTAAAGAGCAAGATGCTTATTTGATTTCGCGTCCTCCGTTATTTAAACGATGGGCCCTTGAAGGGTCTGATCCTATTATAAATCTTCCGTACACGCATCACGATCAATTCATTGAACGACCAGAGCATGTGCAGTTGAAAGAGAGATTTTTTCATTTCTCCTCAGCTTTGGTTTTGAAACTCAAAGAAAAAGCAAATGCTGAATGCAATACTTATAAAATCTCAAGTTTACAGGCAGTGTCGGCATTTTTGTGGAGATGCATAACGCGAGTGCGAGGCCTACCACGCGATAGTGAAACAATCTGTAAACTTGTTATTAGTAACAGGCGCAGACTGAACCCACCATTGTCTGATGATTATTTTGGTAACCCGATTCAGTCAGTGAGAGGAACAGCAACTGTGGAGGATCTGATGACTCGAGGGCTTGGGTGGGCTGCTTTGCAGTTACATGAAGCGGTGATAAAACACGACGACACAGCAGTGAAGAAATGGGTTGAGTCTTGGTTTAGCAGCCCAGAAGTATATAAAGGGAATGCGCTGTTCCATCCGAATACTGTACACTTTGGGAGCTCACCTAGGTTCGACATGTATGGGTGTGAATTTGGGCTGGGGAAAGCGTTAGCGGCAAGAAGTGGGTTTGTCAACAAAGCCGACGGGAAAATGACAATGTATCCAGGTCGGGAAGGCGGAGGAAGCATGGACGTGGAAGTTTGTCTTTTGCCAGAATATATGATCGATCTTGAATGTGACGAGGAGTTCATACGTATTCTGAGGAGTAACTAACATAGGTATGAAAGTAGAAAACATATAATCTCTGTGTTCAGTTAGATCCTTTAAGTGTTTCTTGTGATTGATTGTCAATTGTGACTTGTAATATCTGTTAGTATATTTGGTTGGTTAAGGGACCTCTCCCATGCTAATTGCTAAATGAAAGAATGAAACTAGTGTTGAAGGGCTAGACGTTTTACATGTGTCGGTTGTGTGTGTGTTTCTTTTCTATGAAATATATAAACTGTCTTCATTATGAAAAGCAATGTTCATATACATTCCTTATTATAGTAATTTTTCTGCAATGTGTATGTCTTTCTATTAACTCTAACAAATGATATCAAAGCATCGATCATGGTTCAAGAGGGCCTATAGCATGGTTCTAGATTGGTTGATGGTTGCAACTATGGATGATACTCTCCATAGTGATGATCCGGATGAAAAAATCCTGGATAGTGAGGATGACGATAAGCATGTAAAAGAGGCGATGCATATGATACAAGAAAGTTGTTCTCATTATGATTCAGAGTTTGAGAGGGCTACGTCTGAATTAAAAGTAGATGGGTATGTAGTGGGGAAGAACAAAATCGGGTTGATAGTATGGGTTGATGCATCCAAGTTTCCGACATGATTCAGTACTGATTAGATTCATGGGGTAGAAAGGTATAATTAATGGTAATATAAGTCTAGATTAAGAGGGGTTTTTGAAGGGTAATCTAGACGTTTTACATGTGTATGGTTATTTAGAAGTTATTTTCTGGTTAGTAGTAATTTGTAGTTATTAGGTAGTTAAGTTGGTGATGAATGAAAGGGTATGATGGTTAGTATGTAAGGTTGTGTGTGTGTGTGTATGTGTGTGTGTGTTTTCTATGTAATATATAAAGTGTGGAGCTAATAAAATTTATTTCTTCATTGTGAAACGCAATGTTCCTATACATTCCTTATTGTAGTAATATTTATGCAATGTTTTATATTATCTCTACCAAATGGTATCAAAGTCTGGTTCATGGTTTAAGAGGGCGTATAACATGGTTCTAGGTTGGTTGGTGGTTGTAACTTTAGCGACTATTACTTTCAGAATCAGAAGTTAGTGAAAATTTTTGTGAATTAGTAACAGTTTTCTAATTGGGGTTTAATCAAACTTAGTAGACCATTATGATGCTACACAAAACAAGACCAAAACTGAATAAGACATATATGATTACTATTATGGTCAGTGCTAAAGGCCATAAACAATTGTAGGAAAAAAATCTATAAAATATTGAATGACAATAATACTTCCTTCGAGTATGGAGCAACAATCGTCCTAGATTTGAAGTTAAAGAAGAAATAAAACCATAAATCCATGATGATTCACTAAGCAATAAAATGCATGGTGACTCATTAAGCAATGAAAGCACCTGTCTTTGTGATATGTGTCAATAGCTTCAAAGTTTTGATTAATGAGGAGAAAAAATAAAACCTATATTAATTAGGAGGTTGTCGATGATGGCGGCAATATGCCATATTACAAGAGGAAGAGGTAAAAATAGAAAGATAATAATTTTAGACACTTATCCAAGCCTTTTGGTCATGTTATTTCAATTTTTCAATGGTGTGAGAAGTTATTAGGCTCTCAAGAACAATGTATATGGTATGGCCACATCATTTCCACTCCACCATCTTCATCTCCATGACATCGTTAAGTATACATACCATGCCCGTCAAACAAGATACACACACAAAAAGAAGAGAGAGAGAGAGAGAGAGAGAGAGAGAGAGAGAGAGAGTGTGTGTGTGTGTGTGTGTGTGAAAGAAATATCCAGAATAAGATAAACATAGAAAGAACAAGAAGTTTTGACCAGACATGGCTGAGGATACACATGGGCATGCTGAATCTAGCCAAGTCACCACCATGTAGGAGGGGGTCGGTATACACAACATGACTCACACACCATGTAAGCCTCACGCCTCGAACGTGGCATGTATACCGAGTAGTCGTATACAATGTGAGTAGAAAGAAATAAGTAATGAATCATATACAGAAAGAAAATGTTCTGATAGAGTTACTATTCAAGACACAATGGTCAGAAAAAATGGATTGGGCTAAGTCCGGTTGCCACTACTAAATATCTATTAAAAAATGGCAGTCGTCGAGATAGGTCAGGGTGGCGCTACTAAATATCTATTAAAAAATGGCAGTCTTCGAGATAGGTCAGGGTGGCGCATGATGGTGAAGGAGAGAGGGGTGAAAGACAATGGAATAGCAGTCATGAGTAGGTTTGGATTATATTACTATTAAAAGTAATAAATGGTTAATTCAAAAAAAAGAGTTTAAAAGGGTAAATGGTCTTTTTATATAAACCATAGATCACTGCTATAGTGCCATAAATTTTCCAAATCATGGGCATGACACTTACCAACTATTTAAAGATAGGACTAATTTTATGATTCTCATCAAACCATGGAGACATTATTTACTCTTACATTAATTAGAAAAATTCCTATATATCGTTAGTATATCAACACATTAATGAGATTCATATATAATCTTGTACATGTTATAATAAAATGAGTGCATTAATAATTAAATCACGAATGCCTATGTTTGTGGGTATGTGTGTGTGTGAATATATATGGTACCTACAAAATTTTCTTATATTGTTAGAGTATTAATACATTATATATACATTCCTTTATAATCTTGTATATATTGTTAGAGTATTAATACATTAAATTTTCTTATATTGTTAGATATTATTACAACTTTTAACTCTATTAATTATTACATCCTCAATGGTAAAAACTTTATTCCTTTAATCCATACAAATATTTCTTGTTGTATTAACCACATATTGCGTTGTCTATATTTCATTTGCATTGTATTTATTTTAACATCTAATTTAATTTACAATCTTATCTTGGATAAAACGTTATCTTATACATCAAAAGTGAATCCATTTTTGTCAAAGTTTGATAGTATGAGTATTTGGGTTTTTTCTTTTTTCTTTTTTTCTTTCATTAATAAATAACAATACACACATTTTATGAAGAAAACTACAAGCTTTAGGAAACATTTATTTAAAATTCTTGTTGAAGTTTATATTTATGTTGACATATCAAGTTCCAGATTTACTGCAACATATTGATACTTATATTTTGAATAATTATTTAGCAAAGAAAAGTGCAGCATCCACATCACCCTTTGCGTAAATTGATCATTTTAATACAAAAATAAGCAACCAAATGTGTATTTGTACGATTCAAAACACAAAAGAATGCAAACAAAAGGGATCACATAAACAACACACGTGCTTACTTTAGTACCTGCTGCACATAAAAACATGAAGATAAACTAAAACTATAAAAGCTGTCAAATAGAGGGATTGGTATTATAATACGTGTAGTACACATATCCAAATAGAAACACACAGAATTGACAGCAATTATCATGTTACAAATCTCTCACATCCACTATTAAGAAAAAAACATAATGATGGTTTCCATTTTCTATAGATTTAATCAATACCCACTGGTCACCACCATTAACCCCACCGCTTCTACAGTTTGAGCAGCCTATGGTGTGTGGCTGCACACTTCGCCACCGCCTGTTGCAAGTAAAAAAGCATAAATTAATTTCGAGGGCCAAAAGTTTTAATAATAATAAAGCAACTTCAAAGTATGTGTATAAAGATTCACGTACAATGAAAAACATTTAATGCTTTATTGAATCAATCTCCAAAAAGTTTGTATGGAAACCATTTTTGGGATCTGCATCAGGCTTTAACTCGATGGTGGTGTGCAATGCTAAAACAGGGTGATGTTCAAATCACAATGCTATAAATTGGGTAGCTTTCTAAGTACAATGCTAGGAAAATATTTCAAAGTTACACATTACTGAAACATGTACTATAATTTTCAAAGTTAAATGTTATAAATTGGGTATTTTTAAAAGTACAATGCTTTAAGTTGGTTCACTTTTAATCTTACTCGTTCCAACTCCAAGTGGGATGCTATAATTTTTGGAGAATTACAAAAGTTAAAATGTAGGTATGTTCAGCTAAAAAAACATGATTTTATTGGTAAACATAGATTGTATGCCATTTTTAAACTTCTTGATTCATAAAGATATCTAACTACGTCGCTATAAACTACTTAACACGTGATCTATCAAAAACCCATCAACATTACAGTGCATATTTAGATTAAAAATATAAAAGCTAAATTACATTATGTTCTCTAAAGCAAACCGTACTATATCAAACAAACCCACAAAACATAAATCTAAATTAACATTTTTTTTCGAAATGAACTGCAAAGAAAAATAGAAAACTTGGAATTGAATGAACAATAACTAAATACTTGAATTAACCATGTAACTTGGTAACAACTCAGAAAGGTTCAAATTTAATTATTAAAAATCCAACTAACCAAAAAACGGATTTATAAATAAAAAATAAATAAACTAAAAAACTCCTAAAATCTATATGATTCCATAAAACGGAACCCATGGAAGCCTTACTCCGCATTTACCTTCCCACGTAGAAAAATCACTGCTATTGTCCAGAACTTATATCTACTTTTACACAACAAACCACCACCACTTTTAGTATGCATATACCTTCCAACAAAAATGACTTGTCAGAGCTCTATGAACAATTTGAAAAGCAAACTACCTTAAGCTCTTACAAAGCAGAGGTTGTATGAGATTAAACAATTTTTATTCTTCCCAAAATTAGCAATAACCAGGTGAAAAAGACATTTTTTTTTGTTTGTGGGCTGCAACAATCATGAGGGTCTAATTGAGTAAGATGAGTGTGGTTCACAATTTGAAAACGAAATATAGCTACAAAAGGGAAATGAGCAAATAAATAAAGCATATGCTACACCCAAAAATATGAGTCGTATGTTAATATTAGATTATTAGCTGGCGAGGCATCTCTAATAACGATGTATCATATGTAAATTCCTAAAGTCAAATAATATATTTCTAAACTAAAATAACCTGAATTGATGATACATCATAATTCCTAAAATAATATTTGAATTATTTTTGTCATGAAAGGTTCTTCAATACACTAAAATGATATCAGTCCCTAAAATAATATATGAAATATAGTTTGTAATGGAAGAGTTATTGTTAAAGTAAAATAAATATCACATTATCCCTCCCAGGCAATAATCAACTATTAAGTTATTATATTTGAAATTAGTGAGTTTTTTAAATGTGGACAAAGAAATTTAATAATGTAATTTAGTATTTGTGTTTACCATGACAGGATTATTCTTGACTTGTAGTTAGGTCTTATAGGTCATTAGGTACTTGAACGGGCAACCGGATTGTAAAAACCGGTACTCATGTCATAATTTATGAAAAAAATAACTTCATCTAACTAATGAAAGCAAAGTACCATGTTATTTGCAGAGAAGAAATGTCTCTTTAACCCAAATGTGTAATTTATCAACTTAGAAGTTTAGCTAACTATAAGAATGAGTGAAAACAAAGGATTTATCCAGTTAATACGAACGATTGTTTCACTCTAGCAGTAATATACCTGGTCAATGACTGTTTCTTCGTGCCCACTCGCCTCTTGCATCTTTATCATGCTTCCAATTATCAACAAATCAGGAAAAAAATTGACCAATTTCATCAAACCTGTTCTGTTAACCTACAAACCAAGTCCAATATCAAGAAATCAGGAAAAAAACAACCGGTCTCATCTTACCTGTTCTGTGAACCTGCAAATCAAGTCCAATCATCAAGAAATCAGGAAAAAAAAGTTGATTTCATCAAACCTGTTAATCAAAATAATCAATACACATGAAACATCAAATCAGTTCGTCATCTAGGGTTTACTGAGGCTACTGCGCCACTGAAAACATCACCATTTATGATCACCGGGATAGAAGACACAACAGTAGCGCTCGAAAGGAAGCATAAAGCATAGTGAAACGATAAAACTTGTAAATCAATGAAACTTGTTAGCAAAAAAAGAACGAAAAAGAAAGAAAGGGAGAAATAGAGATGGTGTCCCGTAGATGATGAACGAGAAAGAGAAGGAGATGATGAACCGTAAATAATGGTGAAGTCGAGTTAGTTGCTTTAGGTACACATAAAAAGTAAGGATTAGTGAGAAAACCCGACCTCTTGCCAAAATCAGGCTGCATCTTTCAGATCCCAATCTCAGTGTCTATTTCAGGATCTGTAAATCACACACACATACAGTTAGGGTCTTCTTATAAAATAAGATATAAGGAGGTGGGGAGAGAGGGTTGTCGTGGGTTGTGACCGGTCAAACGATACCTTTTGTGATGAACAAGAAACGAAAAGAGTATGATTATCGTATTTCTTTGAGTGGGAAAGCTACTACATTTTGAACCCAAAACACAACTATCGCTTCCGTAAACCCTATAAAATTCCTGCAAATTCATCAAAACCCCACAAATTATTTCACAAAATTTACCACAAAAAAGAAAGATCTACAAGCAAAATTAATCACAAAAAAAAACTACTTATTAAAATATTTCTTGCGTCGTTGTTCCGTCATCAATCGGATCGCCTCGAGGTCCTCTTCGGTCCCGGATCGGATAAACAACACGTAATCCAACCGCGATTTTGCAATTTGTTGTGGCGGTAGAATTGTTCAACGAGCCGGTCGACCTTTTCCTCGACATCGTCTTTCGAAGACGAGCCGGAGGCATCTCGGCTTGCTCTTTTCGCTCGGTCGCGGCCGATGGGGCGTCGAGGCGGAGGCATCTCGGTTTGTGGTTCGGTGTCGTCGTCGAGGTCGATCAAGTCTCGAGCATCCGAAATATCGTCATCCGGGGTCCTCCCACGTTTGGAACCCGTGCTCGAGTGAGGCGAATCGGGATTTAGTAGCCATTTAGGACCGGTACGCATCAACTCCCAACTTCGCATATGCTTAAACGGTTTCCCGACAACTCGCTCATATTGTTCTATAGCCGTTGTGAAAATCCCGAATTCGTTTTCGCCACTTCGTCGCATGTTCACCAAGTTGTTGTAAATTCCGTTGAACTTGGTGCACTCGATACGAAGTTTCCGCCACTTTCAATTAATACCGTCGTTGTTTCGGTACACCCCGCGACTCATCGCCGCGTGGTAGTGGTCTAAAATGCGTTCCCACAACGATGTGGAACTTTGGCTATTTCCTTTTTGCGAATCCATGGAAATAGCGAGCCACGATCGAACCACTTGAACCTCTTCGTCGGTCGTCCACGGAACCTTCGCCTCTTGCGCGTTTCGCGTTTTGTTCTTTTGTCTATTATTTTTCTTTTTCTTTTTGGAGGAAGACGCGGGGGCTTGTGTTTCCATCACGACCTCTTCGGGTGATGCTTGTGGCGGTGGTGATGGAAGCGGTGGCGATTGTGATAGAAACGGTTGTTGGAAGGGTGCATACGGGTAAGGTTGTGGCGGGTATTGATATTGGTTCGGTGGTGGATATGGATACGGGTATTGCGGTTGTTGCGACGAACCCGTAAGCATACTCGTAAATGTGCAATTCGTGGAAAAGTTGTAGTTGAATTCGCCGCGGGGCGTGTTCCGATTTGACGGAGGGGTGTTCGGATCGTTCTCCATCTTGAAGTGTTAGTAAAATTTAGAGAGAAATTTGTGTTTGTGTGTGTGTAAAATATAAAGATGTGTGTGGTTTGTATTTATAATATGTTAAAAAAAAATTTTATTTCCAACGGCTCGCCAACGAATATATTTTTTGAATTTGGGCCGTCTTCAAACGTTCACCGGATGACGACGTGGGGACGCAACTGGTCGAGGACGCGGGGGGGGGGGGGGGGGCGCGGTGTTTGCCGCGTCTTCGTCGCTGACGTGGAGGACGCTGGGGGGCCGCGTGCGGCATACCCCACAGCCTTAAGAACCTGTATCCTCAAATCACGGTCAATTTATGTATCCTCAAATCACCGGGAATTTGTATTTCAAAATTCAAATTTTATGTACCCTCAAATCACGGTCAATCGATTTGACCGGAATTTGTTTAACCAAAAGTAAAGAGATAGCAGATTACCGAATTGTATAAGGCTTTATTATTTGTACATTATGTACAATCAATTGGACCTCTTAATTTTAAGAGTTTCCATTTTTAGAAACCATTTTTCCTTTTTAAAGTAGTATAAATTGTAATAAAATAAATGCATTAAGAGTAAAAATCAAGGGTGAAATTCTCTCTCTCTCTCTCTCTCTCTATATATATATATATATATATATATATATATATATATATATATATATATATATATATATATATATATATATATATATATATATATATATATATATATATGACGTACTAAAATTCCTATATATTTTTAGAATATCGATACATTAATGACATTCCTATATAATCTTGTAAATAATGTAATAAAATCAGTGCATTAATAATAAAATCAATTGTGTGTGTGTACGTGTGTGCTTATGTATTTATATCTACACTTGTAACATCTATATGTGAAGGTGTGAAAGTATTTTGTTTTGTAGTGTAGTAACATGGAGAATGTTGTTGGACTCAAGTTTCTACTCCTTTCTACATTACTAATGATTGGAGGGGTCTCATCACTTTTAGAATCAAAGTTGTATATTAGAATATTAATGTCAATCGATTATTATTTGACTTCAACTAAGTAGTACTTTCTTTAATCTTAAAATAGATTTTCTAACGGTCCCAAATGTATGAACTAAGTAGTTATTGTATGCTTATCTAGCGGTATGGTGTGGGAATTCGTAGATGTGGTTCATTCCTAAAATCTTAGTAGGACCTTCTATACTTTTCAAATATTATGATTTATCTCCTATAATATTGGCAATAGAACCGTTGGGTACGTGGGCACATAAAAGTGCCTGCATCCGATGGCCATTACCTTGTGTTGCTCATATCAAGGTTGTTATTATCATGATCGTGATCTTAAGATCTTATGATCATAGGAACCTGCAAGCAAATAACGATTCTTATTACACTAGGATCTATCTAAAGCAACATATATAGTTGTATCCTAGAATCTTAATTAAGATCTTATGAAAACAACCTTATAAATTTTTTGAAATAATACGTATATTTATGCAATTCAAAACTTGTGACCAAATCCAAAAATAATAATATACCATAGCAACCATATCTATAAGTTATTACAATAATGTGAGTCAAAATAAATAAAAATAACTTAACATTAAATTTTGCTACAGCTAATAATTTACCTAAATTTTTAATTAGTTTGGTATGCGTTGGAAGCTCTCGATTCATATAGATTAGCTTGAAATTCAATGTGGTTATTTAATTTTCTCAATTTTATTCTCTTTTACATTGACATCTACATAGAAGTTACCATAGATATTTTATTATACTTATGTAATATATTTTGTATATGATTGTAACAGTTCGCGGATGGAGAAAGAAGCCCAACTCCATCTTTCAGCACTCCATTGAATATAGATGCGCAATCTTGCATTCCAAATTCTTGCCATAACACTCAAGAAACTAACATATGCCCTCCTCCTGCATGTACAATTGTTGCAGAATGTAATGAATATTGTGGTCCTCATCGCCCCAACTGTCTACCATGGTCTCGTGTATGTTGTTGTTGGTAAACTGGATTCCTTCAAAAAACTAGGCTGTGGTCTATTATTGCACTTTGAATAATATGTAATATTGTGTTATGATCTACCTTTCATGTTTTGTAATCATACTTGCCTTGCATACTTGAATGGTGTTTGATAAAACTTAATGAATTACTACAAACAACTACAATCATGCATTGTTAAGACATAGTAGCGAATATGAATTAATATATGAGATAACCTCGTATTCACTAAAATGGATAATAAACCAATTTATTTTTTTGAATCGCAAACTTATTATAGAATAGTCAAGGCAAAAAGGATTTTAACAAGGAAAAAAAGCCAAAAGCAGATTCAACACCCAAACAGACTAGTTAAGTGATGCCTAGTTACACCTACTAAAAATCCAAAAAAACAACTTGAATTTATCAAAAGCGTTTTCTATAACACCCCTTAATTTCCAGTTCTTAAATAAAAAAATTTCTCCCAAAATGTTTTCAAGTTACAAAAGTTGTGGAATTATGTACCCATTGGTTTACCAAAAACATAAGTCGTAAGTTCTAAGGGGCTACAAATATATCACAACAAAAGTTTAAGCAACCACACAATTGGTGGCCTTCTAGATATTCTCATAATCTCTAGTTCTCCAAAACATCGTCTGTAGATACATGTAAAATAATTACGTTAGAGTAGGGGGTTTAATGAGTAAACCCGGGAAAATGACTTTATAGTAAAATTAGATAAATATGATTATCCAACTGAAAGTCAAGTTTCCAAAAAAAAAACGTTTTAGTAATCATCAAATATTTCATTTTTAGAAAATTTAGAATATATGATTACACAATCCCATGAGATGTATGCACATGCGTCTAAACCCAACCCAAATCTTGAATTCTTCAAAAGTGCTTTACTTAATTAGGTCCTAATGGTCAATGGCTCTTTATCCTGAAAGTAGTATTACATCCAAATTTGTTTCCCTTGAGTAATATTGTATTTAGAATATTACAAATTTAAACAATATTGACTCAGAATACTACACGTAATGTTTAAAAGCGTTGTTTTCTATTGTTTTTTAAATAAATAGATAAACAAGTAATGAAAATAATTAATATTTTTCAATCTTGTCCATTTATTTTTCATCTTTTTTTTTGTTGACACCCTAAATGATTGGCTAGAAACACATCATCATGTCTCATGCAATTATATATATATATATATATATATATATATATATATATATATATATATATATATATATATATATATATATATATATATATATATATACACACACACACACACACACACACACACACACACACACACACACACACACACACACACACACATACATACATACATAAGTTAAATAAGGGACTAAATTTATCCACGATATCAATAAACAAATCTCGATTGTCGAAAACAAAATCAACAACGGCCAAAAAATGGGTTGTACGTTTGGTAGTTCGACGTGCATGTAGAAAATTATAACAGAAAATTGACTTTGTTTTTTTTTTTCTTTTTTTTGAACTTTTCGACAATCGTGTTTTTCAAAAAAAATTGAATATACCAAAATACATAATTTTTTGTCCTTTACAAATAAACATCAATATTGATATATAAAATACGAACTTCTTTTTCATGATTAGAGCTTGTCTATATTCACAGTGTGAATCTAATATATAGACGTATAAATCTGAGTAATTTACTTAGAATTTTTTTTTACTGTTTCAACATTTTAACCATTTATATTGAATTTAATAAGATTCACAAGTGAATTTACTCACATTCACTCGAAAATTTACTTAGATTCACATGTCAATATCATATGGTATTGTGAATGCCAACATTGATTAAAACACAGTTGAGAGTCACATGTGAATATCAACTAGCTCAAATTTCAAAGTAAAATTATTTTTTGTATATTAATATAGATGTCTATTTGTAGAGGACAAAAGTTATGAACTTCTATATATTCTGTTTTTTTTCGATAAAAAATAATGCCTGAATTTTAAAAAGAAAATTGATACAAACGAAGTGGGTTTTTATAATATGGTACATGAACGTCCACTGTAAGTTAAATAATTGTGTGGATGAGATTAAGGAAAACTGGAAATGGTTTGTGTTGTGGGTAGAGATGCAGATAATCATATATAGCATATAGCTTGGGTAGTTGTGTGTGTTGAGAATAAGGAAAACTGGTAATGGTTTCTTGATTTACTCATAGAAGATCTTAACTTGATGCTTGGAGATGGGTTAACATTGATGTCTGATCAACATAAGGTAATATACAACATTTATCAAACTTTTTTTGTAATGATCAACATTTAAACTCACACATTACTCATAGTATATTCTTTTTATGTAGGGCCTAATGGAAGCTGTTAAGGATTTGCTCCCTCAAGCTGAGCACAGACAATGTGCACGACACATATGTTCAAAATGTAAAAAGAAATCCCCTCATGCACACTTTGAAAATCTATTTTGGAAAGCATCAAATGCTACAACAGAACAGTCTTTCAATGTCTTTATGAAGAAAATGGAGACACTTTGTCCACCAGCCCACAAGTATTTTATGGACAAGGACCCAAAGACTTGGTCAAGGGCTTTCTTTGAAACTGGTAGATGATGTGCAGTAACTAAAAACAGTTTATCTAAGAGTTTTAATGCAATCATTTTTGAAGCAATGAGAAAACCCATAATAACCATGTTAGAGGAATTGAGGTTGTATATGATGGAAAGGTTATTCAAAATGAAGGGAAAAGGATGGTCAATATTTCACCAGCAATCAGACATCAGTTAAACGTATTGAAGATAAAGCAAAGGTATTCGCAAGTGTTACCTAGTGGACTTCAAAATTTTGAGACTATGTGTGAAGGAAAAGCTTATGAGGTCGACCTAGACAATAAAACTTGTTCTTGTAGGTTATGGCAGTTGAATGGGTATGGTTGTATATATTATATGGCAGCAATAAGTTTTCTTAATAGAGATGTGGAGAAGTATGTGCATCCATACTTTACTAGAGCTATGTACCTAAAGTCTTACAAGTATTGCATATCACCTATGAATGGCAGTAGCATGTGGCCAGAAACATCTTACATTCCACCATTGCCACCAAAAATCAGAAGAATGCCTGGAAGGCCCACTGTCAAACATAAGAGAGATGCTACTGAAAAAATTGGGAAGCACAAAGTTTCAAAAACTGGGAAGACTATGATGTGTAGTGTGTGCCATGAAACGGGACATAACAAGTCAATATGTAAAAAGGGGGAAAGACCAACAAAGTTGAATGTTAAGAAGGCTAAGAAAACACATGGGAATCATGTACAAGTATAATATTTTGACCATATGTTATAAATATACACTAATGTTTGTTGATGAACCAGGATGAAACAGAAAGAGATGCACAAGGTGAGCCTACACCAACTGAACAACATGTAACTCACCAAAAGGCTGCACAAGTTGAGCCAGCAAATACTATGACACCTGGAAGTTTACCTGCTGAAAAAGAACCTGCAAATACTATGACACCTGGATGTTTAGTTGGTGAAGGGACTAGTGACAACATCAGAATGAGGACTGTGAAGCAAGAAAAACTTGAGAAAGTGAGGAAGTCTGAAAGAATTATCAAGACTAAACTTGCAAAAAAATTTGTAGGTAAGAATGGTGAAGGGAACTCAGTCGATCGTCCAGTGACCATATAGTCTTTATTGGGAAGTTGTATTAAACTTAGCAGTTTCAGTCATAAACTATTACCAGATGTGGCTTAGTAATGTATGTTAACTGTTAAGACATGGGTTAAGACATTGGCATCAATATGGGCATGTAATGTCCATGCCACTTTTGGATATTTATGATATTGATGCTATTTAGACAATCTACATTATGCATCCTACCTTTATTTATTTTTGTTTTAATAGTGGTTTTTATAGCATTGTACTTTAAAATGCAAATCAATTATAGCATTGTACTTTTGGATACGTTTTAAACTCACGTGGTATTTTAATTGTACTTTTGGTATATAACTTAACTTTATTAATTGATGGCATTTTACTTTAAAATGCAAATCAATTATAGCATTGTACTTTTGGATATGTTTTAAACTCACGTGGTGTATAACTTAACTTTATTAATTGATGGCATTGTACTTTAAAATGCAAATCATTTATGGCGTTGTACTTTAATAATGGATGTCATTTTAGTTACAAACTGCAAATCAATTATACCATTGTACTTTAAAATGGACCATTCTTGTTACACTTTGGTGGGATAATGACAAATCAGTTTTTGGTTTGGTCCCCCACTAGTTGTGGCCCCATTAGAATACTCATAATTTGGTACAAAATGAGGAGGATTCTCCCACTATCATATTTCCATTTCATATATATAATACTTCTTTTTTACATCAAAAGATGGCCATGGATCCTTCTCCACGTGATCTCATCCAAAAAAGAGTTCCAACATTCCACAAAAGTACATGTCCCCACCCTCTATAGCTGGACATGACCAAAAATTTGACAATAAACCAACTTCATCACCAACCCATAACCATCTAATACCCCCAAAAACCCCAGACCATAACTTTACATGCATTCGACAGACCATAACTATACATACATTTCACAGACCAACTACCATCCCAAAAACCACCCTAACCATTACCTTACCAGTTTAGATTAAGAACCACCCAAGTACGAGAACCACCAGAAACACAACCATCATCCACCTCTTGTAACGCTTCCTCTCCTCCTTCTTCTTGAGGTTCACCAACTCATCCTCCAACTCTATAATCCATAGAACAGCAACCTCCAGTTTAGGTTCCGATTCAACCCATCAAGCTGCGCACCTCTGCCTTGTAGTGCCTGGACAGCTCGTCATCAACCCATCTGAACCATTTACATGCGTTCGACGACACCTGCAACGAAACCCAAAACTTTCGTCGATTAGGGTTTTCCATCAATTTTTTTTACATTTTAGATCTAAACCTGTAAAGAAAAAGTTTCAAACTTTAAACCAACTTACCAATGATCTTGGGCAGTTGAAAAAAAGTCTCTTAGGGTTACCATCGGAGGAAGACAGTCGTAGCTTCCCAGTCATCTTGCAGTCACACTCCGGATACGGTTTATTTTGCTCGACGATTTGAAGATAATAGTCGTCGAACACCATTTTTCAGCTACCAACCTTCGATTTTAAAGAGAGAATTCAAGAAAAGGATGAGAGGATTCGGGTTAAATTCGGTACACCAACTGCTGCAAGTGTTCTTCTTTCACCATTATCGAGTTTATACGCGGTTTCAATGAGGCATACGCGTGGTCCACTCCACGTCAGTCACCAAGTGGCTTTTTTATTTTTCCCCATTTAATTCGTTTTACCGGATAACCTGCTAATAACACTTCGAATGGTTTAAAACACAAGTATTTTTCGACTTTAATGACTTAGGAGGCCCGAAAATTTGTTAAGGGACCTTTTAAAATTTTTGGTGATACTTTATAGGGCCAATGTGTCAATAACCCAAAATATAACACCATATAACATATTGATTAAGATCTAAATATTATATGATCCTATTAGTATAGTTTATTGTTTTTACTTAAATTACTGACCGATAGAATCTATGATTGATGTAAAATGATTTGTTAGTAATTCATTGTGATGTTGACGTTTTCTGGTGAAGGAAAGGAAGTCGTGAACCCTATTTAGAGAGAGAGAGAGAGAGAGAGAGAGAATGATTTAAAAGAAAGAAAATTAATTAGTTTGTAAAATTAAATCATTTATAAGGATAGTATGCAACCGGGTAATCTATCATGAAGACAACATGGGAAAAATACTAAAAGAGTTAATAAACACTTTATTACTAATTAGTCCTTTGTTTTATTAAATTGTAGCTAAACAGTGGTCAAGTTATAGAGATGGGTTCCCGGAACTTCAACGTCTCACTATTCGTTGTTGAGCCGTAATTTTCCCATAAATGTAAAACTTCATTACCGAGAGGATAAATACAATAGCCACATGGGCCAATACAATCAGACTTACAATAATACAATAATGGGCTAAATATACAAATATATACAAATACATATATAGAGTCCGTTAACATCCCCCCGCAGTTTTATCGGGAGGAGAAGTCCGAACATTCAAACTGGACTTGCTGAGTCGGGAGGCCCTTGGTGAAGATGTCGGCATACTGAGCGGAAGAGGGCACGTGGAAGACCCGAACAGCTCCTCGAGTTACAAGGTCGTGAAGGAAATGAATATCTATCTCGATGTGTTTCGTGCGCTGGTGCTGGACTGGGTTCGATGTCATGTAAACGGAACTGATATTGTCGCAGTAGACAATAGTGGCTTTGGTGGGCGGGCACCTCAGTTCTCGCAGTAAGTTCCGAACCCAGCATGTCTCTGCAATGGCGTTGGCAACCCCGCGATACTCTGCCTCGGCACTGGACCGTGAAATGACTCCTTGCTGTTTAGAAGACCAGGAGATTAGATTATCCCCGAGAAATACACAGTAACCTGATGTTGACCGTCGGGAGACGGGACATCCGCCCCAATCGGCGTCTGAATAGGCACGAAGGTCAGACGAGGGTGATACATGGAGTTTTAACCCATGGTCTAGTGTGCCTTGAATGTAGCGCATGATGCGCTTGAGGGCATGCATGTGAGGCTCTCGTGGATCATGCATGAATAAGCATATTTGCTTAACCGCATATGCAATGTCCGGGCGGGTGAAAGTGAGATACTGAAGGGCACCAGCCAGGCTGCGATAGAAGGATGGGTCTTCAATAGACGGACCACTAGCATGCAGTTTATGAGTGGTCTTAGCAGGTGTACGGGCGGGATTACACTGAATCATGTTAGCTCTCTCAAGGATCTCGGTAGCATACTTACGCTAGGACAGGAAGAGACCCTGAGGAGAGCGAGTAGCAGAGATGCCAAGAAAATAATTGAGAGCGCCGAGATCTGTCATAGCGAACTCCCTACTGAGCTGAGCAATGATGGACTGAAGAAGAGCAGTAGAGGAGGCCGTTAACACAATGTCAACGACGTATAAGAGGAGGTAAGCAGTGTCAGCCCCATGGTGGTAAATAAACAGAGAAGAGTCAGTGAGACTGTGTTGGAAACCCATGCGTAGAGCGTGCTGAGCGAAACGATGGTACCAAGCCTGTGGGGCCTGCTTGAGACCATATAAGGATCGCTGAAGGTGACATACATAGTCAGGATGCTGAGGGTCACGGAAACCCGGTGGCTGATGCATGTAGACTGTCTCCTGAAGGTAACCATGAAGGAAAGCATTCTTCACGTCAAGCTGATGAATGGGCCAAGATCTGGTGATGGCTAAACTGAGTACGGTACATATAGTTGCCGGTTTGACAACCGGACTAAATGTCTCGTCACAGTCGATCCCCTGTTGCTGACTGCGCCCGTTTGCCACAAGTCGGAATTTGTACCGTGAAAGAGAGCCGTCTCCATTAAACTTCTGTTTAAAAAGCCACATGGACCGGACAACGTTGGCATCCGATGGTCGGGGTACAAGAACCCAAGTACCATTTATAATAAGAGCATTATATTCCTCGTTCATGGCTTTATGCTAGTTTGGATCTTTCAAAGCCTGAATGTGTGTCCTCGGGACAGAGGAGACAGAGGTGGTGTGAAGGTTGAGGCGGTTAATGGGTTTGACAATGCCACTTTTTGATCTGGTATGCATGGGAGGCGGTGGAGGTGGGGAAGTGGGGTCCTCGTGGGGGGGGTGGCGAGGGGGACGGAGTCTCCGGGGGAGGAGAGTGAGAGGAAGGTGGGGAGGTGATGTCAGCCGCAGCTACGGGAGGAGCCGGGTGAAGGATGTGGCGGAGTGTAGGAGAAATGTTAGAGTCCGAGAGGAAATCGTAGGATGGAGGCGCGGTCTGAGTGACCGATCCGAAAGGGAAAACAGACTCGTCAAATGTGACATGTCGAGATATGATAATTTTTCGTGAGGAAAGATCAAAGCAGCAGAAACCACGGTGGTGAGCTGGGTAGCCAAGAAATATGCACGGAGAGGAACGAGGCTGTAGCTTATTGGTGGTGTGGAGGCGAGGAAAGCAAAGGCAGCCGAACACACGAAGATGATCATAAGTCGGGTGTCGATGAAAAAGGCGGGAGTGTGGGGTGGCATTGGAGATGGAGACGGATGTAAGAATATTAAGTAAGTGGGTGGCCATGTGAAAAGCTTCCGGCCAAAAGGTAGGTGGGAGGTGTGAGTGAAAAAGCAAAGTTCGCATCATATTATTAATAGTGCGAATCATGCGCTCGGAACGACCATTTTGTTGGGAGGTGTGAGGGCATGAGAAACGAAATATGATCCCGTGAGAGGCAAAATGATTATGAAAATGTTTGTTGTTGTACTCCCCCCCCCCCCCCAATTATCGCATTGAAATTGTTTGATTGTTCCCCCAAATTGATTTTTGATGAGGTTTGAAAAGTGTAAGAATTTTTCGAAAGCATCGGATTTTTGTTTGAGGGGGTAGACCCAAAGATAATGTGTAAAATGATCAAGAAACACAATATAATAACGTAAACCACCATTACTAGAAATGGGAGATGTCCATAAATCCGAATGAATAATTTCAAATGGTGCAGAAACATTAGAATCAGACAAATAAAATGGCAATCTAGTGTGTTTTCCAAGTTGACACGCATGACAACTTACATTATTTTTTGGTAAACGACAAGAAATAGAACTACTAGAATGTAAATGCTTCAAGACTTGATCGCCGGGGTGACCGAGTCGTTGCTGCCAAATGGTGGATAAGGTGGAGACAAATGCATGGCTGGAGGATCCGGTGACAGGATAGAGCGGGCCGGAGCTGTCACAACGAATTAGTGGTCGGCGTGTCTGATAATCAAGAACATTAAAACCATAAGGATCAAAATCAATAGAACAATTATTGTGAGTTGTGAATTTTCTAACAGAGATAAGGTTTTGAATAATATTGGGTGTTATGAGAATGTTTTGTAAGTGGAGCGGTCGATAAATATTTGAAGTAGGAAATGTGGAATGTCCCGAGGCCACAACCGGTATTGCACATCCATTACCAACATAAATAGAGCGAGAAGTATAAGAATTATTACAAAAGGAATTGAGTATACATGCATTAGCATGAACGTGGTGGGTTGCCCCGGTGTCCATGACCCATCCGTTTTGTTCTGGGTCGGAAAGCGACATCGTGTTGAATAAAGTCGGGAGAGACGTGGGTTGATCGCCGCTGCCGAGCCAAGCCCAAGGAGGTTGAGTATAACTGGATTGGGCTGAATCAAACTGTGGGCTCATGTTGGGGGGCTGCTGGATGCTGGATTGAGTGAAGTGGGCCGATGAAGGCCTGCTGCCAAGCACGCCTTGGCTGAAAGAAGGCGCTAGAGGCCTGCCCCAATGCGCTGAATGGGCCGGCTGATTAGGAGGTTGCGCAGGAGCCCAAGTAAAAGGCGAGGTCCAATGGTTATTTCCGGAAATTCCTTGAGTGGGCCACGTAGGAGAATTGTTCCATTGGGTTTGAAAGGGTGAAGTCGGCGGCGGTATAAACACCCACCTGTAGGCATTTTTTGCATGGGAATTTCCGGCTGAATTTTGGGTTTGTTTTTGCCGGCGATTATTATTATTATTATTGCCCCCACGCCGGTCGTTGCGTCGGTATGAAGACCCACCGCCACCGCCACGGTTTGAAGATGCGGATTCCACGTGAAGAAGGGTACCGGCGGAGGAATTGTTGTCATTAGACGGGGTAGTGACACGGGAATTTGCAAGACGTGTTTCTTCCGCAACAAGAATGGAACGCATTTCAGAGAAGGTAGGGAACGATTTTGAGAGCCGAATGATGTTTGCGAGACCGTCATACTTACCGGAGAGCCCGTTGAGTGCGTGAATGACAACATGTCGTTCCTTAACCTTTTCGCCTAGGCCTTCCAGCAAGTTGGTGATTCTTTTAATTTTGTTGCAATATTCGTGAACCGTCGAGTCGCCCATCGTGATGCATCGAAGCTCGCTTTCTAACTGCATGGCGGTAGTTTCTTTATTGTTGTTGAAAAGGGAGAAAATGTTGAGCCAAACTTTGCGAGCTGTTGCATTAGGGGAGTAGGCAGTCGTTATCAAGCTTTGAGAAATCGATCCAAATAACCACAACTTCACCATGTTGTCGAGCTTCTTCCATTCCGGATCTGTAGGAGGGTCCTTCGGTGGGTCATAGGTGGCGTCGATGTGGTTCAACACATCGTAAGCAATACAATGTGTCGTGAAAAGGTCGCTCCATGTGTCATAGTTATGGCTGTTGATGTCGAGGATCAAAGGAACATATGACTTTATGTTTGTTATACCATACGCCTTGTGAGGAGGGTTAGATGATTCACTAGTTCCTCCCGACATTGCAACGAGTGAGAGGGATCGGTAGAATGAAGAATGAAGAACGAAGAAGGAGAGGGGTGAGAAAGAGATACGATCAGGTAGAAGAAAGGGAGAAAGCCGAAGATGGAGGAATCGGCTAGGGTTTTGGGTGTCAAGGCTCTGATACCATGTTGAGCCGTAATTTTCCCATGAATGTAAAACTTCATTACCGAGAGGATAAATACAATAGCCACATGGGCCAAATACAATCGGACTTACAATAATACAATAATGGGCTAAATATACAAATATATACAAATACATATATAGAGTCCGTTAACATTCGTGTCTTGAGCCTCACTTGTAGTGCCAGAGGATGTGAGAGGAATTGGAGCACTTTTGACCATATACACTCCAAGAAGAGGAACCGTTTTGAGCAACAAAGGTTGAATGCATTAATGTTTGTGGAATACAACATCAATCTTGATATGAGACTCCAAAAGAGAAAAGAAAGAGGGGAGACGTATGATACAATATGTTTGTCGGGTGATGAATGTATTATTGAAAAGGAGGATGCATGTCTCCCCGAAGATATCTTATGGATGATGTTCATGAATGATTTAAAAAGGATGTAAGAACTAGTGCTAATAAAAGGAAGCAGACAAATTATACAAAAAATTCATTATATATTATATATTATAATACTAATAACAAATATAATAAATATGATGTTTATTTATTTGTAGGACCAAGAAACCTAAACAAAATGCCTAATGTTGAAAACAAAAGAAAAAGTCAAATTGTTGATTTGAATGATGAATAGAGAGATGATATTGATCTCCACGAGACAAAGGTGTTTGAAGATGAAGATGAAGATGATGACCACTTTAATCCCGAAGTTTAGTTTTATGATTCTAGCATTATAGATATTTTGTCATTCGCTTTGGTACTAAATCACTAGTTATTTTTTGATACTTTTTGTCATTTGCTTTGTTACTAAATGACTAGTTATTTTTTGATACTTTTTGACGTATAAACGACAATAAATTGTGAATGTGTAACTCCAAACTAGCGAATTTGTAACATATTAGTAAATGTGTTTACATAGTCAAGTTATATTTTGTTTGTACATGATGTTATATATAATTTTTCGTATATAATTTTTTTCATGACTCTTACGAGTCGAATCTCGAGTCAAAATTTAGGATTTCAAATCACAAGTCGACAACTACAATTTTAATAGTTTAATGGTACTTTATAAACTTATAAATTTGAATGATATGTTTTAAAAAGAGACAATAGTTTAATGGTTACCAATTTATCGATAACAAAATATAAATCGATACATCACCTACCATTAAGTTGAACTTCGGTCTATCTTCATGATAATATATAAATAGGTAATTGTTGAAAAAGTCATACACACTGGCTTACAAATAAGCATCGGACGTAAATGAAAAAAGGAACAGAATTTTAAAATCCATACATTGTGATACACGAAAATTAAATGATAAAATTTTTACATTAAACATTTTATTTAAACGCTTCTTGTACGTCATACGTAGAAGCTCGTGTTGTTTTAAATTTTTTTTTTTTTTTCATTCAATGGTAAATGCACCAACTAATTCGATAAACATTTCAATGAAAATATATTAATTATTGAATATTGATTAATTGTTCAAATATTTATATCTACACAAAACTAGCAAACTACATCAGAAGTTCAAACGTAACAAAGATATAAGTTTGCGTGTGACTTGTTCAAAAATGTACTTAGCTGTATCCCATCCCACTCCCTTTTGTACATCAGCATTCAAGAAGATCAATCGATTATAGAAATTTGCAATTATTTTTAAGCGACATCGGAACATGAATCTTGTTAGGATCAAAAGCGACTGAACACTCAATCTTGTCGTAGAATTTCGGTTTAACAAGTTTACCCAGAACGTACCCTCTTGATCGAACCTTGAAGCTCAGCTTTAATGGCACCGGTGCCGTCGGAGACCCCTTCAAACTCTTTATCCCCTGCCCGCTTCCGTACAACGGGATCTTATCCCCGATCACTGACACCGTCATTAATCGCTGACTCTTTCTTGATTGATAAAACTTTTTTATCTACAAAGTCAAATTTTGATCAAATATAAGTAACTAGATTCGATTCATTCGACTGATATCCATTTAAGGAGTGAAATTATTGGGGCTTACGGTGCCGGAGCCAACTGCAATCTGAGAGAAGGAAAGATCAAGCGGCGTAGATGTGACATGGAGGCCGAAAAAAGTAGCGGTGTTACGGAAAGTGAACTTAACCGTGGAGTTCATCGACACCATATCAGTGGCCACCCCGGTGGAATCCGACCCGGCTTGAATCCCAAATTTCTCAAATGTAATACTCTGTGAAACAATTCACCACAAAAAGTTGTTAATTCGACTTAGATACACTATAATTTGATCAATACATCATCACAATTAATCAACTAACCATCATCGTGACTTTAGGTTTTTGGGGTTTAGCAGCACCGTATAAGATCAAAGCAAAGAGGAAGAAGAGAATCAGAAAACTAATTACAAAGCCCAAAACATAGCAGCGGCGAGGGATGGGTTTCTCGTAGTCATCGTCGTCGAGAAGGCCTTCTTCTTCGATGGAATTGAACTGTTTTTCCCATGACTTTGCAAAACTCTTCATCGCGATGTCGTTCGGGGAGATTTTCCGGGTTCCATTGGGTTTGAGGGAGCCGGAAAAGCGAGTGGAGGAGGATTCACGGGAGTGGCGGCCGACGGAGGAGTGGGAGTGGGGAGGAGAGCCGTTGGGGCTGAGCAGGGCGGGAGTGGAGTGGAAGGAGGTGGTGGTGAGGTGTTTGTCGCCGTCGTGAGATGGGCTCTGCACGTAGTAGACCGGGCGGCGGGGAGGAGAAGGTGTGGGTGACGACGCTGTGATGCTTGTGGCATCGGAATCGGTCTTCGTGTGGTGCATGTTGTGGGAATTTGGTTTGAGAATGGAGAAGGTGGAAAAGTAATATATGAACAGAAAGTTTTGACTTTTGACAGCCACACTACAGTTGGCAAAATACCGAGACCCCTGCTGCTTTCGCTTTCATTGCCATGCCGTGTAAACAACCATTCTACTAAAACGCGATTATAAATGGTTCTTTTATTTCTCTGAAGTGTCATTTATTTCGGTACATTTCGGTGCCAAATGTGAACCAAGGTTGTTTGGATACAAAATTGTTAAAGTTTGTCTGTTTTATAAGGGATATAAATTGTATGAAAGTAATCAAGTATAAAGATCGGTTTTATAAAGGGATAAATTGTATGAAAGTATAAACCCGGTTAACTTGGTTTTAAACGTATTATTTGTTATGTTTATTTAATCCTGAAAATAAAAAATGGATGAAATTTTGAATCCTTTTCTTTGTTTTTAATTCTTTATTTTTGGTATAGAAATAATGAAAAATTGTTATTGGAAAATAAAACAAAAGAAGGGAGAAATAAGAAATATGATTACTTGATAACACTTTGGATACATTATTTAAGTCTTAACCAGTCACTCTTTATTTGTTAAGTTCAAAGCTAAACGTGGTTAGTTATAAAAATCAAAAGGAATTAGGTTGAATAGCTTACGTTTAGAACTAACTTGAACTCCAATAAATCTCCAAAGGAAAAATGACACTGTAGCCCAACCAACTTTTGGGTTTTGATCTAAAAAGTCCCTAAAGGTTTTTTTTGGTATTCTAAAGGAAGAAACTTCATTTTACCTGTTAAAAAAAGACATACACTTGTAACAACCAGTTTCACTCCGTGAGGTGGCTTTTTTATTAAAAATAATAACTGAAATTGAACTCATCGTCTAAAGGAGTGCAGTCTTGAACAAATTCAACTCTAGAAGCGAAGGTACGAATACCAATCGAAAATTTCTGATGCTGCTCAACCGAAAGTGCAATATCCACATGAAAGCCTCTTCAAACCTCTACAATTCTTCGCAAAGCTGGCCATGCCTAAATCCGTTAATTGTCGGCATGATCGGAGTTTGAGGCACATGAGGTTTTGGCAACGCTGAGAGATTAGAATGAGTCCTTTGTCGCCAATGGTCATGGAGGTCACATTTGAGGGAGAGTTCCATGACGGAGCCCAATCAAGAAAAGAGAGACGGAAATGAGTTCCGATTTGGCGTTGGAGTCGGTTAATCCTTTGAACCACCGCTCACAATCAAATTGACAGGAGGTGCAATTTTGATTCCACATCTATATTCAATTTTGATTCCACACCCATTTCAGTCAATTTGACAGCAGAATCAGTATTCAGAGGATTTTCCAATTCCAAAATCGATTTGGAATCAGTTTCCATCTCTTTGGATTTATCAGTCAGTCGATTACCAGTTCCAAACCACAGGGTACAACCAAATCAGATCTTCCTTTAGCAATTTTCGATTTAAAATCAACAGTTCCACACTCAATCGAGTTTATAACATCTGTAATAGAAGATTTACCTGTTGAAATCGTGCCATTAGCTTCATTTGGCGTAGATGAACTCGATTTCTCAACCCCGACTGACGAAATCACGAACCCACCTCCGAAACTGAACTTTGGAACCTGTTGACTGTTTTGATTCGACAAACGGGATGAACTAGCACCAACAAATAGGTGATTCCTCTTGCTTGAACTCTACGATTTCTCATTATCGGACCAAAACCTTCTCCTTCTTCTTTTTTGCGCGATTTTGACGCTTTCACATCAGGTGGCTCAGGCGGCATAGATCCAAGCATCGATCAGGACTCCAAACAACAACCAAACGGATTAGGAAGCAAATACGGTGACTGTAGCAGCTGGAAAACACTCCGGTCGCCGGAGATCTGGTCCAAAGTCACAAAAAACGTAAGAAAGCGACAGAGAAAATGTAGAGAGAGAAAGTTAGAGATCGGTTTACCCTTCAAAATACGTGGCAGACTACGTGGCAAACTTCTTTGATGATTAGGCAAGGGGTAACCAGTTTACCCCTTCAACCACGGCCGGTGCCGAGGATTCGGATGCCCGGGACGAGCCAGAAAAAAAAGGCCCTCTTAACGTGTAATAAATTAAATTACATAAAGAAACCAAAATCAATGCAGAAAAATCTACAGGAAAAAAACCAAAATCAATGCAGAAAAATCTGCTTGTAATCTTTATTACACTTTCTAGATTAATCTGCTTGTAAACCAAAAAAGAAACCAAAATAAATCGTGAAGCAAGTGAAGCAACTTGTGTGTAATCAGGAATTGATAACACCGGCCCTGAATAAAGTCGATACCATCATAACAATCAATTACTGGAACTATAATTTTATTGTTTTAATATACTTAAAAGTAAACAAATAACTACATTTTTTGTTTTGCGATTTTGGTTTGTATGAAGTACCTTATACCATGGCCAGGACCACAGTTTATATGATGAATGTGAACATTGGAGCACCCAGTTTGTATAGATACACAAGCATCTCCTGTTACATAATAATGAATCCAAATATATCACAAAAATAATCAATAATTACTGCATAAATTCCCAATAATTAAAATAAAATATCACATTAAAAGTATAGTATGTGAAGCACACATTCACGACTGCACTATACGTGTTTGATAGTAGAAGTTTAAGTAATTAATTCTCATGAAAACAAATGACAAATAACAGATTATTTTAACTTTTCAGAAACAAAACTACATTACCTGTTCCGAATGTGTGTTGTGTGAGCTTCAAGAACTTGCAGTCAAAATGATGAGGAACTCGTCTTGATTAGCTATAGTTCGATCTTGTGATCAAATAAGTTATCAATTCGAGAATCAGGATTTGTGTGTAATCGGTGTTTGCAAAGGGTAGAAGTAGAACCGTAGAATTTAGAAACCTGCTGCGAATTGCCGATTAGGGATTGCGATGGCAGTGTCCAAACTCTTGGCGAATTTCGATGGATGTTTGCTGTTTGGCGAATGGCTATAGATGTTTGAATTTTGCTGCGAATTGCCGATTCCCCAATTTTCCTTTCTGCGTCAATTAATTGGGCTGAAGTGTGACATATTACAATTTTTTTTTTGGGCCCTTACGAAAACTGGGCCCTGTGCAAAAGCCCAGTTTGTCCCTCCCTCAAACCGGGCCTGCCTTCAATTAGGAGTTAGTGGCTTTTCTAACACCGAAAACATGAGTTTATTCCCCTACAAAGCAACAAAAATAGTTTAGGGACCATTTAAACCAATATGAAAAACATCGTTGGGCTACAGTGTCATTTTCCATCCCCAAACCCAAAATCTTGAGGTCTTTTCCCATTATATGGGAAAGAGGTGGATGATTACTTGATAACATTCGATTTTTGGAAAAAATGTTTTTTTATATTAGAAATATATTGACACTTTGTTACATCATGGTTTTCAAAATTGGTGTAAAAAGGTAAAATCGCAATTACATATTTAGTCTTGATTCATAGTAATAGAAAATTAATATTATTATAATTTAATTTTTCTATAAACATACGAAAGAATATTAGCACTAAACAGAGATAACATTTTTCATCCATTTAATTTGAGATATATTTTTCTCATCGTAATATATTTTTTGAGTTTGATTCGTGGTATAAGTGTAATATATTAATGAGGTTCAATAAAAAGGGAAAGTATAAGAAAACAAAAAACATAAAGTAGTGTCATTGTTACGAGTGGCAAACAAACAAGTATATATATATATATATATATATATATATATATATATATATATATATATATATATATATATATATATATATATATATATATATATATATATATATATATATATATATATATATATATATATATATATATATATATATATATATATATATATATATATATATATATATATATATATATATATATATATATATATATATATATATATATATAAAAGGTATTGCGGACAACAGTTATTGTGAGACCGGGCGGACAATGCTATTCTATGACACTAGTAGAAAAAAGGCTTTCCATGACAGACATTGCCTGTCATAAATGGCTATAGATGACAGACAAATGTCTGTCATTGGAAGCTCTGTCATGAATGAAAGACGACAGACATTTATCTGTTATAAATTTACGACAGACATTTATGACAAACAATTACGACAGATATTTATGACAAACAATTACGACAGACAATGCCTGTCGTAAATGGCTACAGATTTTGTCTAAAATATAGTTTTTTGTCTAAATTGTACTAATATTAATCAAACTAAATCACACATTTTATATCTCATAATAAAAAATAGAATATCAATAAACAAAAAGACAATCCATTGCACAAATTATAGTATCTCAGATACAAAGACAACCCATAAAGAATGAAAGTACATTGATATATTTGACATTATACTATAGGAGCGACTTGATGCTTGCCTCTCACTAAGGCCTGGATATTGACAACATGTTAATGTCTGATCAGATTCAAAACTCCCTCCTGCATGATCTTGTTGGTTAATCTTTACATGTTGATGCTGCAAAAATGTACAGAAAAAGAAAAGATAGTTACAGGATAGGAATATATTGACCAATCTATTATAGCCAAAGAAATAGAACCATTTTTCGTAAAAGTTAATGTAGTTGTCTATCTTTATCACAACATCAGGAACCTGCACAAGAACAAGAAGATTAGTCATTTGAACTCTAACATACTTACCGAGAATGATGCCTTGTGCACCTCTGTAATAAGAACTTGTCAATGTTCTAAATCTTTCCTGTCCTGCTGCCAATACACATCATCAAATCAGAGTTAAAAACACTTATTTTGGAGGGACTTTTGTCTCTAGAAAATGTTGTATGAACAAAGACTGTTTTTTTCACTCAACGATAAGAGGAGATTAACTAGAATCTAAAGAAACTTGTGAAACACATACTTTAAATAAAACACATACTCTTTCGTTTTAAAGAAAACATTACTAGTTTCTTTCGTTTCAAAGAGAATTTCATAAACAATATCCCACTGGTTATATAAAAAATACAACAATTTTATGTCTCATTAGAATTATAATATTTACTTTGTGAAAAGTTTTCAAAGTGAAATTACTCCATTTTTCCATTATCATTATTAAATCGTATAAAACATTCTAGTGTTAAAACACCTATAGAAAACTAAGCTGCTATTATTATTGTTATATCATATAAAACTTGTAAACTTCAAAGAAAAATCTGGATCAACTTTTCATTTACAAGTTACTACACTTTGGTTGATTAATTACCTGATTAAATGTGGATCAACTTTTCATTATACGATGTTTCTTTGCTTCTTTGTTCAGCAAGTTCCTGTAAAAGTAATTCGTTTCTCAGTACCAGTGCAAAAGAAAATGATATATTTAGCTATATTATCATATTATTAACAAATTACAAATAACAAGTATAACCTACTTTCAAACCAAGAAACAATGGATTAGCATGTTTACAAACAATCAATTAATTTGGATAATGTCTACTTTTAAAAATAAGTGCACATGCTCCTTCAAGATGTCGCATAACCTCAAGCAAAACTTCACTAAATGTAACAGAAGCAACATTAAAAAGTTTGACCTAATTGTGAAACTCAATAGGAACGTTTAAATATTTGTGTTGTGTGAGAACGTTACAGAGGGCCTTCTCTTCCAGCATCACTAAATGCAGTTGATGACATTCCAAGCAACAAAAACAACATCAGAAAGTTTAGATGATACTGGACCTGATAAAGTTTCAGAGTAAGTATCATATTTCTAGGAATTACGCACCTAGGTTGTATAGTGAATGAGGAAGATATGTTCGAAAATTATAAGATTGTAGGAGGAATGGCAACTGGAGGAAGGTGAAATTGATTTGTAGGAGGAATCCCTCTGTAACGTTCTCACAAAGCCCACCTTCGACTGTCGCATGAACAATCTCCGACCGTCGAATCCCCGTAAACTGTAGGAGGAGGGTGAAATTGATTGTATATGGAGGCAGTCACGTACCTTAGAAACCCTAAATCGCCATTGGAGTTGGTTTAGCAGAAAAGGAGTGGAAGAACAAGAGTGACAGTGGAAGAGAAGGCCATTTTGGTTGTGTCGTGCGTAAAGAGGGACATAAGGGGGAACTCGAATACTTTTTAAAATTTGGTGAAAAATTGTGCGGCCTTTTTTTAGACGCTAATTTGTGACGTAAGTTTTGTATGTCGTTAATTTTTAAGAAAAATGACACTAACTTATGACATACAAATTATGTCCGTCGTAAAGTAAAAGAGATGACAGATTTTTACGATAGACATTTTGTATGTCGTAATTCGTCTGTCATTAAAAGTCTTTTTTCTACTAGTGTGAGAAATGATTATTAGAATATGTTTTCTTTGGTAATATTAATACTAAATGGGTTGAAAGAAGTCGACTCTAACATTCCACGTTCAATTCTTGTGTCTATCGTATCAATCCGCTACTTAAATGAGTTAATTTTTTACCCAACTCATTTATTTCTGTCGAGTTCGTGTCCGATTAGTGGGTTTAAAGTCTAGACATTATAAACATGTCGTGTCGTGCTAAGTTGAAAGATCTTGCCTTTGACCTTACCTATTTAATTTTCGTATCATGTCGTGTCCCAAAAGAAAAACTAGGAACCAAATTAAATAGAAGGACTTGCCCCACCCATGCGCAAATATTTCATAGTAGTTACATACGAGTTCGTGTCCGGTTAGTGGGTTTAAAGTCTAGACATTATAAACATGTCGTGTCGTGCTAAGTTGAAAGATCTTGACTCTGACCTTACCTATTTAATTTTCGTATCATGTCGTGTCCCAAAGAAAAACTAGGAACCAAAATAGAAGGACTTGCCCAACCAATGCGTAAATATTTCATAGTAGTTTCATTAGACCATACATATTTCTTGGTATATTCAGATAATAGGTAGGAGAATAAATTGAAATATTATGGAGCTAAAAGGTTAGTTATTAAATCGTCTATCTTTGTGTCTGGACGAAAATCTCTAAAACGATCTATGGAGTCCAAATCTGAATAGCTGCATCTAAACTCGTACATAAACGACAATAAGATCAACTATTAAACAGTCAGATTACACAACAAGTAGGATCCAAAATAAATCAAACATACAAGTTCAACAAATATAAAGTATATTTGGAGTAAATGTAGGTCAAGTTCACTCTTAATTGTTAGTGTATCCCACATTGGTGCGGCACAATCTTATAAGTATTTATATATGTTGGAGTCTCTATTCTCTCCAAAAGAGCCCTTATGGAGAGAAAGGAGACTCCAACATATATACACACTTATCTTGCATGGTAACAGAGATAGTGTCCCGCATACCTGTGGCCTAACATATCCGAGTCTATCTTCATCGAGCCTTCCTCTCTGAAGGGAGCGTCAGTGTAACCTACATTCACTACTAGAAAAAAGGCCTTTAATGACACGCATTGCGTGTCATTAAAGGGTACAGATGACACGCAAATGTTTGTCAAGGAAGCCCCTGTCATAAATGATAGATGACACACATTTGTGTGTCGTAAATTTACGACATACATTAATGACAAACCCTTATGACTTACAATGTAAGTCATAAATTTTTTTTAAACTCTCTCTCTCTCTCTCTATATATATATATATATATATATATATATATATATATATATATATATATATATTAGATTCAATTATATTAAAAATAAATTACATCAAAATTAGTCTCATAAGATAAAACAAGATATCATTAATACAAATCCAATCCATTTCCAAATCACAATGTCGAGTGTCGGATACAAAATAATATACATTTTAAATTTATCAAAATATTGTTACTTTGATGGCTTCCACCCTACCAAGTGCTATCTGAATCTTTGTTGGCACCACCGGACCATCCACTTGCACCACCACCATCTACTTACTTCTTATTGTCATCTAGAGCCCCAATTATTTTGAAGTAACCAATAGCATATTGAACCTGTAATATGGAAAATAGAATAAGCTGAGTCTTTATGAGGATAAATGACCTAAGTTTATGTTGAAATTTGATAATAAACAGGTAGTTGGAAGGCCCTTGATAAAAATTTCTGAAATACTACCAAGTTGCAAAGCCATATTGCAACTATTCTAAGGGTAAATGGAAAAAGATACATCTGGAATATATCAAGTAAAAAAGAAACAACGTTTTACTCAATATGACCGTAGATGACAAAACTACCCTTTTATTCACAGATCTATAATGCTACTATATGTGAGTAGATAATCATTTACCTTTCTATTCACAAAACCGTAGTGCTACTATTTTAAATGGGCCTCCAGCAGCACGGCCAAAGTTGGTGCCTCCATGGTATTGTATTTCAAACAAAAAAGGTTTCAAAGTCGATACATATGAACAATACTATATAAGAAAAACCAAACCACGTAATAATTGAAAAATGAACCGTCTTTTTCTATGAATACTACAACAGCAAAAGCGATATGTTGAAAAATAGGTTAGTTACTAAAAAAGGCTAAACTCAATAATATATTTTCTCCCAAATGTACCTACAATGGCTCATTATCAGTTCCAAAACTAATGACAGGTACATAGTTTAGCCAAACTGGATATCCCCTGCACTGATTAGAAAAAGTAATAGAAAAATCACCCAAAATTCTGTTCGGTACAAATGTAAGGTCCAATTCCAAGACGAACATAAGCCACCACTTTATGAATACAGTGTCTATAACAATCTCCATTCCAACATGTAAATCCTAAAATTACGAAAGTGCCCATGTAAGAGATCCCTTGCATTCATGTTAACAAAGATCAAAAGAAAAAACGTCTCAGTTTCACCAGAAATAAATCTCTTCAACCAAAATCAGAAAGAGATACAAATAAAAAGTTCGAAATCAGAAACAAATTTCGAGAAATTACCTTCGTGGGTTAGTATCGACTGGCTCTTGACTATTAATAGACTTACCATCGCCAAACCACCAGTGACTACAGGCTACTCGGTTATGAGCCATGAGGGAGAGGGTCGAGGGAATTAGGGATTGCTGAAATTGATTGAGGGCCAAAAAATGACGAGTCCGTGAAGAGTATCGATTCCATCGATCTTAGGGTTGTTTAACTTTTCTTTCACGATTATTGATTCCTTCATAGGGTTGAAACACATACCTCAGTAATCGAAACCCTAGTCGCCAATCGCCTATACAGAGAGAAGAATGAGCATTAACTGTCGGATAATCGGAGAATACGAGGCTGAATCGGAGAATCAGAGAATACGAATCCACTTAATCTTGTTGATCCTTGGAGCATTTCATGTTAGCATATGGGAGAACTGGAGAAGAATAGAGTAATCGAGACTTCATCTTGCGTATTTGAGCCGAAGAGAAGGGAGGCGGGGTGAAATGAACCCTAGATATCGGGTTGGGATGGAAAAAAAAGGATGAAACGTGAAGTAAATAGAAACCCTAGATGACACACATTTTTTATAAAATGACATTAAAGTGCCTCCCGTGTTTTTTTTGTTATCTGATTATGACATTAAACGATGACATACATTTATATATGTCGTAATTATTATAAAATATGACACAAATTTACGACATACAATTATGTATGTCATAAATCCTTCAGATTTTAAGGAAGATGACATTTTTTTAACGACACACGTTTTTGTGTGTCATAAAATTAGTGTGTGTCATAGTTCGTATGTCATTAAAAGCTATTTTTCTAGTAGTGATTGATGCAACACGGTCTTATAAGTGTGTATATATGTTGGAGTCTTCGCCTCATAAATGCTCTTTTGGAGAGACAATATTGGACTTCACGTATATATCTTATAGTAATCAAGAGGCATGGGTCTTGAAACCTTTTGCGTCAATTAAGATGTTGAGAAAAGAATACAAACGGGTAACTAATTAGCGAATTTCCAAGTCAAGTCTTTGATATAAAATTATAGGTGTGTCATGTAAAATGAACGTATCTTATCCATTTTTTATAATAAAAAAGCAAAGTATTATTTTTGCTCATAAAATGATACCACCTACTTAAAGTTCAAACCACGATCTGTAAACATACCCACTGTAAATATATAATGTAGTCCACATACACCTTACAGTGGACACGTTTCACCCCCACCATACAACATCTAATTTCCTAACTCGATTGACGGTTTGCATGTGGGAGATGGTAAACCACATACACATGTATGCAGCGCCTCTCCCAGCCAAATACGAACAACAACATATGGTGAATCATTTACGTCAAATCACGACTCACAACCCACTACTTCCCACCTGATAAAACTCGATATATTATTAAAGGCTTTTTATAAACGGGAAACACACATTATAATCTTACTTCTCAATCTACATATTTATCCACTACGAAACTTGCACCATTAATTATTCAGGAAGACATATTTTGGATACATTGTTTAAGTCTTAACCACTCGCTCTTTAATTGTTAGGTCCAAAGCTAAACATGGTTAGTTGTAAAAATCAAGAAAGAGGTGGATTATTACTTGATAGCGCTCGATTTTTAGAAAAAAAGGTTTTTCCATATTAGAAATATATTTGCACTTTTTTACGTCATAGTTTCTCATTAGGTGCCATTGATACTTCCTCTCAAGTAAGCGTGCTTTAATTTCGAAAAGAAAACTTCAACCGAATTAGATATATATAATTATGTATTATTCCTTTTAAAAAAGTGGATAACAAACCTATGCTTACAATAAAACAAACAAAATTCACAAGTGTAAATGTATATTCGTAACATTTTTGCCATTCGATGCCTAACAAACCACTATTCATTTCTGTAACATAGCCAAGTGTGAATATTTGAAAATTCCTCGACCTTTGTAGAAACTTAACAACTTAAAAGAGTAATCGACACATCCAACATGCCGAAAGGGGACTTAGATTAATCGATTCCATGGGTGAATTACTTTTCTTTAAGGATAACAAGTGATTTGATAACATACTGGTCATTTTTGTCGAGTTTTATATCGAACATTTTTGTCATTTCATTGGGAATTCTTGTTTTTACGGATGATTCTTACATTTATATTCCACATGCAGTAGTGGTTTAAAGATGAGCTTGCATCTGCCATGACCTTGATGATCTTAAAGCTAGTTGAAACAATGTAGACATATATTGGGGCAATAATAGAGTTAAGAGATCTAACAGAGTATGTAAAACTCCAAGGATCAAAGTTTTACATACAATCTTATGTGACCTGACAATGCAAATGATCGATAGTGATCGCAATGTTCTTAAAGAAAAAAGCAGATGTTAAGACGTGAACGTAAGACCTTATTTGTGGATTATCACACTTTATTTCTAGTTCAAGGTTATCAGAAATTTGCTTTCACCAAAAAAAATATTGTTAGGTCAAAGCGCAGCACGGAATATTCTACTTTACAAATTAAGTCTATAGACATTGAATCCTCATTTAGCGTAATCTTATCCCATGGCAACAATATCCTCTATAACTTGCTTATGTAACAATATGGTTGTGTATCTACACCCGAAAATCGTTGAATGAAAATGGAAACCAAAATCGAATCCTTCTATATCACACTTCCAATGAATCCTGATTAAATTTTTTTTTTTAAGACCGGCGCGGGGTATCGATCACCTGTGACGGGTTTTCAACCGTCCCTCGTTATTTGACGCTCCAGGGACTCGAACCCACCACCTCCGCCTCAGGAGGAAACCCAAATGGGAAAACCCCCTGACCTCCACCCAGCTGAGCTGGGGATCATTGGCGAATCCTGATTAAATAAAACCTAATACATAATTTATGGATCAAATAACCTATTAATCAACGACCAAAAAATCTTATTTCATCATTTTAAATCAGAGATCGTATAAAGAACCCATTACCTAGAGAAGAAAAGGGGAAAATATATCCCTAACTGTCCTACGACATACCACTCTCAGGTTCATCATGCGAGAGATAAATCACATAATACCAACAATCACGAGAGCATGCCCCACGTTTGATCATATGAGCTCAATTTCAAGATTCCATTAACAACTGCTAGTCTCATCGCGATGGTAACACCTAATGAATATTCAACATTGAGTGGCTATTAATAAACCATGTTTGAGTATGCGACATTTATTCAAAGAATCTTTTAGGTGTGTCTCTCAAAGATTACATAAATTAATCATGGTTATATGGAGACAAATGCTCGTGTGTATTGGAGTGGATAAAAAGTTAGAAGATAAAGTCTTTTGGAGATTTTAAGGTGCTTTAGCAAAGTTTTGATCATCAAAAATGACAATAAAATCACTCATTAATTGGTGTGACATTTAATGGTGGATTTGACATAATGTCATGGTCTTGAAAGAACTTGGGTCAAACATGGTTACGGGAACACACCTCTATCGGGCTCTATGTTATCCACCTCTAGTATTTAGTGGCACAATTGAAACAAACTAAAAGTATAGGACCGTTTTGGTGTAAAAATATCAACTGATTAAAGGAAAAAAAAATATTCTAACATGACCCTCTACTTAATATTTTAACATTTTGCTACCAAAGTTACTCACGTGTAAATGACGAAGCTAACGGCAGGGTATTAATACTAAGGGGACCAAGTGGCAAAAACCATTGAAATCTCTCTCTTCGTCCTGCACAAGCCCTTCTCTCTTCTTTCTTTACGTTTCGCTTTCACCGTCGACGCCGGGCATGGCCATGCCTGAGCACCACCAGTTCAACAACTACCTTCAGCAACAGCATCAGCAACAACAGCAATCGAAGCCTTTCAGGTAATTCTGCAAAACCCCTTTGTTCGTCGTTTACAAAACCCTAGAAAGTATAATTTCTCTTATAATCTTCAATTTTTTGTTTTATTTGGATGTTTAGAGATATATTTAACAACATGGAAGGTCAGATTTCACCTCCGATCAACTATATAAACGCCGATCAAGCTCATCACCCCCCGTATATTCCTCAGTGTAAACCCTCTTTTTCTCTTCGTGCCTCTCAGTACCAACTTTTTTGTTAGTTGAAGTTGAAAATTCCAAATAATCGGAAATAAAACTGTCAATTTTTATTTGGTGCAGTTCATGTGGTAGGGTTTGCACCAGGTACGGATGTTAGCGATGGCGGATTCGACTTGCAGCGAAATTATGACTTGGAATCGAGAAAGAAGAGGCCTAATGAACAAGAATTCTTCGAAAATAACAATACAAATTCTCAGATATCATCTATTGATTTCTTGCAACCTCGATCCGTTTCGACAGGGTTAGGTTTGTCTCTTGATAATGGTAGATTAACTTCATCTGGCGAGTCCCCTTTCGTTGCTGGCCTTATGGGAGATGAAATTGAACGCGAGTTGCGCAGACAAGATGCTGAGATCGACAGGTTCATGAAAATCCAGGTAAAATTCTATGATTAAGACTACATTTATGTGTTCAATTCTCTCAAACAACTTCTGATACTTCTCTTCGTTTCATATTTCTTTTTCAAAAGGCTGATAGACTCAGACAAACAGTTCTTGAGAAGGTACAAGCCAACCACCTTCAAATAATCTCACATGTAGAAGACAAATTCATCAAAAAACTCCATGAAAAAGAAGCCGAAATCGAAACCATCAACAGAAAAAACATGGAACTGGAATCACAAGTCGAACATCTGGCCATGGAAGCCGCCACCTGGCAGCAAAGGGCCAAATACAATGAAAACATGGCGAACACCCTCAAATTCAATCTTCAACAGGTTTACACACAAGGAAGGGACAGTAAAGAAGGATGTGGTGATAGCGAGGTTGATGACACGGCCTCTTGTTGTAATGGTAGAGCCATTGATTTCCACCTTCTTTGCAAGGGTAATAATGGAATGAGGGAAATGATGACGTGTAAGGTATGTGGGGTGAATGAAGTGTGCATGCTTTTGTTACCATGTAAGCATCTTTGTTTGTGTAAGGATTGTGAAAGTAAGGTTAGTTTATGTCCGTTGTGTCAGTGTTCGAAGTATATAGGTATGGAGGTTTATATGTAAGGGATTATGGTAATGACTTGTGTTAGATTTATGTGAACTTTGTGTTGTTTATTAACTTGTTTTAATTTGATAATGTTGTATGTATGTGGTGTCAATCTTTTGTAAGATAGAAGTAGATGTATAATCACATGCTTAATGGAAATAAGTTTTGATAACCAACAACAAAACTAGACAATTACATCAAAATCTAGTTTATCTCACTGTCGTACTATTTCAACAAAATCATTAATAGAATAAACACTATTCTATCAAAAGGATTGTTATTTCTACATGTACAACATGTACCAAAAAAATATGGCTTGTAATATGTGCCTTACATTGGCAACTAAGCCACTCACTTTCCCATCAAGCTAAGGCTTCTTTCAACAAGTCCTGAAAAACACACCACACAATGTAATGTTAGATTATAAACAAAAACCATATATAAAGAGTGAGGACTCGTCACATAAAACCGAATCATCTCTATATGTATCAAATCACATTCTATCTAATTTGGTAAATCATCATGAATTCATCTTTCCAAGTATTGTTACACACTTAACCCATCATAAATATTCTAGCTCAAAGTATTTGAACTCATAAATATCATTGAATTAAGTCCATTTGGTAAACAATAAAAATGGTATGCTATGCCATAAGAGGTAGGTGCAATCTGAAACATATTACCTTCAGTCATAACGCTTGCGCTTTCGAAAATGCTGGAGTATAAAACTGTCTGCTTGTAAAGGATATTTTTTCTTGATAAATGCCTTTACACATTTCCAATATGAAAAGTCAACAATTTCACCATTCGTACGGACGATAAATAAACATCTTGAGCTTTCAAAATCTGGATGGTTCCCAACCTGTTGGTGTCCACAAAAATCAACAAAATTTAAGCATGTAATCATCCCATTTTGTTGAAACTCGAAATACAGACACAACAAAGTTCATAACTTTAAATTTCTCCTATTTAAGATATGCAAAAGGGGCCAGGAAGGGAAGCTTTTGTACACAATGAACATATACAAATCTTAAAATTTGTGAATTCATGAATGTGTTGTGAGAGAGGGAGGTTTAGATCAAGTGTAAATCTAACCATGATGTAATCAATTCCACATCCAATTTTCTTCTCACTTTCTGGATGATGTGCCAATAGCCTATGTAGAATGATGTTTTCATGCTCGGAGCTTAATCTCTCGCCAATTTCATATCTGCAACAGTAAACGAATGTAAATCACTAAATTGTATGAAGAATCATCCTGGTAGTGAATATTAAACAGAGAGTGAAAACAGAAACCCTACTTGCCCGAATGAAGAATCATCCTAACAAAGCCAACCAACGGTACAGTATCCTCCAAAATCCGATCTTCCCAATCCACCCAGCTTTCTTCCCCTCTTCCTATGCCCCCATCATCTTCGAATTCAGATTCCCCTTTCGAGAACCCCCTGCCGAAATCCTTCACCTTCACCTCCACCGCTGGCTTTCTCAATAAATCAGCGGCGGAGTAAGCAGCCCCACCCTGCTGGGGGTTGATATCACCTCTGCTAGTTTTTAACGCAGAAATCGTCGTGTATCGATGAGGAAAAGAAAGGATTGAAGGATTTATTGATGATAAGTGGAAGCGAAGAGAGACAGGGTTCGTCTGATTGAGGTAAATGTGAGAAGATGACAATGGAAATGATTCCATTAGAACAAGCAATCGGGATGCTGTAAACCCTAATATTGTTCTAAGTTTTAGATTTTAGCTCGAAAAAGGGCATGCTACTAGTAAAAGGGAGCGAGTAGCAAGAAGATAACCGTCTGTCGACCAAATTTGGCAACTCCTATATGGGTCATGACTCATGAGTACAACCAAACGGGTTCACGTACCATATTTCGAATAAAGCAGAGCGACCAAGGTGCTGTTTGTTTTTGAAGAGGTAAAAGGTCTGCAGTCTGCGGACCACATCTGCAGACATCTGTAGCTGAAGAGGTGGACCAAATGTCTGCAGTCTGCAAAAAGAAGACTGTTTGTTTTTTAAAAGTCTGCAGACTGTAAAATAAACTGAAATTTAAATAAACTGAAATTTTTAAACATAAGAGTTTCAACATTGATGACAACATATCGTTGATTGTGGCCGATCATCATAAAAAACATTGCCATTTTTTCTTCAACGGATACATGTTTGCTATGAAAAAAACCTCCACTAGAGCAACAAATCAGTATGAAAAAAACAGCAACAATTAGAAGCAAAAATCAGCAATAAACACCAACAAACACCTAAAAAACACCAATTTATCAATTTCAGAACAGATTATCTTGAAGAACAAATTTTTCGTGAACAAATTATCAATTTCAGAACACATTATCTTGAAGAACAATCAATCAGGAACAATCAGTAGAACAATTTTCAGTAGAACAATTTTCAGGAACAATAAATCGATAACCAATTTCAGTTTTCTGATTTCAATTGCAGAAGAACACCAATTTCAGATTCCATTTCGTGAACAAAACCCTAGAAGCCGACTAATTTGAGAATCCATTTCAGTTTTCTGATTTTAATTGCAGAAGAACACCAATTTCAGATTCCATTTCGTGAACAAAACCCTAGAAGCCGACTAATTTGAGCATCAATTTCAGTTATCGGGATTAAAAAAAAAAAGACCGAGACATACCTGTGTGCAGCTACAGCGACCGGAGGGAAGAAATACTCAATCGCCGGAGGTACGCCGGTGGGAGGAAGAAGCGGTGCCGGTGGGAGGAAGAAGCAGCGTCGGCAATGGAGGGAGAGAAGGCGGAAGTCGCACTTGGCAACCGGAGGGAGAGAAGTCGCACGGCTGCGTTTTTTGTTTAGGGCACAATGGGAGAAACACGTGATTTTTGTTTGGAAGAGGTTAAAAGTGGGTATGATGCCACTTCTAGCAAAAGAGGACACGCAGACCTTTTAAGGTCTGCGGGCTGCGAAAAAACAAACAGTCTGCATACTCAAAACGTCTGCGCGCGTCTACGAGGCTGAAGACAAAAGAGTTTAGAAGCTCTTTTTATTAAAAACAAACAGCCCCCAAGTCACCAAACTTTTCGGTTCAATCAAACCTGATCCGATATTAACGGGTTTATTGGAGATTTTTATCCTTTTTAATTAAATAAATTGACGCTATTAATATTAACACAGTTAGGGGAAGAGTGGACGACGAATAATTTCTTTTCAATGAATCATTTTCTTTTGACGATTAGACTTATTTTGTAAATATGTCATATTCCAATGAATACATAATGTATTTGCAAATATACTTTACAGTTAACATATATCTATAATATATATTGTTGTTTCGAATTAAAAATAAATATATGTTGTTTAAAAATAAAAATATACTTTTGTTTTGGGTAAAAAAAAAACTGAGTTGTATTTTGGGTCAAAAATAAATCAAGATTGATGTTTTTAATTAAACATACAACAATTTATAACTTTTCTTGTATGAATGGATTCATCATTCCCTATAAAGTACCTATCGGAAAATAACATCATCGGGCAATGGTGTCATTTACATAAATTGTCATACGTCTCGTTCTCGAAATCTTTTAATGAGAGAATAGGAAGTAAACGGGAAGAAAAGTGTGTTCTCGAATATTTTTTTAAGGAAAGAAATGGAAGGAAGGAAAAGAAAACGTGTTCTCGGGTTTTTTAAGAAGGGAAAAGAAAGAAAAATGAATGAAGGGAATGAGAAATTAGTCATTTTTCCATTGAAATCAATCCGTTCAAATGTGAGATGATTGAGAGGGAAATGAAATTAAGGATAAGGAGAGGAGAGGAAATGGAAGATTCATTTATTTAATTTCCTTCCGTCCTTTCCATTCCCTTCATTTCCTTCAAAATTAGACCCGAGAACAATGCATTACGGGTTATCTATTGTATAGTTGTCCAAGATAGGGGTTAACAATAATGAGCAAAATTTAGACAAAAAGACAAAAATAACCTAATCTCATAATGTTTTATCTCGAAATAACAAAATCCTAAAAATAGCCAAGGAAATCACGGGTGAGCTACCCTCACCTGCAAACTTGTTTCCCCACCTGCGAACTTGACTCCCAACCTGCAATTTCCTCCAGTAATATAGAAACAAAAAAATTTCAAACCTGTATTTTGGAAATCGCCACCTGCGATTTCTTCCATGCCACCTGCGAAATCCCCTTGCCTATTTGCAAACCCTAAAAAAGAAAAGAAATTGCAGGTGGGAAGGGGATTTCATGGATGACATGCAGGAAATCACATGTGGCGATTTCCAAAATGCAAGTCTGAATTTTTTTATTAATATTTTTATACTACTAGAGGAAATTGCAGGTAGGGTAGGAGTTCGCAGGTAGGAATAACCCATCTACGATTTCCTTGACTATTTTGAGGATTTTGCTATTTTTTGTTATTTTGAGGTAAAACCTTATGCGATTAGGCTGACCGGTATGGCTCCTCACTCTCGTTTACTTTTTCTCTGCCACATCACCATCCAGTCAACACCCCTTACTTCTCCCCTCACCCCTGAAATAGTCACACCTACCTTCCACTCACTTTTGGTATAATTAATAATGCATAATGTACTGTCAATACACATGCATATATATTAACCCGTGCAATGAAAACTCCACTATGATGAAGAAAAGTAAGGTGTCCCCTCACTAAGGGGAAATGTTCCCCTCACCTCCCCACACCTTTCCCTGCACCCATACCGGAAGGCCTGATAAACTCCTACCCAACCACCCCCTCATTAATGAAATCCACATTCATAATTTTATTTTAAAGCTTTCGTTTATTAAATATATATTTTGAGCATTAATAATTTATAGAGTAAATTACAATAATGGTCCATGTGGTTTGCAGAAACTTTCAAAAATGGTCCAACTTTTAAAATTCACCATAATGGTCCATATGGTTACGATCTACTTTTAAAAATGGTCCAAAGGCCAAGTAAAAAAGACAAATTTACCCTTTTAAATTTATTTTTTATTTTTCTTTTAATGTATTATTATTAAATGAATTAAAAAAAAAGAAAAAAAAACCACCCCACCCGTCTCTCTCTCTCTCTCTCTCTGGTGTCTTCATCATGAACACACTAAGAACACACACACAATCAGATTCACGCCTTCTTCACGTCATAGAAACAAAGACATTCTTGCAAGACAAAAGAAAGTAGTAGAAGAAAGTTGTTTAGGCCCTGGGGATTTTACTTATTCGTTAGATGTTGACGAAATTGATAGTAATTCTGTTTTAAATATTAATATCATACCTTTATATTGCACGTATTACATCCATGTCTGTCTTGGAATCGGGGAGCAATATCGCGAATATTATTTCAAAAACCGAGTTACAACTGAATTCGGATCTTCAAGTGTCATCTGTACAACACTTTCTTGCATCACACCAAACTTATTTAGCACGAATCGCTGAATCACAAAGTCTAGATACTGCAATTCAAAGTATTCGGTAGTTAATCGAAATCGAACTCCTTACCATCTTCCCAAACTTGTTGAACTGTTTAGTTGCTTAGCAGACTTTATCATTACTGTATTCTGTTTCTATCAGGTTGTGCTTTTACATAAAAGGAAATGGTGGTGACGGTAGCAGTGGTTTGATGGAGCGATGCTGATGAGAGAATCTTACAAATAGATTGGGACGTTAAAGGCTTTACCAGATTGGGATATCGGATGTTATTTATTGAGTTGCAGGTTTTTGAAAGAAATGGTGGTAAGAAAGAGATGAGTCGAGAAAAGAAAAGGGAAGAGAGAGAGAGAGAGAGAGAGAGAGAGATAGAGAGAGAGATAAAGAGGGTGCTGGTAAGGAGGGATGGATTGGGTTTAATTATTTTTCCTTTTTTTAATTCATTTAATAATAATATATTAAAAGAAAAATGAAAAATAAATTAAAAAGGGTAAATTTGTCTTTTTACTTGGCCTTTGGACCATTTTTGAAAGTAGATCGTAACCATATGGACCATTATGGTGAATTTTTAAAAGTTGGACCATTTTTGAATGTTTCTACAAACCACATGTACCATTATTGTAATTTACTCTAATTTATATATGCAATGAAATTATAATCTTTTACTGAAATATTGGTTTGTACCAAAATTTGAGATTTTTGAGTTCTAAGATAAAGTGTTTGTAAATAATATATATGTTTGTTGGTTTCGGTTCTATGACCCAATTCGCCTGAATTTCGTGATATAAAATGCTTCAAAATAATATTTTTAAAAATACATTAAGACATGGCAATTCAACCAAATTCATCTTTTTTTTTATCATACGGCCATTACAAAGAACACGATGGTTCTAGAATCTACTAGAATGATTGCCAAATCTAGAAGTATTTTTACATGGATTTAGGCCAAATTTAAACAAAAAACAAATATTTTTAAATAATTTAACCCAAAAATATAATAAAAAGTCGTTAAACTTTGGCAACTCTCCATGTTATATCTTGCAATTGTTTTAAAATCATCCATGTTTCCTCCATGTGCTTGTGAGCATCCTAAAGCTTTTCTTACCACACGAAACATAATAAAAGAGAGACTATCTATATTTTTATGTTATTAAAACCCCCATTAAACATAAGCTCTTCCTGCCAATTTCACAATAAACTCTCCCCTTTAACCCCACAAAGTTATCCCTAATGGCATATGTTCACCAAATAGTAATGTACTTTTATATCCCTACACATAATAGAAACATACTTACAATCCTTTACCTACGATAGCAGTGTACTTATGTGTTTTTTTACCAATAACAGAATGTAACATCAAACTTTTAAGCGTTTTCTATAAGATGATCAATATTCTAGTTTTAACATATTTGGGAAAAAAGATGATTGTCATTCTAATTTTATAGGATACACACTAGGGAACAATAGAGTTGTCAAAAGTAATCATTAGATGATTATGGTTTCTCCTTAAGCTATTTCCCCATTTCACCCAATTTAATTAGCAATGTAATTTGGATTTTTTTTCTCATTAGGACATTATACTCGGAGACCATTATTAATTACAGGAATAACATCGAATTTCTTAAAGCATCTACCTGTAAAGATGATTTCCAGTAAATAATTCAAATTCCATTAATTGAGACAACTATAACATTAACTTACATGTAGTTTACTTACTTTAACCAAATGAACCAAGTCAACAGTTCTGTAGGACAACAGGGATTAATGGAACATGGATATATATATATATATACATATATATATATATATATATATATATATATATATATATATATATATATATATATATATATATATATATATATATATATATATATATATAAAGAACCTCAAATTTAGTTACCTACCATGTTTCTTGATTCTATGCATATTCTCCTTCGGTATTAGCCTTCCTGACACAAGAATATAGAGATAAAAAAAGATTATGCAAAAACACAAATAAAAGTTTAGGGTTAAATACAAGTAATGACATTGTACTTTTATTGATTTGTTTATTATGGCATCCTAGTTTCATTTCATCTTATTACAACATTGTACCTTAAAAAAATTACCAACTTATAAAAGTATCATGAAGTAAGAGATTTTCATTGTAAGTACGATGCTATTATTAGGTAGATTTATTGAAGTCCAATGCATTAATAATAATTTTTGTATGTATGGTGTAGTTAAAAATATAAAAGCAGGATGCTATTATAAACATATAAATAAAAGTACATTGTTATTTGTTGCATTTAGCCCTAAAAAATTATGTCTAGGCTCAATGACATAAAGGGGGAATTCATGATTTCTTTAGCCAAGAGTGTTTTGCATACGTGTGCAGAACCCAAATCAAATATGTATTCTACAAATATTCTTCTCACAAAATTATCCATTCGGTCCTCTTCAATAGAATCATTTAACTGAACAATGTCCTCAAATACGGTTATTGCTTTGGCATTTTCTTTATCCTAGTGGATTATATTAAAAAAAATTCCATTAAATACGATTTCTAGCTTTGTGGTAACACCAAATTAATGTATAAAATAACTCCAGTAAATATATGATCAGTTGATCACCTTAATATTCGATTCAATCGGTTATCGGGTTTGGTTTACACGGTTTAGTTGGTTAAACGGATTAACAAAAGCCAAATTTCAATTACCAACTATATTATAGATTTGCCGGTTCAAAAAAAAAAAAAAAAAAAAAAAAAAAAAAAAAAACTATATTATTCCATTTGGCCAAACGAATCAGAAGTTTATGCCTTTATTTTTCACTTTTCACTTTGATATTCTGTAAGCGTGTAACAGTCACATGAGCATAACTCAATGTTTTTCATTTTGATCCTCTTCAGTTACAGATTTATATAATATAATTAAATTTTCGATGCTTTTTATTTTGCTCGTTTCCAATTTCCATCCGGCAGTAAAGTCATGAAAGCATAATTCAATCATAATTCATAAGCTAATATTCAAACATATTTATTCTAGTTTCCATTCGACAGTTCCAACTTTATTTATTATCAATATACACATTTAATGGTCTTTAGTCAAAAACTCAAAGAGTTGATATTCTAGTCATTTTCATATTTCCATTCTGGTGGCACTGCGGCAAATAAGATCACTCTGGCACATAAGATGATATGCAAATACATAGAACTATCAAATAGCTAATATTCAAATACCTCAAACAAATCAAACTTTTGGTTTGATAACTTTCTTGGTTATTTTTTTTACTTTTTTATTTCTTTGATGAGGCAATTCCAAGACTTGTTATAGGGGCAGTTGCCTACATTGCCCTACCCACGTCGTCCGTTTTCATTTTTTTTTTCTTTCTTCTTTAAGTAACACATTAAACAATGACTTGCATCATCATCAGTATTAAAATTTAAGTACTTAATATTTACCCTACTGTTTCTCTAAGCGTTGACGTGTATATAGCAAGTTGCTAGATAGTTAATAATATCCTTGCAACTAGCATGATACTTAAATTCATAATATATACATTTATGTTTTACATAACATATGTATTCTGTATACATATATACACATGTTTGTATATATACTAACCTCTAGAATTTGGATAATTGCAAGTGGGGTTGCTAACGACCAAGCAAGGATTCCTTGACTATGTCAAATTTTGGAAACATGACACAAGCCGGGACCCAGGAAACCGATGGTTCGATTTTATTGCTCTCAATGTCAACTTATTTGACAAGATGACCTATAATAACTTATTACGAGTAAGAAAGGGTATACTCGAATTATTTCATCAAAAGATGAAGATGGCAATTTTGTGCTTTTTTGGCGCTTTCGTTCTTCTAATGAGCGTTTTGCATGCAAATCATGGCAATTCTCAAAATTGTTCAAAGAGCCAACTCGTGGTTGGAGGAGTAGGTGTCGTGGTTGAACAAAGCTCTCGTGTTGGGAGAGAGCAAACGATAGCCATGGAGATGGCTATCCATGATACCTGCAGTATAAAGAGTGCTTGTTCTTGCCCAATTTTGCACCTCAAGGATTCTCAGGGAAGCCCGGCTCGGTCATTCTATGAAGGTACGTAATATAATAATATATAATAACATAATTCCCATAACCTAGCTAAAGCAGATTCATCATCAACTTACGATTCCTTGCTCAGGGTCTTAGCTCTAATAATTTTTAAATGTTAGTTTAAATTAAGTGTTTTTGGAAACCAAGTATAAGGTATTTCTGATGGTGAACTTTCTTTAAAAAACAGTAATGGACCTCATGGAGCGCAAACAAGTTCAAGCAATTATAGGAACAATAAGCCCTCAAGAAGCCACTTTAGTTGCTGAGTTTGATAAGGCTACCAAGAACATCCCAATCATTTCTCTAACCCCGACAGCTACATCCTCGCTTCCACAATCAGCAGCACTGCCATTGTTTCTTCAAATGAGTCATGATGTTGCAACCCATATGCAATGCATTGCTGCCATAATTGGCCACTTCAATTGGCGAAAGGTGACACCAATTTATGAAGATCACAGTACATTCAGCTCCAGTCCTGGTCTCTTAACACATTTCTCTGATGCACTACAACTGGTTGGTTCAACCATCGAAAGCCACTTCAGTTTCCCTCCCTTGCATACTCTGTCGAACCAAGGCATCTTCATTGAAGGAAAGCTAAGAAAACTCAGGATGAAGGGTAATAGGGTGTTCATACTCTTACAATCATCTCTAGCATCATGTATCCTGCTATTTGAGAAAGCAAAGCAGTTAGGAATGATGGAAAAGGGTTACGTATGGATAATTTCCGATGATATATCAAGTCTTCTTGATTCAGTTGACCAGTCAGTTATATCGAGCATGCAAGGTGTTGTTGGATTCAAGACCAACTTTAAAGATACAAGCGAGTCTTTTAGAGACTTCAAACTTCAGTTTCGCAGAAAATTTAGAATCAAATATCCCAATGAAGAATATGCGAACCCTAGTATTTACGCAGCACGCACTTATGATGCAACTTGGGCTGTTGTCAAAGCCATTCAAGCTTCAAACGGGTTAAGTTCATCGAGGGATTTCCTAAAAAGCATTTTACACACTGAATTCAATGGCGTAAGCGGCAACATAAGCTTCAAAGATGGAAAACTAGCTCAACTTCCAACATTTAGCATAATTAATGTGATTGGTAGAAGCTACAGGGAGATTGATACTTGGTCACCAGATTTTGGTTTCTCAAATCACAACGTAGGAAGTGGAGAGGGGAGCCTTGATTTGATCTATTGGCCCGGTGGCACTCAAAGAATTCCAACTGGTCAGGCATGGGGAAATGAAGGGAAACCATTAAAGATTGGTGTGCCTTCAAAAGGTGCTTTTAATCAATTTGTCAAGGTTAGTTATGATCCACACAAGAAAGAAACCAATGTGACTGGTTTTTCAATAGAAGTTTTTGAAGCTGCCGTGAAGCAGCTCCCCTATTCGTTGACTTACATCTACATTCCATACAATGGCTCGTACGATGACATGGTAGCTGAAGTATATAACAAGGTATGATCTTTTTGCCTAAGACTGGGCGGTGTACCCACCACGCCATGAGCATGGTGCCAAGGTGGAGACCTCATATCGGTGTTCACACCACCCCCTCTTCGCATGGAGCTTATGTACATTGAGCCCCATCACGCACCATCATGGCTGGCTCTGCTCTTCTTTCACGGCTTGGTGGAGGTGAGTACCGCCCCACCTGGGGATGGTGATGGTGCTGTGGTGGTGGGTGGTGGCATGGGTTCTATATATGCTGCACAATCTAAAAGTATACATCACCATTTAATTGTCATACCAATTAAATCACCAACATATAAACTTCTACTTTCATAAACTTATTTCCACCGTCCCGTAAGCCTTTTAAAAGTTCATAAACGGATCCTACGTGTTCATTCATTTATTTTATTTGCATTATTAGTTAATTAACATGTAAATTTCATATTAAATCATAAAATGAAAAATATTTTGGCTTTTTAATTGACTAGTCTTGAAATTACTACTATAAAGAAAGTCACAATAAGTTCATATTACAATAATGAAAGATTGCAATGCAATAATTGAAAATACATCTAACAAAATCATAAAATACTAAACGTTACTTTCTGAAAAATTATATTTAGCTATTATTTCATCGTGTGATGTTACGTACTTACGTAGACTACAATTTCCAATGTTCTATTTGAACATGTAGATTTTGGACTTTTTATTTTATTTTTTATTTTTATGTAAAAGATTACAAATAAACTATTATTATTAATTGTCAATATTGGTTTTGTTTTGAATGTCGACAAGGTCTTTTTAATGGTGTAATCATATTTTGTTATGTGTTTATATTAAATTAAGCTAATATAATAAAATGACTAAGGTATAAAATGAAAATATGAAAAGAGAGGGGCGTGAAATGATTTTTCAAACTAAGAAAAGAGGTAATAAATGATTATAAATTTTGAATTGAACTGAAATATACGGGTTTAAAGCTATCCAAACTTTTGACTTTGACCATGCTACGTCAGTTTGATACAATTCTTAAACCAATTCATTATTTTTTTTTGGACCTCTAAGTAATTGTATAACGTACTGGATGTTCTAAGCTTTATACTTAATTACGTGATAAACTACTACTTGATCATGAGTGAATATATAAAGATTTGTATCGTGCTTGGTCAAGTAATGCAGAGCTTGGATGCAGCGGTTGGTGACACAGAAATAATTGCAGATCGGTATGAGTATGCTGAGTTTTCTCAACCTTACATGGACTCAGGATTAATCAAGGTGGTGCCGATAAAGTCAGATGCTATGAAGGAAGGGTTTATCTTCCTTTATGCCTTTACAACAAAAATGTGGATTATATTACTGGCAATGACAATAGGCACAGTGTCTATTGTCTGGTTTAATGAACATGTTCATGGAAATGAGGATTTTGAGGCTTCATCTTCCCTCGAATGTATTAGCAGGATGCTTTGGTTTGCGGTTGCCGTTTTGTCATTGGCACATAGTAAGACTCACCGCGCACTATTGTCATCTTACTTTTTGCTGTTACTTAATTTGTTTATGACATAAATATTACTTAATCCTACAGGAGAAGCGATTAGAAACAATTTATCTCGGTTGGTGTTGGCTACATGGTTTTGTGTGAACGTGATTGTTGCTGCGTGTTTCACGGCTACGCTTTCTTCAATCATGACAATATCAACATTTCAACAACCACTACATCATAATAATGATATTGTTGGCTGCAATGGGAATTCTTTCATTGTTCGTTACCTGGTGAACGTATTGCATTATAGGCCAGAGAACATCAGGAACATCGACTCTATTGATGACTACCCTAAAGCATTCAAGAAGGGAGAGATAGCTGCTGCTTTCTTTGTATCCCCACATGCCAATGTCTTCCTTGCAAAGTATTGCCACGGATATGAAAAGATAGGTCCTACCTACAAGCTTGGTGGTTTTGGTTTCGTAAGATTCACATTCACTTTTCAAACAGATGAATAGTATATGAAACTGGTTTTTAAATTCTTTGCCTCTTGCTTTTTCTTGATTATGTATTAGGTGTTCCGAAAGGGTTCAACATTGGTGGGGGATATTTCGGAGGCAGTTCTCAAATTAACACAAAACGGAGAGATAAATACTTTAAATGAAAACATGCTCAGATCCTCTTCCAACTGTTCTCGATTTGCTCAAGAATCCAATCATCCTACAAGTTTAGGCCCGAAGCCTTTCACTGGTTTGTTCATGATATCAGGCAGTATATCTGCACTGGTGTTCTTCTCTACTTTGCGTCGTCTAGTAGCCGAGCGTCAAGATTCGATATGGGGCTTGACACAATCAAATCTTATTGTTAGAAGAATTGGGGAATGGTTGATATTGTTACTCCTCCGGATTAGAGTTATACAAAGCGGTCATAATGTAGAGTTGACTCCAAACCAAGGAACTGTATAGTACATTCCAAGGAAAGAAAGGACGAAAATCACTCAATGCTTTATATTGATGAAATTACTGCAATATGACGAAAATCACTCAATGCTTTATATTGCTGAAATTGCCATTTTATGGGCATACATGATACAACGGAAAGAAATTATTAAAACTAAATGAAATCTAATTACCTAGAAAACAGGAACAGACAAAGCCGGTGGATAACAACTTTGAATGGGTTTATTCAATGTTTTAAAAACCGGTTCGAACTGGCCGGTCGGACCGGTTGAACCGGAAAACGGAGATGATGACGGTTTGATTAGAGCCGGTTTTATAATGATTTCTTGACCGGAATGAACCGGCCAGTTTTGGTAAAAGACTGGTTGAACCGGGCTGGTTTTGGTAAAAAACTGGTTGAACCGATTGTAGTGAACAGGAATGGAAAGGCCTTATCTTGGGCTTTTGTGTTTGGCTTGGACTAATGACTCCTAAGGGTTAACTACTTTAATTAAAGTCAATCTACTATAACAATAAAATATGTCATATGTGACGTTGATGCCTTGCGTCTTTTCAATCTCATAAATGATACAACTTTTGATTTACTTTCCTTATCCTACTTCTTATTATTTGTCTATCTAATGATTGAACTTATTGATGTCAAATTCCTGGTTTTATATATACATATGTATGTAGGAAAACAGTAAAACACATAAAAATTCTGGAAACCGGTTTGACCGGATGGTAAACCGGTTGAACCGGAAAAGATCACCAGACCGGTTCAACTATAAAAGCGGTTTTTAAAACATTGCGGTTTATTCACGTGGACTTTGAATCAGTCATCAATCTTCGACACCCCCTGATTTAAAGCTAGAAATGTGTAGCTTAGCTCTATTAGATGAATAAATGTATATTAAGAAAGGATTTTATATATCCCTTGATTTATGTAATTCTCCATAATTAAAAGAGATGGTTGTTGTACTCTGTAGGTATATATTCAACATCAATCCTCCAAAATTTGCATGGTTAATTTCATAACATTCTATATGGTATCAGCCAACTAGTCTACCCTCCTCTCTTTCTTCCGTTTTTTTCTCAAACAAATACTCACCCACCTCCCACTCCATGTTCCTTCTGCAGGCCCAACACTCCACTACATACCTCTGGCTCAATACCCGATCCACACCCACCCCACCCCACGTCCTACACCACAGGCCACAGTCTACACCACATCACAATTAACCTGCCACATCGGGTGCTTCGCCTTCCATTCAGCCCGATGACTCACCGTCCGACCCAGCTCTATTGCCGTCTTCACGCTTAATTATTTCTACAGCATCCCTTGCAGTCCCCGCTTTAGACCACACCTCCTCACATCAAGCCTCCTATTCTCTACACCCTATGAGCCCTTTGAGCAAAGGCTGGTATATTCAAACCCAAACATGTGGCGGATCTCGCATCTATTTCCACAAATCCCCTACATACAGCCCTGTTCTCTACAACCAAATCAAGAGGATTCAAATTGGCTGCCAAAAATCCTAAATGAATGGCCGTAATGTGTGAGGAAATGGAGGCCTTGAAACATAGCAACACATGAACATTGGTTCGTCGTCCAAAAGCCCATTTAGTGGCCCAAGAATTTACACAAATACCGAGGTTAGATTATTGTCACACGTTCAGCCCTGTTGTGAAGGCTGGCTCTAAGACCCAACATTATAGGAGTTTAATCGCTCGCTCCCTTTCATCTGATAAAGAGTTTGAATTCAATGATTTAGGAGCATAAATGTACTATCGTGCCACCGTTCGTATCATATTATCTCTTGCCGTGTTAAATGGATGGAGATTGCATCAACTTGATGTCAACAATGCATTCTTGAATGGGCACTTACGTTAGTCTTCATGGAGCAACCTCTCGATTTCACTAATCCTAAATTTCCAACTCATGTGTGTAAGTTGTCAAAAGCATTATATATTTATATGGCTTAAAATAAGCTACTCGTGCATTCACTGCCCGAGCACTTTACTTATTGTCTATGGGTTCACTTGTAGTCATGTCGACACATCTCTTTTTATATATGCACAAGACTCATGCATCATGTATTTACTCGTTTATATTGACGACCTTATTCTAACCAACAACAATGAGTCTATTATTTCTACTTTTATTTTCGGGAATTTAGCATCAAAGATATTAATTACTTTTTGGGTCTTGAGGTTGCATACACTAACGATGGGTTATTTCTAACTCATTCAAAGTATGCATGTGATATTCTTCACGGGAACGCCTCATTGAATCCAAATCCATTCCTACACCTTTTGCTCCCCATGAGTCTTTCACTTATGATGGTCTAACTCTTTATCGATCTCTTGTTGGGGCATTTTAACACTTCACCATTACGAGACCCGACTTGTCTTACTCTGTCAATCAAGTAAGCCAATTCCTTTATGCACATACTATCACTCATTTTTAGTCGGTCAAAAAGATCTTGCAGTCAAAGGGACGATGTCATTCATACTCACATTTACGTGTCCCCATAAAAATATCCTTCTGGGATATTATGATGCTGACTAGGCACGTTGTCTTGAGACTCGTCGTTCTACTTATGGCTACTCCATCTTTTTTGGTGGAAATATTGTCATTTGGAATGCCAAGAAACAACCAACCGCCTCCCAGTCAAGTTGCGAATCCAATTATCATGCTATGGCAAATACTATTGCTGAAATCGTATGGGTCACTCATCTATTATGAGAATCCGCCAGTTGATTTCATACATTCTATAAGCTCGAAGTTCTTCAAATCTGGAGTTTGGTAGTGGTTTAGTGAACAAATCTGCTAGTTGATACCTTGTCCTGTAGAGTTTTTAGAATTTTTTAGCTACCAGCTTCCTTATAAAGTGGTGCTTTAACTCGATGTGTTTGGTCCTCTCATGCGTCATAGTGTTCTTTGTTAGTGAATTAGTAGAAGAAATATCATAGTGTTCTTTCTACTCTGGGCTTAAGTCATTCAACAATCTCTGTTGCCACATTACTTGACAAGCAACCATTTTTGCCGCAACGTACTTGTCTTTAGCTGACAGTAGAGTCATCGTTTCCTGTTTCTTTGAGAGACATAATATAGGTCTTGAGTCGAGGTTGAAGTAATTCCCTGCGATGCTTTAATGACCATCTTATGATCCAGCTCAGTCACTATCAATGTAGCCTTCAAGTTTGAAAATTTGAGTTTTAAATACCATATCCCCAAATCCTTGGTGCCAGCAACATATTAGAGAATTATTTTTACAGTACCCTAGTGCTGTTTGGTAGTTCAATGAAGGAATCTTAAGACAAGTCCAACTGAAAATGCTAAGTCGGGTTTCGTATGTGCGAGATAAATCAGCTTACCCACTAAACTTCTAAACTTTCTTGCATCTGGCATACCAGTACCATCTTCATCCCTTAATGTTTCGTTGGTGTTCATAAGAGTAGTTTCACTGTTGTAATTTACCGTATTGACTTGTTTTAGCAACTCATAAGCATACTTTTCTTGAGAAACGAAGATACCATTGTTAGTTTGCTCGATTTCCAGACCATGAAAGTTGTGTAATTTGCCCATGTCGATCATTTCAAACATGTTTATCTTGGACGTCTTAAATGTTAAGAATAAATCTCCCAATATATTAGGCAATATGTCTCATTGATTTGTGTATATTCTCTTCCCTGTACATTAGTGATTTAGTGTATTAATTCTCCTGATCCATTTAAGAATTATTGCATTTTTACCATTTGGTAATTCAATTGGTTCCCATGTTTCGTTTCTTTTGACTATTGATATTTCTTTTTGCGTCACGTTCTTCCATGTCTCATCATATAGAGCTGATCCAACACTTATTGGTTCTCCAACATACAAAGCATAAGTGGACGAGTAAAGATCATCGATGGACCCTGGCTTTTGATTTGGGTTTTCTAAATTCGAATTAGACACGGGGGTGTCAATTGGCGTAGAGGTCTGTGGGCTGGCTGATGTGGTAGCTTGGGATGTGTTGGGATTTGAGGACTCGTTGGTACTTAAGGACTAGATGGAGTTTAAATTTAGGTTGTAGATGGAGTTTCTTTAAACATTGCTTCAATTTTTCTTCCATGTTCTTTGATGAGAGTTGTAGAATTCAATATGATTTTTCAATCTTTCCAATTTTTTAGCTCATCAAACTTGACATCATGGCTGAAAACAATTTTGTTACATTCAGGGTCAAACAACCTATATGCTTTTGAGTTTGTGCAGTAGCCGACAAAATTGTATTTCTTTGATTCTTGTTTGAGTTTGTGCCTGTAAGTTGTTACCAAGGCTTACACACTAACCCAAATACTTGTGAATGACTTGTAGAAGGCTTGTCTTCATGTCGGGCTTCATACGGACTCATGTACCAAATGGCTTTTGTAGGCATAATATAGAGTATGTAGACCTAGGTAGCTTCTATTCTTATGCTCAACTACCCCATTTTATTATTGAAAATAAATACAACAATTAAGAATCATATTTTTTGTAAAAATCGTATGCTACTATCATCCGACTAGATTGGAATAAAAAAAGCATACATTCTTTATTGAAGTTCATAAAAGACATATATGTAAAAACTTTTATCCATACCATGGCATCTTTTAATTGATAACAAGAATGCAGATAAAGCTACACGAGTTAAAGGAACATCATCACTTTTGCTTGCTTGTGAAACAGTAGAAAGAAGACTGGAACTCCAATCAGAAACAAAATCATGAAAAGGAAGATTTAATGATTTTGTTTAAGCTTGACCATTTCCAGATTGTCACAACTGGAAGTGACGATAATGATTGCTGTAACAAGCATGCTCCTGCCTACTATGCCTTGATTGCTGCTTATTTGAAAAAGCAGCATGTCAATTGCAAATTATAATAACTAGATAATCAATTGCATTCATGAATAGAATTCATATCAGTTAAAAAATGATGAGCACCTGATCATAGAGAAAAAGAGGTTTTGATACAGCAAAGGTTTAAATCAGGAAAATACACCAAGCAATATATTTAAGCCTCCCGTATACCTAGGTTGTACTATACTATACGTATGCATTCGCTATCAACCACTATAAACTCCAATTAAAGACACACCAAATTTGACTCCGAACGAACACTAATTTCACACTTAAATGAGATAATCAGAAGCATAAACTGTGCCATCGGCGTAACTCGATCGATTAGCTTGCATTAACTAAAACAGGAAAGAAATAATGTGAATTGCAGGTTATAGAAAGAGGTGAAATGGGATTTTATACCAGTGGGGAGATTTTATCCTCTTCGAGTTCTCTCCTCCTAAAAGAGAACTTCTGCTTCGATGAAGGATAGGATGGAGAAAAAGGATGGAGATGGTGCTGTTGACAAGGACGGGGATGGAATTTGAAACCTTTTTCTTGAATCTGATGACGGTTCTTCAGTGGAGAATGACGAAAACACATTGAAAATAAAAATACAACAGAAATTAGATTAGTTTTAGGGTTTTTACAAATGCGTCAATTAGAGAGGGTGGGGCGGTTTTGAGTGATAAATCGAGAAGAGAAAAACATATTAACCTGGATCAATTTGGAGGCATTACCTGCAAATATACCGGTGAGGGAAAGGTTTGAGGTTCTGTCAAATTGGAAGTTGATGGGGGTCGCCGGCTTAGCATATGTGTATCCATGGTGGCGATAGGGAAGAAGGGTGAGGATAACTGAGTGCAGCGATGCTAGTATATGAGAGAAATTGGTTTCGATCGCCGGAGGATTCTCAATCCAGTCGAGTATATTAATGGTTGGATGAGGATTGTGGCTCCGATTGTATATAGATTCTCAAGCCAATCGAGCATATCGACATTATCAATGGCTGTTTCAAGTTTGTGGTTCTCCGGCTCCAACATCAACCGATTTAGGAGAAGGTGAAGACGGGAACAACCGGAAGATACACGGGAGTTCAATAGGGAAGAGAGATTTTCGAAATCGGTTTCCAAATAACCGTGATTTCCTAAAAAGAAATCATCTTTTACAGAAATACCCTTAAATTAATTAAATAACATATTAGATTTATGAGAAAACTGCAAAAATGGTCCCTGTGGTTTGCTGTTTTTTGTGGTTTTGGTCCAAACCTTTGCACTTTTGTATGGATGGTCCTTTTTCAGTGGTTTCTTTGTGAAATTGGTCCCTGTCCAAGTTGAAATGTCTATTTTACCCTTTTAATTTATTTTTCATATTACTTTTAGTTATTTATTAACTTTAATAAAATAAAAAAAGCAAATCAGATCCCACCCCACCCACCCTCTCTCTCTCTCTCTCTCTCTCTCTCTCTTCAAACCCATCGTGTGAATCGAATCAAGAAACCACCTTCGTGTTCCTCGCTTGGCCCTCCGAATTCCGATGCAGAAATAACCGTTAGCAGCTCTCAAGAACACGATTGAATCGTCGGCGACAAGTTTTTTTTGGTTTACGAAATTGCTCCAATCGGTGGTCGAAGATGGCGACGATGGTCCCACGGTAGATATGTCGGAACTTCCAAAGCTTCCCGTGAACATCTTTAGCCAAGATGGTGTAGACTGGTGGCTCTGCTGTGTAGTCCAATCTTGAAAAAATTGTTTCGACACAGTATCTGGCACAAAGAATCCCAAAGGTACAAGCCCTAGTTCCCCGCTAATCAGCTATGAACAACTACGATTTTTGTAGGAATTCATTTTGATTGTTACTTTACATGAATTGAGTAGTCAGGATTGTCCTACTTTTGTTGTGAACAGCATCGATTTTGATTGTTTTATGCATACATTGGTTATTTATTGTTGGCTTTGTCCGGATTTCTTATCTGTATTTGCAGATGGAGGTTCAATCGGAGTAAACTATTTCCAAATTGCTGGTGATCTACCCTCTGCTTCCAAAGTTGTGAAGCTATTCAAATATCAAGGAATCAATAGGGTTAAGCTGTACGATACTGATCCGACTATGCTCAGATCATTATCCAGGAGTGGCATTAAAGTAATCGTAAACCTCCCAAACGAGCTCCAATATGCCGCCGCCAAGATAATTGTTTGCTTACAAATGGGTCCAACGAAACGTGATAGCTTACTATCCGAACTCTCAAATCGAAGCAATTGTCGTCGGTAATGAAGTGTTTGTCGATGCTAAAAACACCACCGGATTCCTCGTACCGCCATAAAAAATATCCATCAAGCGCTTGTTAAATATAATCTCGGTTCTGTCGGGTGGAGAACAAGAAGCAAATGTAGCTGTTTTGAGTTTGGATTCATCTCCCTCACAGTAGGGAGGAAGAAGACGAGAGAGATAAAGAGAGAGAGGGTGTTGTGTGTGTGTGTTAATGTGAGTGAGAGAGTGAGTGGGATCTGATTGGTGGGGGTGGGGGATTTAATTTAGTTTTTTATTTATTAAAGTTGATAAATAATTAAGAGTAATATGAAAAAGAAATTAAAAGGGTAAAATAGACATTTCAACTTGGACAGGGACCAATTTCACAAAGAAACCACTGAAAAAGGACCATCCATACAAAAGTGCAAAGGTTTGGACCAAAACCATAAAAAACAGCAAACCACAGGGACCATTTTTGCAGTTTTCTCTAGATTTATTAAAAATATCCAAAATCTTATCTTAATTACAGTCGTTGATTAATATTGATCGGTGGCTAAAATTAGTTCTCATGTTGTTACACTAAATTTAGTTCTCACATGATCATATAGGGAAGAGTTCAAATGAGAACCACTAAAATGTTGAGAACCGTGAAAACCACTAATTTACAGTTTAATAAAAAATTTACGTTATAGTATTCACAGTTTAATAACTAGAAATTTTATTATATTGTGAATATTGTAAAACGTATTAAAAAATAAGAAAATTTATTAAGTTTGATATATTTTCACATAATAAACAAGTGTGAAATATATATATATATATATATATATATATATATATATATATATATATATATATATATATATATATATATATATATATATATATATATATATATATATATATATATATATATAGGGTCCCGTTCCGGTGAGGACTCTTTTTTCGGTAAGGACTCGTAAGGACACCTCAAAAAAATTGAAAAAAAATATAAAAAAATACAAATCATAAAATCGAGAATAGTACTATATCATGATCCAAAAAAATTTGGAAAAAAAAATTTGGATCATTGAGAAACAGAAATGATCCACAAAAAATTTTATTTTGTGGATCATTGTTTCATTATAAAAAAAATAATGATCCAAAAGTTTTTTTCCGAATTTTTTTTCTCCAATATAGTACTATGATCCATTTTATTATTTATATTTTTTATTTATTTTTTTTCAATTTTTTTAAGGTGTCCTCACGAGTCCTCACTTTAAGAAGAGTTCTCACCCGATCGCTTTTATATATATATATATATATATATATATATATATATATATATATATATATATATATATATATATATATATATATATATATATATATATATATATATATATATATATATATATATATAATTCTTAATGTGTGAATATCGGTTCTCACGGTTCTTGACACGAAATTCGGTGAGGATCGCGAAGACAACTCTCAACCAATCAACGTCATTAAGGGTGTTTTCGTCAAAAAACTGACAATGGGCCTGGTAATAAGAGCTGGACGAGTTGGGCTGAATTAGATGCCAAAGAAATCTGAAAAGTGTGGGCTCCAAGCTACTGGGCTTCTTCTGGAAAAAAGTAACACGACCAAGCCCTAAATCATCGTCTTCTTCATTGATCGCTCTGATACGTCTTCTTCGTTGATACATTGATCTGAACAAATTCAACAGCAAAAGCAAAAAAGATTCTGATTTGTTTCAATTGATCGTAAATTGAAGATTGTAATTCAATTTCTTCGTTGCTTCCTTGCTCTGATCGTCTTCTTCATCGCTTCTTGCTCTGATCGAATTCAATATCAAAAAGATTCTGATTTTTTCAACTGATCAAAAAATTGAAGATTATAACTCAATCAGGTTAGTTTATACTATATATAAGATATTTTATTGAATTGAATGTCCAACTTTGATGAAGCACTCAAGGTGTTTGTTAAAATACCTATGAGAAGTTCAGCAAGGTATTTGTTAAAATGCATCTGAGAAGTTCAACACACATAAGGTGTTTGTTAAAATGTCTATGAGAACCTCAATGCACGTAAGGTGTCTAAGATGTTTTTATAAGATTTTCTTGTGCTTTACACACACAAACTATTTGTATGAATGTATTTGTGATATGTAAATAAGTGAGTTCATACTCTGTATTTACATTGATTTTTGGTCTTCATGGAAAACATTTACATGCATATGTCTAGGAGAATGGGTGATAAATTTGTGTGTACATATAGGTATGTGTAGAAAAAAGAGGATCATAAAAAAGAAAAGATTGGTAAAAAAATATGTCGTAATAGATAAAGACCAACCTCTTACAATTGCATAAGTCTATTAAATAAAAAATAAACTCACTTGTTAAGACTTAGTTATTGTTGTATTGATCATCTATACCAATTCAATATATACATGTAATATTGTGAAAACTTGTTTAGGTCCTGTTTATGAAAATTTGTATCTGGGTTATTATGTTTTGAATGATAACATGGTTGCATCATAAAAACCTGTGAAAATTTATATCATATTATTGATTTGTTATACCCGTTGGGATTAGGCCATATCATTGATTTGTTTATCATCTTATTTGTAGAATTGTATGGTAACATGGTTGGAATCATAATATCTTTGGATCATCAAAGATTTGGATTATAAACCATTCGAATCAAATCATTGTATTGATTAATTTGTTACACATCAATCATAAAATGTTTGTATCATATAATTTTTGATCATATACTGTGAAATGTTATGATCAGTAGTATATCATTTGATGATGCTATTCATCATAATATATCATTTGGAGAACCCTGAGTTATGTACAGTCAAGTGCATTGTTCCTTTAGGTAGTTTTCACGTGTTTTATGATAGTTTTTTGTAAGCTACAGTAAGAGGTTTCTTTATTTATAGGTTAGATGCAAAACTTACATTGATTCATAATATTATTGTTTTAGGAAGCAGTCTGTGTATCTTAACATCGTCGATATCAAACGTTGTACAAGCATATAAGAAAATGAGATCTCAATCAATAAGTTCAAGCGGTTGTTTGAATAAGAGATCTTGAGTTTGAGCCCAGTATGCACGAGAGACATGGTAGACCTTTGACGTTAAGATGTTGTTTGATCCCGAACTCAAAGTACTAATATAATTTAACAATGTGTGCATCTCAGTATAAAAGTCAAAGTGGATGTCATCGTCTATAGGTTTAAAATATTCAAGCATTTGAAATGTTATATATTCAGACTAAGAGATATTCGGTTTTGATGCATATTGTTTTATTTTTTTTCAATCATATCTTATGTTATAAAACTGTTGTTCATGTCAGGTTTGTCAATATGGTATGATGCAAATTTTCGTACACTTCAAACATTTATATGCCTTGAATCATATTATTTTCAATAATACCATTTTGAATCATAGCATATTAAATCATATATGTTTTTTCATACAAGTTTTGATTCATAAAAGGTTTGGGATCATAATAATTTTTGGATCATTATAATATACTAGTTTGATGTTTTGAATAATATGATACTTAGAATAATAATTTTATTTTTTGAGTAATTTGCTACTTTGAATCTTAGTTTTGTCTATTTTTATGATGTAAAAGCAAATATTCAAAAAGTTATGATTCAAAATGTTATATAATCCAAAATCACAATATCTAAAACTTCTGATCCAAAAAACAAATGAAGCACAAGATCTATGATCAAAAAATATAAATGCATCATATAAGTTTAGATCACGACTATTAAAATTGAACATTAAAATCCTAAAATATAAGATATAAATTTTTAGAATTCAAAAGGTATATGATCTAAAATTAGAAAATGCAAAATGTCGAATAATATTGTTTTTCGAATAATAGTTTTATATTTTGAATAATATATAATTTGAGTATTTAGATTTTTCTATTCAAGTTATGAAAAAGAAATTTCTATGATCCAAAAAATATAATAATGTTTTCGATCATGACAAAGTTTTAAAATATCATATCATATTTGGTTAATATCTCAAAGATAATGTTTTGGATCATGACAAGCAACACAAAATCATGATCCATAAATTTTTTTATCCAAGAAAATAATACGAACTATAAAGTTTTGAATAATGACTATTATGTTAAAATGGACAATTATGTTATATGTGGCCATTTTTCAACCTAGTCAGCATGGTCCATATCTTATGACTCATATCTTATGACGATCCATAATAATAATATCCAAAATACATGATCCATAATATATAAATATGGCATGAATTATAATATGTAAGATGCAAAACTTCTGGGTTTCAAATAAAACACAATGCATTGCTAAAACTAAAATTGTACCTTAGACAGGTTCATTACAACATTGTTTCTTTACCACATAACATGACAACAATAAAAAATGTGCTACTAACAACAAAAACTAAATAATATATCAAACTAAAAACTATTTCATAACTATGGTCATAACACGACAAAAAATCACAAAACTCCAATTCCTTGAACCCTAACTTGAATTTCATGCAAATGTGCTTTACCATAAATCTTTTTCTTCTTGTAAAAATTGTCAGCTTATCATAGTCCTCTAGAGTGCTGACAAAGGTAGGTTTGCTTAGATTAAAATTAGACAAAAACATATTTGCAACATACTTCTTCCTTATCTTTACCAATTGTACGTCTTAACAATCAGACTCAAGTTCTAAATGAACATCAATACTATACGCTCCACTCCACAAGCCTCCAAAAATAATGCATAGACAACAAGGTTGTTTTTTTTAACGAAAATAATTCCACTTGAAATCCTGAAAAAAAAACAAAAAATATTAAATATTTTATCATAATAAGTTATGGATCATAATTCATAAAAAGGTGGATCATTTAAGTTATGAATCATAATTCATAAAAAGTTAGATCATTTTAAGTTATGGATCATTATTCTTATAAATATGGAAACATTAAGTTATGGATCAAAAAGTAAATTTGAAAATTTTAGGATCCAAAAGCTATGATCCATAATTTCTATGATTCAAAAAGGAGACATGAATCATAAAATTTTGGATCATGAGTATGATAAAAAAAATGATCCAAATAAAATAATCTATAAATCTTTTTATAAGATGGACAAATAATATAAGATAAATCATAAAACTTTGTATAAAATGGACTATTTCTACAAGCTGAACAATTTCTATAAGATGAACAAATTTTCAGTAAAAACATGATCTAAATAACTCACCATGATCTATAACTTTATGACGCGAATCATAAACATGCAAACTACTATTTTTTAAATATCTTCATGCATTACTAAAAGTAACAATGTACCTTAACTGAGTTGATAACATCCTTATTATTTATAAATTGAAGGATAAAAGCAAAAATAAAAAACATCAAAGATGTTGCCAAAGAACTCAGTTTAACTCAAGCAATCTGCTCCGTAAAGTTTTGTATATTACATTCACATTGGTGATTGCTTCTGATTTTTGTTTTCCATACCAGTTAGTGCCCATATTTGCAAACTTCAACTCAACACCTAAATTACATAAAAGATGAATCAGTAAATTAGTCGCATAACTATTCTTTTAAGGAAAAAACAAACATGTAAAACAATATGAGAACATCAACACAAAATGTATAATGATTATAACATGAAGTGCACTCAACATTTTCAAGTTGTCCTATATCTTCAGTGATTACTTGAATGATCACTAATGCCATCTCAACCTACATATAATTCAAGGTAAAATCAGTCCAAACCCTAAAGACTAAGGAGATACATAAAATAAGAAACTCAATGTAGGCCTACCATTTCATACTAATGAAATTTGATACGAAGTAAATTCTGAGAACCCTGATTCCAGAATGGAACTTGAACCCTCTATTTTCATGCAACTTCTAGTGAAATTTAAAACATAATATGTACAATAACAATCATGATAAACCACATGATCAAGATACAAGATAATTGTTAAGTCTTCGATGTCCTCTAATCATTATTAATAATACTTAAAAAAAGAATAGTAAAAGCAAAACAATCCATCCAGGGAAAAAATAAAAGGAAATGATATGGAGATGGTCCACATAAGAAACCTAACACAAAAGAATTTATCATGTTAGTGAGTAATTAACATTCAGGAATTATTATCATCATTTGAAATACCACAAGAACTTGACAAAGACCTCTTAGACAAACTTTTGTGTTCATGTGGATTCATTTTAGCAGAATCATAATACAACCAGAGTAGTTTTATGTTAGAAAGCTTTAAAATTTGTATAGACTATGATTATTTTAAATTGCTATTTCTAGATAAAGCTGATACAGTGCATACAAAAATCACTAGTTTAAGGATGTTATAACATCTAGTTCAGATCATTTATATGTTACAGACAACTACAACAGTTTTTATCACAAGTAAACAAATGAAAACAACAAGAAAATCCTCAAGAGAATAGATTTTCCAAGATGTGGTTTCTTTGACACATTAGATCGAACACGTTGCAATTCAACTTCATTTATGAACATAAACATGAGTATAGAAAGCATTAACCATCAAAAAGTGTTTGTCAACTTATATAACATAAAAAATTAAACAATAAAGTAACATAACACCAAATATGTTTCTGAAATTAGGGTTTCAAAACTAAAAAACGAAATACACTATTAAGAAAAGAAAATAATCAAACAATTAGTACTAAAATCAACTTCACCTGCGTCCATTTGACTGGAAATTATACAGATTCCTCTTCAAATTGATCATGATTTTAAAAGAATTGAAGAGGCAGAAGGTAAAATATGATGAATCGCTGATTTCCAGAACCTATAATAAGGTTTTTACTTCTTCGTTCTTCAGAGGTAAAAGGGGATACGAAATCTGAACAAAATACGATCGATTATACAATAAGTTTGCTTCGCACCAACAACAACTCGAAGATTAACGATGATTATAGAGAGGAACACAAGAATTTTGAAGACAAAACGCAAATAGTTGGACTGAAATTCAGAGCAATGCAGGAATACGCTTCAAGAACTGAACGAGGTTTCCAGAAAACTAGGGTTTGACGATCCAGGCGTTCAAACCCTTACCCTTTGATTTCTGAATATTTCATCAACGATTATGGATGAAATTTTGGAAGTAGCTATAGCAGATAGCAAATATGTTCTAGATATGGAACACCTGGAAGGTAGTTTGCCTAGGATTTACGGGACCATTTTCCCTATAAATCTGAAGCCGATGACTACCAGTGAATCTAAAGCAATTGTGCTTATGAATTGGTTAGCAATGAATTATGCTAACATGAATTGTAGAAATAAGAACATTATGGTTCTTAAAGCAGAAATGAAATGGATGAAAATCCATGGTAAATGACCGTTGTTGAGAATACCGGTTATTTTCTTTGCTTAAACTCAGAAAAGAGTTAGTAAAGGAGTGATGTTGTAGTTGGCATACGTGGTATGGACCAAGCTAAATAAAGCGGTGATAGTAGTGTAAAACTTTAAATACATTCTCGGATGTTTCTTTTGAAAAGAACTTCCAGGATTTCTGCCAGATTGGCGAGAAAAGTTATGATTAAACTGATTTTGAGAGCCGTTCCTGTTATTTAGGCTCTATGTGGATTAGCCTCTGCAGAGATGGCAGAGTGGTAAAACAATTGGAAGAAATTGTTTTTGAATTGGGGTCTCATATGACCGAATGTGTCATTATATGGAGCCCTATCTTGCTTGAAAAGAAGAAAGATAAATTAATGTGTATGCACATTGACTACTGATAATCTGATATTCTCGAAACCAGACTGAATATGAGGTACATTGTACCAGATATTGGAGTTACTTCACTAAGTTAAGTGATATGTAAAATTCTCCAAGTATGAAAATTTGGGTAAAAGAAGTTTCAATTCTTTGGGCATGTTAACAATGCCAGAGATGATAAAGCAGATTCAGTGGAAATGATGTTGTGATTAAACAGAAACCGCCTTGGAAATTGACTGAAATTAGTAGTTTCCTAGGATTGGCGGGTTAATTTAGGAGAGTTGTAGAAAACTACTCCTTGATTACTGTCCAGTTGACTAAGGTTGACTAATAAAAGTGAAAAGTTTGAGTGGTAGAAAGACCACAAGTATTTTGTAAAAGGTTTGGAATAAACCTTGTGTGAAGCTCCGGTGTTAGCATTATTGCTAAGCGGAGAAGATAAGCTGAATTATAGAAGTACATCCAAAGTTGATTTTGGATACATGATATTGCAGTAGTAATTATGACTTTGGCATTGAAGCTTTAGAGACACTACTTATGTGGTGTAAAGCTTACTATTTATACGGATCATATAAGTTTGAAATACTTAATTGATCAAAAAGAAGCTAAACATGAGATAGCAAAGATAGATGGGTTACTTAAAGATTTCGATTATGAAATCTTGTACCATCTCGAAAAGGCGGATGTGATTATAGATGCCTTGAATTAGAAAGAGTATCTTTTGAAAGATACAACCATATGAGTGAGTGTGGCGAATTGATTACCTGAGTTGATTCGGGTAGCACAAGAAGAAGTGTGCAAGTCTGAAAACGTGAAGAATGAATGATTAGCTATTGAAAGAAGCTAGTTAGAAACTCACAGCGATTGAAAACCCTTGGTGGTTGTGTATGTGAGTTTCAAAGCAAAACGAGGTATGAAAAATTACCCTTAAAAAGATGTATATTTTGGGTAGATATGTAAAATGCCCGGAACAGTACCAAACTGTGTAGGATGATATAACCTATGTATTGGTGGCCGGGGCTAAAGAAAGATATTGAAAGATACGTGAAAAGTGTTTGACTAGCGTGTAACTCTAGTCAAATCATTAGAAGCAAACGGAAAATTTAGCCGTTGTCGATCCCAAAGAAGAAATAGGACAAAAATATTATAGACTTTGTAATAAAGTCTTTGCAAGTACCGCATGGGTATGACACCATATGGGTAATTGCAGGTTGATTGATGAAATCAGTGTAGATTTATAATGACTAAGGAAGAAATTAAGATCAAAAAGTAGTGAAAAACTACATAGAAAGATAAATATGTCGACATGCACTGCAGGTGTCGACTGTTTTGGGTTGAGACACTAGAAGTATTTGTTGAATTTAGCATTAATTCCTAGAATTTATAGTTCAAAAGTACTAGTAAGTACTGCATAGGAATTGCAGAATTGATAGACGAGGTGAAATAATGACGCAGATTTTAGAAAATGTGCTTGAAAATTGCACAGCAGACCCTAGTGGAAGATGAGAAGACCGCCTATCTTTGGTAGAACCCGTAGATAATGATAGTTTTAGTACCAGTATTTAGATGACTCGTATAATGCATAGTATGGAAAACCGTGTTATCCTTTGACTTATAGGATCGAAGATGTGAACAGCCGTTGGCTAGATCCTAGACGGTGATACAAGTTAAAAAAAGACTTGATAAATACGAGAAAATTGAAAAATGGCTAAGAAGCAATAACGATAGTACATGAACCATAGAGTAAAACCGTTGCAATTCCAGATGAGGAATGTCGGGGTAATCAAAAGATCCCTTGGAAAGACTAAAAATCTGTTTGGGACAAAAAGATGGTTAAGTCCTCATTTATTGGACCTTTCCATATGTTCCACAGAGTAAGAATTTTGGTGTACTGAACGAAGTTTTGTGATGAACTTCAAGATAATTGTAATGTTTTCTATGGGTCTCATGGTTCTGAGAACATAGATTGATAAATTCTAACGAATCCCTCATGTTGAAATGAGGAAGATAAGTGATTAAGGTGCCCGGGACAAACCGGAGGAGTGATATGCGAGTGGTGATATAACCACGAGATAAGAAGACTAGTATGGTTAAGTGCTTAGGCAATACCATAAAGGTTTCCATATGATATAGGAAACCGGAATTGTAACGAGAAAGAAATACCCTCGCTTGATAGTATGATTTCGGGGACGAAATCTTTTGAAGGAGGGGAGAATTTGTAACGCCAAGACACTCTTTTTATGAAATAATAATAAAAAGGGTAAAAAGGTCATTTTACCTTGGAAGGGTAAATTGGTCTTTTGGACAGAAAAGTATTTGGTTTGAAATAATATTTTGAGTTTTGGACTTAAAATGTTATAAAAACTGAATTTGGGTCGTTTTACCGAAAAAATGTATTTTGGTCATTTGACCATGTGAAGGACCAAATATGAAAAATATTGTTGGTTGTGGCAAAAATGTAAGAAATGAAAGTTTTATTGTAATAAAACTTGATTTTGTGGTCAAAGTTCAAGAAAATGAACTTTAGGACTAAAAATGTAAAAATTTGAGGTATAAATAGGAGAGAGTTGACTCTCTCTTTGACTGGCCATTTGTGCAGCAACGGGGATGGGTTTTGAGAGCAAAAACCTGGAAATCTTGAAGGATTGAAGCATGGAATTGGAGTCATGGCTTGGAATTGGTGATTCCTTTGTTAATCAAGGTTAGTAAACTTGATTTTAACCAAGTTCTTGAAGTGTCCTTGGTTTGGTTTTATAGAAACTGAAATTTGTACATTTCAGTTATGATTATGTGTTTAAATTGATGTAATGCTTCCATTAAGTCATGCTAATAAGGGCTTAATTCAAGAAAATGGAAGTAGGTTGTTATTTATGATGAATTTGAAGTTTTGGGGTTTTGGGACTAAGAACCCTAATTCTTCATATTGATTGATTTAGTTGTTTTGAATGGTTGAAAACCTTGTTTTGATATAAGGTTTTAGTCCTAGAACAATCCCTAATCATTAAGTCGAGTATTAAGGACTTAAAAATGAGAAAATGGGATTTTGTAGCTTGAAAATCGGAGTTCCTGGTCTGCTGATCAGCTCTCGCGACGCGACCAGCATGGTCCTCGCAACTCGAAGGGCATGACCTTCGCGCCTCGACCAGCATGGCCCTCGCGACTCGAAGAGCATGGTCTTCGCGACGCGACCATAGAGTCCGTCGCGACGCGAGCCCTGGGCAGAAACCAAATTGTTTTCTGTGAATTTTCCAAGTTTGATTTTGATGCTAGGCTTCTCCGATTGACGTGAAATTTTAAACATAGGTTTAATATGTTGTAAAACTTCATGGAAAATTATCGGAATACGAATACGACCTCCCGAAAGTACTGTAGTAGAATACGCGTAATTCGGGAAGTGTATTAAATTTTATAACGATGGTTATTGATTGGAAATGCTTTGAAATGGTCCCCAATTGTATTGTATAGGACTCTTGTGTATTAGAGTCAATTTAGATGATTATTAACCTATTATCATTTGGTATATAAATGGATAAATAGGTATGGGACAAAATGATTGTGGTGTACGCAAAGGCAATAAACAACCGGGAATTAAATGCAGCTAGCATCCAGGTGAGTAATCTCACTAATACCATATGTGATATATGATGATTGAGATGTTACAGGTTGAAACTGATTGTGGGACGAAATTGATGGTTCAAAGATACATTTGAAGAGGCAAGACGGATAAGCCGTGAGTCATTGCGATGACAAGAACGGAGCCGTGAGTCTAGGCAACAGCGGGCTAACCCGTGAGCCAAGGCAACAGCGGGCTAACCCGTGAGCCATAACTAATTCTGGATTTTATATCCAATGGGTGCGGCCTTCGGGCTATGACTCCGGTGCGGCCTTCGGGCTATGTCTCCGATGCGGCCTTCGGGCTATGACTCTGGTGCGGCCTTCGGGCTATGTCTCCGATGCGGCCTTCGGGCTATGTCTCCGATGCGGCCTTCGGGCTATGACTCCGGTGCGGCCTTCGGGCTATGTCTCCGATGCGGATTTCGGGCTATGATTTGGTGCGGCCTTCGGGCTATGATTTTGTTACAGGTACATGGTGCGGCCTTATGGCTATGATATCGGGTTATTTAACCCAGCTGGTGCGGCCTTCGGGCTATGATTTATATATTGATAATGTTTTGGTGCAGCTTATAAAGCTATGACACAGGGTGCGGCTTAAATAGCCAGGATATACGGTGCGGTCCGATGTGACTAAGAAATATGGGACAGAAATGGTTATATATGATTATATGTGCAAATAACTGACGTGGTTGATAATTGCAGGTTATCATGTTTTAGTCTGTAAGGCTATAAATTAGGATGTGAAATCCTAAGAGATATTTGGTCAGCCAGTAAGGCTAGGAGTTTGGATTGATATCCAGACAGTTATACGAATGTATTTCTAATACTTGTTATTTGCAGATACGATTACTCACTGAGCTTTATAGCTCATGATTTTGTTACTGTCCCTGCAGGTTAGCATGATACTGATAGGGGACAAGATAGAGTCTGTGACTTGGAAGTGGGACTCATAGATGCTGTCAGTAGCAGCCCGGCTTTAAAGGAGTTATGGTATTTTATACTCTCCTTGATACACTTGTACCCGTTTTTATTAAAATATACCCCTTTGTTATGGTTTTAAGTTTTGAAACCTTGGTTTTAAATGAAAAATTTTTCAGGGGTGTTTTGTTTTAAAAGTCGGGTGTTACAAGTTGGTATCAGAGCCGTGGTTTAAGTGAACTAGGTGTCTATAGAGTAGATTCCTGGAATTAAACCTTGAAACGGTAGACACGATGTACTGTTAGGTGTATATAAATTGTTATTATACATATATAACCTAACTATTGCTGACTTCTAACGTATAAGAAGTATGAGCAGCGAATATTACTGGGAGGAATTTAGGGCATGGAGCTTTACGAGGCGGACCAGCCCTTTCTCAAGGCTCCATCAAACGAGGGGCAACGAGATAAGTAGCAGAAAATCCACATGACAAGCAACAGTAGTTGTTGTGGTCAGAGAAAGAAATTGGGTGCTCATCCTGATTGATATCAAGGTGAAAGAAAAGTAGCTGAGACTACAAGAAAAAGCTGAAAACGATTAGTGGACGATTCGGGAGAAGTTACCATAGACTGGGTCCAACCTGGAAGGGAAGGGACCAGAACGAAAAGATGATGTGATGTAAGAAGTGCAGGAAAAGCACTCAGAAAATTGTAGAGTTGAGACTCTACCGTTGAAGTGCTGGAATTGCAGAAAATAGGAGTATATCGCTCGAGTTTGTTGTGTGGGACGGAAGTGGTTCCAGCGTGGAACTATAGATCACTTCTTTATGACATACTCACATGCTAAATGTGGAGTAACGGGTGATGAACCCATGAATGGAGAAAAAGAACCAGCAATACCTTGAGCATTCCAGCAGATTGTGGAAGAAGCTCGTGAGGAGGCTGATATGATCTTCAATATAATTGTTTTGGATATACTCCCCGTATACGTTATATTTGATCCATCGAGCTGTGCTTGGGATCAGTGACTTTGATTTCTGAATATTTCATCAACGATTATGGATGAAATTTTGGAAGTAGCTATAGCAGATAGCAAATATGTTCTAGATATGGAACACCTGGAAGGTAGTTTGCCTAGGATTTACGGGACCATTTTCCCTATAAATCTGAAGCCGATGACTACCAGTGAATCTAAAGCAATTGTGCTTATGAATTGGTTAGCAATGAATTATGCTAACATGAATTGTAGAAACAAGAACATTATGGTTCTTAAAGCAGAAATGAAATGGATGAAAATCCATGGTAAATGACCGTTGTTGAGAATACCGGTTATTTTCTTTGCTTAAACTCAGAAAAGAGTTAGTAAAGGAGTGATGTTGTAGTTGGCATACGTGGTATGGACCAAGCTAAATAAAGCGGTGATAGTAGTGTAAAACTTTAAATACATTCTCGGATGTTTCTTTTGAAAAGAACTTCCAGGATTTCTGCCAGATTGGCGAGAAAAGTTATGATTAAACTGATTTTGAGAGCCGTTCCTGTTATTTAGGCTCTATGTGGATTAGCCTCTGCAGAGATGGCAGAGTGGTAAAACAATTGGAAGAAATTGTTTTTGAATTGGGGTCTCATATGACCGAATGTGTCATTATATGGAGCCCTATCTTGCTTGAAAAGAAGAAAGATAAATTAATGTGTATGCACATTGACTACTGATAATCTGATATTCTCGAAACCAGACTGAATATGAGGTACATTGTACCAGATATTGGAGTTACTTCACTAAGTTAAGTGATATGTAAAATTCTCCAAGTATGAAAATTTGGGTAAAAGAAGTTTCAATTCTTTGGGCATGTTAACAATGCCAGAGATGATAAAGCAGATTCAGTGGAAATGATGTTGTGATTAAACAGAAACCGCCTTGGAAATTGACTGAAATTAGTAGTTTCCTAGGATTGGCGGGTTAATTTAGGAGAGTTGTAGAAAACTACTCCTTGATTACTGTCCAGTTGACTAAGGTTGACTAATAAAAGTGAAAAGTTTGAGTGGTAGAAAGACCACAAGTATTTTGTAAAAGGTTTGGAATAAACCTTGTGTGAAGCTCCGGTGTTAGCATTATTGCTAAGCGGAGAAGATAAGCTGAATTATAGAAGTACATCCAAAGTTGATTTTGGATACATGATATTGCAGTAGTAATTATGACTTTGGCATTGAAGCTTTAGAGACACTACTTATGTGGTGTAAAGCTTACTATTTATACGGATCATATAAGTTTGAAATACTTAATTGATCAAAAAGAAGCTAAACATGAGATAGCAAAGATAGATGGGTTACTTAAAGATTTCGATTATGAAATCTTGTACCATCTCGAAAAGGCGGATGTGATTATAGATGCCTTGAATTAGAAAGAGTATCTTTTGAAAGATACAACCATATGAGTGAGTGTGGCGAATTGATTACCTGAGTTGATTCGGGTAGCACAAGAAGAAGTGTGCAAGTCTGAAAACGTGAAGAATGAATGATTAGCTATTGAAAGAAGCTAGTTAGAAACTCACAGCGATTGAAAACCCTTGGTGGTTGTGTATGTGAGTTTCAAAGCAAAACGAGGTATGAAAAATTACCCTTAAAAAGATGTATATTTTGGGTAGATATGTAAAATGCCCGGAACAGTACCAAACTGTGTAGGATGATATAACCTATGTATTGGTGGCCGGGGCTAAAGAAAGATATTGAAAGATACGTGAAAAGTGTTTGACTAGCGTGTAACTCTAGTCAAATCATTAGAAGCAAACGGAAAATTTAGCCGTTGTCGATCCCAAAGAAGAAATAGGACAAAAATATTATAGACTTTGTAATAAAGTCTTTGCAAGTACCGCATGGGTATGACACCATATGGGTAATTGCAGGTTGATTGATGAAATCAGTGTAGATTTATAATGACTAAGGAAGAAATTAAGATCAAAAAGTAGTGAAAAACTACATAGAAAGATAAATATGTCGACATGCACTGCAGGTGTCGACTGTTTTGGGTTGAGACACTAGAAGTATTTGTTGAATTTAGCATTAATTCCTAGAATTTATAGTTCAAAAGTACTAGTAAGTACTGCATAGGAATTGCAGAATTGATAGACGAGGTGAAATAATGACGCAGATTTTAGAAAATGTGCTTGAAAATTGCACAGCAGACCCTAGTGGAAGATGAGAAGACCGCCTATCTTTGGTAGAACCCGTAGATAATGATAGTTTTAGTACCAGTATTTAGATGACTCGTATAATGCATAGTATGGAAAACCGTGTTATCCTTTGACTTATAGGATCGAAGATGTGAACAGCCGTTGGCTAGATCCTAGACGGTGATACAAGTTAAAAAAAGACTTGATAAATACGAGAAAATTGAAAAATGGCTAAGAAGCAATAACGATAGTACATGAACCATAGAGTAAAACCGTTGCAATTCCAGATGAGGAATGTCGGGGTAATCAAAAGATCCCTTGGAAAGACTAAAAATCTGTTTGGGACAAAAAGATGGTTAAGTCCTCATTTATTGGACCTTTCCATATGTTCCACAGAGTAAGAATTTTGGTGTACTGAACGAAGTTTTGTGATGAACTTCAAGATAATTGTAATGTTTTCTATGGGTCTCATGGTTCTGAGAACATAGATTGATAAATTCTAACGAATCCCTCATGTTGAAATGAGGAAGATAAGTGATTAAGGTGCCCGGGACAAACCGGAGGAGTGATATGCGAGTGGTGATATAACCACGAGATAAGAAGACTAGTATGGTTAAGTGCTTAGGCAATACCATAAAGGTTTCCATATGATATAGGAAACCGGAATTGTAACGAGAAAGAAATACCCTCGCTTGATAGTATGATTTCGGGGACGAAATCTTTTGAAGGAGGGGAGAATTTGTAACGCCAAGACACTCTTTTTATGAAATAATAATAAAAAGGGTAAAAAGGTCATTTTACCTTGGAAGGGTAAATTGGTCTTTTGGACAGAAAAGTATTTGGTTTGAAATAATATTTTGAGTTTTGGACTTAAAATGTTATAAAAACTGAATTTGGGTCGTTTTACCGAAAAAATGTATTTTGGTCATTTGACCATGTGAAGGACCAAATATGAAAAATATTGTTGGTTGTGGCAAAAATGTAAGAAATGAAAGTTTTATTGTAATAAAACTTGATTTTGTGGTCAAAGTTCAAGAAAATGAACTTTAGGACTAAAAATGTAAAAATTTGAGGTATAAATAGGAGAGAGTTGACTCTCTCTTTGACTGGCCATTTGTGCAGCAACGGGGATGGGTTTTGAGAGCAAAAACCTGGAAATCTTGAAGGATTGAAGCATGGAATTGGAGTCATGGCTTGGAATTGGTGATTCCTTTGTTAATCAAGGTTAGTAAACTTGATTTTAACCAAGTTCTTGAAGTGTCCTTGGTTTGGTTTTATAGAAACTGAAATTTGTACATTTCAGTTATGATTATGTGTTTAAATTGATGTAATGCTTCCATTAAGTCATGCTAATAAGGGCTTAATTCAAGAAAATGGAAGTAGGTTGTTATTTATGATGAATTTGAAGTTTTGGGGTTTTGGGACTAAGAACCCTAATTCTTCATATTGATTGATTTAGTTGTTTTGAATGGTTGAAAACCTTGTTTTGATATAAGGTTTTAGTCCTAGAACAATCCCTAATCATTAAGTCGAGTATTAAGGACTTAAAAATGAGAAAATGGGATTTTGTAGCTTGAAAATCGGAGTTCCTGGTCTGCTGATCAGCTCTCGCGACGCGACCAGCATGGTCCTCGCAACTCGAAGGGCATGACCTTCGCGCCTCGACCAGCATGGCCCTCGCGACTCGAAGAGCATGGTCTTCGCGACGCGACCATAGAGTCCGTCGCGACGCGAGCCCTGGGCAGAAACCAAATTGTTTTCTGTGAATTTTCCAAGTTTGATTTTGATGCTAGGCTTCTCCGATTGACGTGAAATTTTAAACATAGGTTTAATATGTTGTAAAACTTCATGGAAAATTATCGGAATACGAATACGACCTCCCGAAAGTACTGTAGTAGAATACGCGTAATTCGGGAAGTGTATTAAATTTTATAACGATGGTTATTGATTGGAAATGCTTTGAAATGGTCCCCAATTGTATTGTATAGGACTCTTGTGTATTAGAGTCAATTTAGATGATTATTAACCTATTATCATTTGGTATATAAATGGATAAATAGGTATGGGACAAAATGATTGTGGTGTACGCAAAGGCAATAAACAACCGGGAATTAAATGCAGCTAGCATCCAGGTGAGTAATCTCACTAATACCATATGTGATATATGATGATTGAGATGTTACAGGTTGAAACTGATTGTGGGACGAAATTGATGGTTCAAAGATACATTTGAAGAGGCAAGACGGATAAGCCGTGAGTCATTGCGATGACAAGAACGGAGCCGTGAGTCTAGGCAACAGCGGGCTAACCCGTGAGCCAAGGCAACAGCGGGCTAACCCGTGAGCCATAACTAATTCTGGATTTTATAT